>CM062820.1:683442848-684042848 GCA_031772625.1 Pinus tabuliformis | reverse complement strand
AGCGAAGAAGAGAGAGGAGATTGAGAGTGAAGAGGGAATTACAGCGGATCTGTTTTAGGTTGTATCTCTTCATTTTTCTAGATAATATAAATGGAAGGACTGGTTGTTTCTCCATGGACGTAGCCCAAATTGGGTGAACCATGTATATCTGTGTCTCTCTTGTTTTGTGTGTTTTCTGTATTTATATTTATGTAATATATTTTATGTGTTCCATTGCTTTGTAATATATAATTTTATAACAGCGTTTCCATTTTATTTCTTCATGTCATGAATTAATGATATTTATTCTTCATTATTCCCTTGGAATCACTTCAAACTAATTTTTCAAACAAAACTTATTCAAATTTTTAAAAATACACATTTTTTCTTGCTTTGTAGGAGTTCGATATGGAATATGTTGTATCTCTGTAATTTTGGATCTCCAAGGTCTGAGTTTTTTTCTTATGGTAGCCCTCTGAGTCCTCTTTCCAACCCCATAAGTCTAATTGACATTGGATTCTCCAAGGAAGAGTTATGTCAAATTTCCCACGATGACCTGATTATGGATTGGTTCGGTAGAGCGAAGTTGTACGGGATGCCACGTGTCACTGTTTCAACCTTCGTCCCTGAAATTTCTATATGAAAAACTACATTCTGTGCACTTTCAGTCACTTCTTACAAAATTCAAATCTGAAGCTTGAAACGAACTTTATGACTATTTTCCCTAGGTCACCTGTTTGAGGCAGAATTCAGGAGCCTTCAAAAACCCTAACTTTCTCAGCTCATATCTCCGAAAATATAGTGACACAAGATCTGAAATTCGTACATAAAGTTCACCAATATTTCGGCTCCATGTGGTTTTAATTTCATCTTATGAATCTTCTTAGAAAAAAATTACAGCGAAAATGCCATGATGGCCTATTTGAAGCAGCGAAACCCTAGAATCCAAAGCTCTGATACCAAATGTTATGCAACGAGCTCACAAATAAATAGATCAACAACTTAAAAATTATCCTCTTCAAGGGAAAAACCTCCTTTACATTACATAAATGAACAATTCTTGGATGATTCAAATGACAAAACCTCCTTTCTATATATAGGAGTTTAAGGGGTCACAATATAATATGAACTGACATAACAATAATAATGTAAGGGCACAAAAATAACAATAGTGGACTTATATGGGGCATAATAATAACAATATGGGTACTACATGGGCACAACAATAACAATAAGGGGGGCACACTAACAATAACAATGAGGGAATACACTAGTATTATAGGGACCTAACATAAGATCCTTTGACTAGTTGTAGACAATGTTAGCACCATGTTCCTTTAGTGTTACTTGAACCAAGTAGTCTATATCTCTAATATATTCCTTCCCACACAAGCATAAAATATTTTGGAAATCCTTGGATGTTTGAATATATGGGGTCTTTGTAAGAATTCATCATACTTATGATGGAATTCAATGGCATGAAAGTTACCTTAATGATTCTTCTCTCAAGATTCTTGCCAGTATATCTATGGTTCTTGATATATCATAGTGTAACAGATATAAGAATATCCCCACAACTAATCCAATCATATGGTCTTAATTCTAGTGAAAATTATGCATGTCAAAGAGTTCATCAAGAGCTTTCCAAATCAATATGAAAGAGGTCAATCAGAAATCGTATACAAAATAAATGGTTCGTTGAAGATGAAAACAAATAGGATAAAAAGAGGTACAATTTTAATGTCAACCTACTAATTGGAACTGTGTGGAATTATAACATGTGGACTAATCAAAGAGAAACACATGGCAAGGTTTGATTGGTCTTAGAACCAAGTTTCTTGTATGGTAATCCCCAAAAAAATTGCAATCCCAACTTCAATGTGTCATGAATACTTTGCATTCAAGTGTTATGAGTGGAGGTTACAAAAATATGTTGTGATTTTAAAACCCCATCACTATGGGATTAATCTAAATAAAATGGATTTAAAAAACCATATAAAATATGTGCTATCTCACATTGCTATCGTGTCAACAAACAACCCATGTGCATCACATGCTATTATTGAAACCCATAAAGTGGTCCATATTTTCCATTAATACACTTTATACACAATCAACAAAGTTGTATATATAGTATGAAATCAAGCTATGTATTATATGTGTGATATGTATTATCCCTACAAAAATAAAGGGAGGTGAACTCAAGGGGATTTGAACCCCATTATTTTGTGTAAACAATCAATGCCTTACAATTATACCACGCATTTCGAAAGTATTGTATAATGGATCAAATTGTATTTGAAGGGGCGGAAAGATTCTTTATTGAGCAAGTAGGCAAGTTAGTGTTCATTATTGTAGAAAAGAAGTCACTGAAAATTGGGAGATCGGTGTTATTGTCCTCCTAGAAGAAAACCAATGACTCTTTTGCAAATGGAGGCTAATATTTGATGTAAATAATATGTAATGGTGTATTTTTCTAAAAAAAAATGAATCGGTTCCTCTTTTGAAGTGGACTAAAAAACATAGCACATGTGGGGTGGGTTCCATCATTAATTTACTTAGTATTGTCTATAATTGTTGTCATATTCTCCATTTTAGTTATTTAAATTACTAATTTAAATTTATTAAGCTAATTTTCAACAAAATTGTGGGAAAATTGAGAAGTTTTGCATAAGAATTAAAAATGGATTGATGTAACAACGTAATTTTAGCACAAATTTTGGACCAAGTTGATATCAAAGTAGGACTGATCAAGGATATGTTTATTTGGATTTGTGTAAGTGTTTCTATTGAATTCTAACCAAGTCTAAGTGTCAGGCCAGGCAGTAACTCCTCAAAGCAAATTGATTCGTATATTATTCCTTCAAGTTTGTCTTTATTATATACATGAGAGAGAGACTGTTCACTTCATCTCCCGAAGACTGTTCATATTACTTATTATTTATTTACATTATATTCACCCAATCCTGATGATTAGGTTTCAACATTCCCCCCCTAATCTGAAGGGATGTTAGTGAGTCCAAGCATCATTTTGAATCGTTCAAGCTTTTTCTCTTCCAAGCGCTTTGGTGAAGATGTCTGCAATTTTCTCATTAGTGGAACAATGACGGAGATGGATTGTTTTTGCCTCAACATGATGTCGAATCAAATGATATTTAGTATTGATGTGCTTCATTCGATCATGGAACTTTGGGTTCTTGGCCAACTTTATTGCAGAGGTATTGTCAATCATGAGTGGAGTTGATTGTACTTGTTTTACCTGCAAATCTTCAAGAATTTTCCTGAGACACACAATTTCTTTTGTTGCTTCCGTTGCTACCACGTATTCTGCTTCTGTTGTGGAATCTGTTGGAACTGATTGTTTGCGTGATCTCCAGGAGACAGTTCCTGATCCAAGACTCATAGCATATCCTGAAGTAGATGCCCCAATTTCTTTTTCTCCATCGAAGTCTGAATCAGAGTATCCAATCAAGCTGAAGTCGTCCACCTATGTATACTTGATTCCAAAGTCTTGAGTTCACTTCAAGTACCTTGGAACTCTTTTTGTAGCAAACCAATGTCCCTCACAAGGCTTTTGCATAAACCTGGAGAGGATTCCAATAGCAAACGAAATGTCTGGTCTGGTAGTAGTTAGGTAGTTGAGACTTCCTACAAGCTGTCTATACTTTATTGCATCCTCAAATTATTTTCCTTCAATAGATGTGAGCTTTAAGTTTTGTTCCATTGGAGTAGTAAGAGGATTGCATTCTGTCATGCCAAACATGTTCAACAGATCTCCAATGTACTTCTTTTGAGAAAGAAATATGGACTTCGGATGTTGGGTTACTTCAATACCAAGATAGTAATGAACATAGCCCAAATCAGTCATTTCAAAACTTTTCCCCAATTCTTCTTTATGGATGCAATGTAGCTTTCATTGTTCCCTGTCATCAAAAGATCATCTACATATACCACAAGATATACAACCGTTTTGCCAACTTTCTTGACAAATAAAGTTGCATCATCAAGATCATAATGTTTGAAATTCAGTTTCAGAAGATGCTCAGTTAGCTTTTCATACCAGGATCGCAGTGCTTGTTTGAGGCCATACAAGGACTTCACAAGTTTTCATACTTTATGTTCATGTCCTTTCACAGCAAATCCTTCAGGCTAGGACATAAAAACATTCTCTTTTAGATCTCCATTCAAGAAAGCAGTTTTTACATCCATTTGATGGACTTTCCAACCGTTCTGAGCTGCTAGGGAAAAGAGTGTCCGGATGGTAGCCCATTTTGCTGTGGGGGCAAAAGTCTCCTCATAATCGACCCCTTCCTTCTGTGCAAAACCTTTTGCCACAAGCCTAGCTTTGTGCTTGTCAAGTGAGCCATCAGCTTTATACTTGTTCTTGTAGACCCACTTGCAGCCAATTGGTTTGGTTCCTAATGGAGGATCAACCAGCTTCCAAGTGTCATTCTTTATGAGGGCATCATACTCCTTTTGCATCGCTTCTTTCCATTAATCATGAGAAGCATCTTCTTTGAAGGAAGTTGGTTCAAAATCTGTAGACAAGTTCAATTCACAATCATAAGAAACATCCATATCAACAGGTGAATTAGAGTCATCTACATCACCTCCATTTTGCCTGTTTGAATTTCTAGCTCCTGTCTTTCCAACCTCATCAGGATGAACACTTTAAAGTGTTTCTATTAGCCACTTTGGGGGACCTTTCTCAGATGGTCCAGGCTGCTTCGTTGATTGAGTTGGGACTGAATCAAGATTGAGTCTCCCAATTCTATCAATCACATCACTTAAAGCATCATCCGTTGTTGGAGTTTTATGCGGGGGAGAGTATTCTTCAGAAGAAGATTCCACATGCTGATCTAGTATAGGAATCCCCCCTTCAAGATGTGGAATCTAATTATCAAATTCTTGAAATGATTTTGCTTTTGTGAATCTATCCAAGCGATCAAGTTGTCGCTCAACAACATTGTATATTTTGGATGATTCAAGAAAAATTACATCTCTAGATACAAAAAAAAAAATTATTTACTTCATCATATAGACGGTATGCTTTGGAGGTGTTTGAATACCCTAGGAATATACACTTACGACTTCTTTCACCAAGTTTGTTTCTATGTACCTTTGGTAACAAGGCATAACAGGTGGAACCAAAGACCCTGAGATGATTTACCAAAGGAACATGTCCATACCACATTTCATATGGAGTCTTGTTTCTAATAGCATTAGATGGACATCTAGTCTTTATATATGCAGCACATAGAACAGCATCAGCCCAAAACATTATCTTTACATTTTTGAAGAAGAGCATGGATCGTACCATATTTAAGATTGTCCTAATCATTCTTTTAGCTACACCATTTTGTTGGGGATTATAAGACACAGTTGTTTGATGTTTGATCCCATGTTGGTAAAGATAGTTTTCAAATTCACTTGATGTGTATTCTTTTCCATTATCAGTGTGAATAGACCCAATATGAGATTGTGCATCATTTTCAATCCATTTATGAAAGTTCTTGAATGTTTGAAAAGAATCAGATTTGTTCTTCAATAAATAAACCCAACACATTCTGGTGTAGTCATCAATAAATGTCATCATATATTTATTTCCATTTGCAAAAGGAACATGCATTGGACCACATAAATCTGAATGAATGAGTTCAAGTTTTCTATGTGCTCTTGAATGTGAATCATGAAAAGACTGTTTGTTGTGCTTTCCTAGAATGCAAGCATCACATTGCTTAAGTTTCCTAGGAATTGTAGGCAAACCAGCAACACCATTTTTCTTCAACAATCAGAAGTTGTCATAGTTCAAATGTCCAAATCTAGCATGCCATAATAAACTTGATGGAAGTGTACCTTCTTCATAATGAGAATTGTATGAGAAATGTTGTGCACGAGAAGAGGTTCCTTGCATCTTGAGAAACCTTTCTTCTTCTATTCCCCTCATGACAAGTGAGTGGTCAGATTCTTTTCTTACCTCAAGCTTGCCATAAAACATATGAATGGAGTGACCTTGCTGGCGGATGTGGACCAAGGACAGCAAGTTTCTCTTGAGTTGTGGGAGATATAGAACATGATGCAGAAGAAAGTCTGGAAGACTAGGCAGTTTAAGCCTGATTGTGCCAAGCCCTGATGGTTTGATTTTTGATTGGTCTGCAAAGTATACTGCTCCATCAACATTGTCAGTAAATTATTCAAAAAAATCTTTTCTATGAGTCATGTGGCAGGTTTCTCTTGAATCAAGCAACCAATCATTTTTCCAAGAAGCAAGTGAAGCATTAAATAAATCTTCATTTACTCCAATATTACATTGTGCCACAACATAGTGATCGGATTCAGGTGCTTTACCTTTGTCTATATCATCAATTTTACCTTTCTGTTGGTTTCTTTGCTACTCAATTTTATCCCATGGTAACTTGCATGTAGAGGCATCATGTGATCCATTTCTTTTGCAGCGTATGCAATGCAAATCTGCCTTTTCTCCTTGAGAGTGTCTGCCCCCCTGCCTCTGAAATATCTTCCTCTTCCTCTTCGTCCACCTCTTCCTCTTAAAGAATCTTGAGCAGGATGCTTTTCTTTATGAGCAAGGCAAACAGCCTCTTCAGAAAATTCAGGGGTTGTCTTCTTTCCAAAATCTTTCTCTCTTTCAGCAATTTTTTTCCCAAGAGAGTCAAACATAATGTCTTTAAGATTTCCATTTGCTTGCAATGACTCAAGATAATTGGAGTAAGTAGGATAAAGTGCCTTGAGAAAAGAGATAAGAGGAATATCCAAATCAATTTTAGTGGCTTGGATATCATGCATTATAGACTTTACTTCAGATGCAAGAGCAAGAGGATCATTATTTTGCAGTTCAAGAGTGAAGAGTTTAATCATGAGTTGAACAACTTCAAGTGAAGAATGTGAGTGATAGAGTTCTTTCAGCTTTAGAGCTCTGATACCATGTCAGGCTTCGAAAGCAGTTGAAAATGGCGTAATATGGCGACTCACCTCTTCACTTACAGATGTTGCGATTAATGCATAGGCTTTGTTGTTCTTGTTTTCCCAAATGGTGAGCTCTTTTTCTAATGTAGGTTTGTTCTAGTTGTTTGTCTCCATCTCCACTGCACACTCCTTTCCACAACTGATTGAAAATGAGGGTGTGTTTTATCATCCGGGACTACTCAGGATAGTTCTCCTTGCCAGTGAGAACTATTCCCACAATGGATATGATTGAATGCATACTGTAACAAAAAATTCTGTTGCAAAACTTTTACTCTTAATGGGAAAAAAATATAATTATGATATGACTGGACAGAAAATTCAACTTCGACAACAAATGTCAATACCCAAGACTGTACAGCGCATTCAACACTTTATGCCACAGTGCTTTGACCCACTTCCTCGTTTTTAAAAAACTCTATTCAACACATGGCATTTAAAGATTTTTATATGCCAAAAAAAAACTTCAATACATATACAAGTGGGGCAGCATATGGTGATACCAACGGCCTGCTCATATCTATAACATTACATGATAATTATCTTCACAGATCCTCAATGTAACATTACTATGTAAGAACACCATAGTATTGCTATCATATTATTGGAAAATTTTTCATATAAACCAAACCAATAGACAAACCTAAAAATCTCTCATGGCATCAGTTCGACTCCATCGGAACATTTTATAAAATTGCTCATAGATTTTTCTAATACGAGCTTCTGAAATTATGAGTACTTGGCCAAGAATATATTAGCATCCAGCGGCTGAACAAAACTGTCCAGGGATCATTGAATGAGATTTTCACCAGAATATATTAGCATCCCACCGCATCATCGATTATGGGGATGCGAACCAGGGTTGTGCGCACTGCCTTGTCTGTTGAACCACTGCTCCTCCATGTAACTACTCGAACCATCAACGCAACAGCATTTCACGCATCATTCACGCAATAAACTCTCACAGCAGCACTCCCTCAAGAAGACAACGACGCAGCTACTTCACAACAACGCAACTACTTCAGTTTCACAACGACATAGCTACTTCAGTTTCTCAATGACGCAGCTATTTCAGTTTCACAACGACGCAATTTAACAAGAAGAAAAGTTAAATGTTTGGTATGTGTGTGCCATCCAGGTACTGCTGTAGAGTCCCTTCAATAGAAAATGTGGTCAAAGGAAACCATTTTCCATCCTCTAGGATGAAAACATCAAGATCAACAGAGGTAAAAGCACTGTTACCAAAATTGTCAGCCTCAAGGCATTCAGTGCAGCGATTCAGAAGGTTTTTAAAGCTGAGGCATGGCAGAACTAGCGCAATAGACAGAGAGCACAGTAGACAGTTCACAGATAGCGCAGTAAGCAGACTCCACAGGGGGCAGTGGATAGATTGCAGAAGGGAGTTACAACTAATTTTGGGAGTTGGCTCTGATGCCATGTTAGGCCAGGTAGTAAATCCTCAAAGCAAATTGATTCGTATATTATTCCTTCAGGTTGGTCTTTATTATATACATGAGGGAGAGACTGTTCACTTCATCTCCCGATGACTGTTCATATTACTCATTATTTATTTACATTATATTCACCCAATCCTGATGATTAGGTGTCAAAACTAAGCTCAAGTGAGAGAAGAACCACTTGAAGAGTGCAATCTCGAGATTGGTACAATACATGCATTCCAATGGCAAGCTATGGAACTTGAAATGGAAGAAAACGTCACCAATTCTGAAAGGATGTTTCGGCAAGATTTTCTTGACATAGAGAACGAAGGAAGAATAGAGAAGGCCCATGTCAAGTTAAAGAAGGATGAGGTGGTGATGGCCCTGCTCAAACTCCTCCTTCTCCATCTTCTCCATCTCCATATCCATCACAGAAAAGATATTAATTTAATTTATTTGGAAATCAAATAGTTGATCATTATTATTTCAATTATATAAAAATTTAATTAAAAAAAAAAAAATTATATAAAAAGTCTATATTAATTTATATATCAGCTATTTTATTAATTAATATATGAATTATTATATTCTCTATTTTAATTATTAATTATTTATATTTTATAATATAATTTAAATTAATATATTAATCAATAAATATGAATTAAATTTATTATTTAGGTTAGCTGTAAATATTAAATCATTTATAATATGTTTTGATCTTATTAATTTAGTTATTAATTAATAATTGGTATTATAAAAAAAATTTAATTATTATTATTTAGTAATAGTTAATTATTTATTATATAATAATTGTTTATTATCATATTAATATTATATTAATTAATGTATAAGTTATTATTATATTAATTTATTTTAAATGATAATTATTAATAATATTTAATATGAAATAAAAATAATAAAAATAAAAATAATATAAAATTAGGATTCTAGCCGACTGTTTGTTCCTCCTTAAATAATTTTGGCCTCGTTAGTATTTATTCTCCCTGCTTGCTCTTCTTTTATCATCATTCTTCAACCCTGATGATGGATCCCACTTGGGATTCGAAACGTTGGTTCAAAAATGTTTATACTGTGGATTCTCCGGTCAATTCAAAAGATAAAAACCACAGATCTCTCAAATCCAAAAAGATAATAATAATAAAAAAAATACTAATTCTAAGTTTTCTTTGTTGAAATTAGATGTGAGATTTGATTTTCCAATGTATAATCGAGATCTTAATGCAAATAAATTAGATGAATGGAGGAATTAAATTGAATTATATTGCAAGTTTTAAAAAAATCTAAAGAAAGAAACAAAGTCCAACTAGCTACTCTTTGACTAGGAGGCACAACACTAATTTGGTGGGAGAGTAAGACTCAAGAAGATCTTTTTGAAAAAGGTAAAATGGAATCTTTCTAATATGAATTTACAATTGAATTAATTAAACAATTTTATCCTTTAGGATATATGCAATAAGCAACAACAGATTGGAAAAATCTAAGTCAAAGTAGAGGGAAGAATGTGCAAAAATATACTCAATAGTTTAAAAAGAATGTGTTAACATTGGGCATTCATCTTTATATGCAAGAGACCATTTTAAAGTATATCGGTGGGTTGCATAATTATTTGAGACATATTGTTCTTATGTTTAACCCAACTAATCTTGATAATATTTGTGTCCAAGCCACCCATATTGATTCAAGGGGAAAGAATGTCCAGGACAATTTCTCGAAGAAACCAGTTTAGCTAGTTGCAAGTAAGAATAAAGGAGAGGGTAAGATTAGAAGAATATTTACAACGAAGAAGGAAGATGAGAAGCCTTCATTTTCACTTTACAAAAAGGAAGCACATGACGAGTCCAAGTGTTGGAAACTTCATCTAAAACTAAGACCAAAGAATGCCTAGAATAAGAAGGGTAATAAGAATACCAATACTACAATCTAACACGATCTTTGATTGAATTTAGGTGATGAAACCAAGATCATGACCATGGGAAGACAAGGCACATCTTCTTATGCTAGTTCCAGTTCTAATACTCATTCTATAAAATCCAAAACTATGCATGAAGTAAAAGTTGTGAGCTATTTCATATTAGAGTCATATCAAAATATACAAATATTGATACACTCTTTGATAATGGTTTGCAAACTAATCTCATTTATGAACAAATCATTAAGACAATAGGACTTGAAGCAAAGCCTCATTCAAAACCATGTCCTTTAGGATAGGTATGTGAAGATGACAAGTAGTAGGTATCTAAACATTGTAACCTTAGAATTGCAATCACCTCTAAATTAATAGATGTAGGTAGAATTAAATGTCATACCACTTGACATTTGTGTAATTGTTTTGGGAGGTCTATATATATATGATAAGAAAAAATATTTTAATAGGAGGAGAACAAGTATCATTGTACAAAGAATGGGATTGAGTATATCATAATAACTCCTCATGTGAAGACTAACTTGTCTCTTTTTTCTACAAGACAAACAAAAAGGCTTGTAAATACAAAAAAAAGGTGTGCTCGTGATTGTAAAAAGGATTATTGTAAATCCAATGTGTTAGAAAATTATATTACAGAGCAATGGAACACATAAAATATTGTAGAAATATAAACACAGAAAATGCATAAAACAAGAGAGACACAGATATACGTGGTTCACCTAGTTTGGGCTACATCCACGGAGAAACAGCCAGTCCTTCTTTTATTATATTATCCATCAAACTGAAGAGATACAACCTACAGCAGATCCGCTGTAACACCCTCTTCGCTCTCAATCTCCTCTCTCTTCCTCACTTAGAATACAGATCTACATAGACGCAATACAATTCCCTCATATATAGTGAGGGGTTTCCTTCTAGGGTAAAAAACCCTAAACTAAACATAACTTCTACCATTAGATCATCCGCCTAATGAACGACCCAGATTGACTAGAAATTACTAGACTTTTACAAGGCAATTTTACATATATTTTTAGCTTCGGGGGCACTGCCCCCGCACCCCCCACCCCGCGTGGAGGGGTGTACAGTCTTCCTAGGGTATACATCCAGCTGAAACCTTTGAATACAGAATATAATCAGGCTCCACACCCAACAATCTCCCACTTGGAGACTGATTATAGCAACTCCACCGCTACTTCATTTGCTAGACAATGACTCCACTTTGGACCTGGTTGTTTCTCATCTTCTTCATCATACTTGAAGACCAATTGAAACTGAGCAGATTCTCAGTTTCTCCCTGGCTACAACTTTTGTTAACATATCTGCAGGATTCTGGCTAGTGTGTATCTTTTCCAACTTCAATTGTCCATCTTCCAATGCTGACCGTATGAAATGGTACTTGAGCTGTATATGTTTAGTCTTGGAATGAAATGCAGAGTTCTTTGCAAAATGTATGGCACTCTGGCTGTCACTATATAACATGCCCAACTCCTACTTCTTACCCAATTCATCCAGAAACGTTTGTAACCAAATCATTTCTTTACTAGCCTCCGTAGCAGCAACATACTCTACTTCTGTTGTTGAAAGTGCAACAACACTTTGGATTTTTGAAACCCAACTGACAGTTGTTCCACCTACAGTAAATACATATCCTATAGTGCTCCTCCTGTTATCTCTGTCACCTGCCATATTTGCATCAACATATCCCTGTAGAGAAATGTTTGAACCACCAAAGCATAATGCTTGATTTGTGGTACCTCTCAAATACTAGAGAATCCACTTCACTGCCATCCAATGTTCTTTTCCTGGATTGTTCATCTACCTACTTACAACTCCCACTGCATGTGAAATATCAGGCCTTGTGCAGACCATTGCATACATTAAGCTTCCAACTGTTGATGCATATGGAACTTTAGACATATGAGCCATTTCTTCCTAAGTATTGGGACACGCCTCCTTACTTAATTTGAAATGGCCAGCCAAAGGTATACTAACTGGTTTTGCATTCTGCATATTAAACCTTTTCAACACCTTTTCTATGTACTCACTTTGAGACAATGTTAATTTGCAATTCTTCCTGTCTCTAGTTATTCTCATACCAAGGATTTGTTTTGTAGCTCCCAAATCCTTCATCGCAAATGAGTTTGCCAATTTTCTTTTTAGCACATTTATTTCCTGCATGTTAGAACCTACAACAAGCATGTCATCTACATACAATAACAATATAATATAGCTGCCATCATTTTTCCTTTTGAGATAAACACAATGATCAGAGTGACATCTAGTATAACCTTGTTCAGACATAAACCTGTCAAATTTTAGATACCACTGCCTTGGAGCCTGTTTTAAGCCATACAAGCTCTTATTCAACCTACACACTAGTTTCTCCTTCCCTTTTACCTCATATCCTTGTGGCTGCTGCATATATATCTCTTCCTCCAAATCCCCATGGAGAAAGGTTGTCTTTACATCTAACTGCTCAATATGCAAATCTTCAACTGCTACTAGACTTAAAATAGTTCTGATTCAAGTCATTTTAACAACAGGAGAAAATATTTCATCAAAATCAATACCTTTCTTCTGTGCAAACCCCTTCACTACAAGTCTAGCTTTGTACCTATGTTTTCCTCCATCTTCTTGCTTCGGCCTATAAACCCATTTATTCTACAATGTTGTTTTACTTGCAGGCAACCTGACTAAGTCCCAAGTCTAGTTATGTGCTAAGGAGTCCATCTCTTCTTTCATGGTTTGCTCCCACTTCTTCCTCGTTTCTACCTGCACTGCTTCTTCATAACATTCTGGTTCACCAGAATCAGTCAACATATACATAGTATAATGAAGGAGAGTGTCGTTCAGGGGGTCTACTTATCCTGGTAGATCTTCTAACACCACTTTCAGGTGTTTGAAGTGCTTGTTGCTGTTGTGGTTGTTGATCATTATGATTTTCAGGCACCATCACTTTTCCTGTGATATCGTCAAGCATTGTGTATTCTTTGTTTTCTTTTTCTTGTTTCTTTTCCTGCAACTGATTCTTATACAAGACCTTTTCATTGAATATTACATCTCTGCTCCTAATGATTTTGTGATTTTCATAATCATATAAGTGATAACCAAAATCATTAACACCATATCCAATAAAGGTACATTTCTTTGATTTTGCCTCAAGCTTTGTTCTATTTTCTTTATTAATGTGGACAAAGGCTTCACAACCAAAAGTCTTTAAAAATGAGTAGTTTACATTTTTACCTGTCCATGCATCCTCTGGAATACCACCATCAGGGGAACTTGAAGGTCCTCTGTTTATTAGATAAATAGCAGTATCTACAGAATCTGTCCAAAATTGTAAAGGCAATCCTGCATGCAATCTCATACACCTTGCATGCTCCATGATTGTCCTGTTCATCCTTTCTGTCACACCATTTTCTTGTGGTGTTCCTGGAACTGTCTTCTCTCTGTGAATTCCATTCTCTGAAAAGTACCTATCAAACTCTTTGCTGCAATATTCACCTTCATTATCTGATTTGAGACACTTCAACTTTTTCCTTGTCTCATTTTCAACCAAAGCTTTCCATTTCTTGAAAGTATCAAATACATAAGATTTATTTTGAATACAATAAATCAAGGATTTTCTGGTTGCATCATCAATAAAAGTAACATAACAACGAGAGCCACCAAGAGATGATACCTGAGCAAGTCCCCATACATCTGTATGCACAAGATCTAATTTTTTGCTCTTCTTTTCTTTCCCAACTTTAAGGAATCTGACTCTCTTCTGTTTTCCATAAACACAATTCTCACAGAATTTTAAATCAACATGCTTCAAACCTGGCAAAAAATTTCTTGCGTGAAGAATATGCATCCCTTTCTCACTCATGTGCCTGAGCCTATGATGCCACAATGTCGTATCTTCTCTTGTAGAGGTTAAAGCATTAACAAAATTATAAATATCATTGCATAAATACATTGTACCAACCTTTTCTCCTTTTGCTATTACCAGGGATCCTTCAGTGACCTTCCAGGTTTTTATCTATGAAAGTACTTACGTAACCTTCACCTCCCAACTGCCCTATTGCAATCAAATTTTTCTTTAGATCTGGAACATGCCTTACATTCCTCAATAGCCACTGATTTCCATTTTGCTGTTTTATGAAAACTATACCCATTCCAACGATTTTACAGGGTTTATCATCACCCAATCGAACTTGTCCAAAATCTCCTTGAACATAATCATGAAAATGTTTCTTATCAGGTGTGGCATGGAATGAGGCCCCTGAATCTACCACCCAGGCATCAATAATATTTTCTGATGAAAGAATCAAAGCATCTTGCAACACATCACCTGTTACATTAGCTTCTTGTTGCGCGTCTCCTTCTTTTCCCTTCCGAGACTTGTAGTCTTTCTTCAAGTGTCCTTTATTCCCGTATTTCCAGCACACTATCCCCGATCTGGACTTGGATCTGCCTTTTCTTGACTTACTGCGATATCCTGGGCTCTTTCCTCTTTCCATTTTTCTTCCCCTAGTCTCTGCAGTCAAAGCATTACCTAATGTCTTACCGGAGCTTTTCCGTCACATTTTCTTGCTAAGGATTGCACCAACAACATCATCAAACTTTAAAGTACTAGATCGAGAGACAGAGTTACTAATGGCCATAACTAAACCATTCCAACTTTCTGACAATGAGCACAGAAATAACAGAGCCTAACTTCATCATCAAAATTTACCCCTACAGAACTTAACTGACTTGTAACTGTATTAAAAACATTTAAATGATCAGCGACAGTCCACCCTGCGACATCTTCATATTAAATAAACACTTCATAAGAAATACCTTATTTGACATCGAGGGTTTTTCATATAGTTTGGCTAATGCCGACATTAAACCCTATGTTGTCGTTTCCTTTGACATATTAAACACTATCGACGTCGCTAGGCATAGCCGTATTGTTCCAAGTGCCTTTTTGTCGAGAATATCCCATTCTGTGTCTGTCATACTCGTCGGCTTCTTTTTCTTTCCGCTTACGGGTAGGTACAAATCTCTCTGATACAGATAATCTTCCCTCTGCATCTTCCACAGCTGGTAGTTTTGGCCATTGAATTTTTCGACCCTAAATCTACCATCTTCCACCATTGCTCCCACTTGAACCAGGAACCCTTCTCTCCTATGAGTTTATCAGCCAAATAGACCTTCGGCTCTGATACCAATTGATAGAAAATTATATTACAAAGCAATGGAACACATAAAATATTGCATAAATATAAACACAGAAAATGCATAAAACAAGAGAGACACAGATATACGTGGTTCACCCAGTTTGGGCTACATCCATGGATAAACAGCCAGTCCTTCTTTTATTATATTATCCAACAAACTGAAGAGATACAACCTACAGTAGATCCGTTGTAACACCCTCTTCGCTCTCAATCTCCTCTCTCTTCCTCACTCAGAATACAAATCTACATAGACACAATACAATTCCCTCATATATAGTGAGGGGTTGCCTTCTAGGGCAAAAAACCTAAACTAAACATAACTTCTACCGTCAGATCATCCGCCTAATGAACGGCCCAGATTGACTAGAAATTACTAGACTTCTACAAGGCAATTTTACATCTATTTTTAGCTTCGGGGGCGCTGCACCCGAACCCCCGCAGGGGGGACAAGTACCCGCGTGGAGGGGTGTACAGTCTTCCTGGGGTATACATCCAGCTGAAACCTTTGAATACAGAAGATAATCAAGCTCCACACCCAACACTATGGTTTCAAAGGATGTGATACTAAGCATAAAGATGAATTAGGTAAGATTTATTTCTAACTATGATGAAGTAGTTTTAGGAACCAGAAGGATTATGTCCAAAGAGAGAGATACAACACGAGATCTCGTGGCAACAAAACGCACCCCTTCCTAACATTGGCATATATGGAGTATCTATGCTTGAAAATGAAGAAATAAAGAAGTTTGGGATTTTCTCAAGAAAGGATTCATATGACCAAATGCAAATAACCCATTGTGTTGGTACCAAAGAAGATGATACATGGAGAATGTGTGTGGATTTTTGGGCATTGAGTAAAATTATGGTGAAGAACCATTACCATCTTCATAGTATTGATGATTTGTTGGATTAATTGAAAATTGTAAATGATTTCACATAGTTAGACTTAAAAAGTGGTTATCATCAAATAAGGATTTTTGAAGATTATTTTGGAAAGCTACTTTTAAAATAAAACAAGGTCTATTTGAATGGCTAGTTATTTCCTTTGTGCTTTGTAATGCTACCACCACTTCCATGTAGATTATGAATGATGTATTTAGGCCATTCAAATATGATTATGTAAGTGTACTTAGATTATACACTAATTTTCAGTAAAAGATGGGAATATCATGTCAAGCATGTTAGGAAAGCCTTGGATGTTTTGAAAAATGAGAGATTGTGCCTAAATATGTCAAAATGTGAAATTAAGAAAACATATTTAGTTCATTTGGGCTATATTGTAATGGGTAGTGAATTAAAAATTGATCCCTTTAAATTTGAAGCCATTATGAATTGGATTAAGCCTAATAATGTACCAAAATTTAGGAGCTTCCTCGGGGAAATTAATATTGGAGCATGTTCATTGGTAACTTTTCTTTTATTGCAGCTCCTTTGCATGATTTGACTAGTACGTAAGTCTTTCAATGTGGAGGTAAACATTAGAAATTTTTTGAGACTTTGAAAGTGAAGATCGGCACAACTGTTGTTCTAACATTACTAGATTTACAACAACCATTAGATAATAAAATCAATGCAAGTGATGATGCCATGGGAGAAATGTTAATACAAAGAAGGAAACCAATTTGTTACCATTGTAAGACATTCATTGTTGCAGTAAGATATCATCCGACTTATGAGAAACAACTATATGTTTTAATTCAGTGTGAAGAAGTGGAACAATTATTCGATGGGAAAAGGGACAATCATCCATACAAATTATCAACCTTTATAGTATTCCCAATCACAAACCAAGATAAAATAGTCATGTCATTTCTAGTGGATGGAAGTCTTTCAATAATTCCATTTGGTCATCAAATATAAGAAAGGTATAAAAAACAAATTTGTTGATATGTTATCAAAACCTTCTATTAATTCATCCATTGATTTACAACATAGTTCATTAGGTCATGAAAGTTACATTGAACAATATGTTAAATATGAAGACTTTAAGAATTTTTATGAAACATTAGTCATTTCCACTCAAGTGGAAGAATTAGGTTATCACGTACATAATAACTTAGTATATCATATTTAGTAAATTGTGTATTCCATGAGATGAAAGAGTGCATGTGATCAAAGAAGCAGATACTTCTCTCATTTCTGGTCATTTTGGCGTAGGAAAAGCAATAGCTTAGTTGCAACACTATTGTTATTGGCCTCAGATGCATGGAACAATGTCCAAATATGTAAAAATATGTGTTGTGTGTGCCACTATCAAACCAAGTAATAGAAAATTGTATTTGTACATGCCACTTCATGTACCTTCTCATCCATGGGAAATTATTTCCATTGATTGTATAGGTCTTCCTATATCTAGGAATGGTCATGATTATTTATATGTTTTTGTGGATAGGTTTAGCAAAACGTATGTTTTTATGCCTATTATAAGAAACAATTGACAGGATAAAAGATTGCAAATTGTTATTCTGGCATGTTTGGGTTCACTTCAATTTACCCATATCCATTGCATCTAATTGAGATTGTTGCTTTCTTGAGGAATTTTGGTCAACTTTGTGGAGGTTAATGGACATTAAGATTCAAAATAACAATTCATTTCATCCACATACCTATGGTAAAATAAAAGTAGTTAACAAGACAATGATACACTTACTCTAAGGATAGTGTAGAAAACTTCCTAAGCTTTGTGATGAATAATTGTATTGTGAACAACATGCTTATAACCATGCCATACATTCTTCGGCATATAGGTCTCATTTTGAGACATGTTTTGGATATTTATCTAAGTCTCCATTTGACATCACTCTTTTGTAAGATTTAGTGGTGGTTGGGCATAATGATGCAAATAAAGCTAAGAAGTTCATCCAAAATATCCAATTGGCTCATCAAGCTGTATAGGAAAAGTTGAAAAAGATCCAAGCTAAGGCTAGAATGACAAGCATTAGGTTTATTATCACTTCCAAGTTGGTGATTGAGTTTGGCTATACATTAGCATATAATGCCTTAAGATAAAGGTGGAAAACTCAATACAATCAGGTATGGCCCATTTAAAATTTTGGAAAAGATTTTTTACAATACTTTCCAATTAGAATTACCTCGATGTGTGTAGACGTATTGCATGAATGTTGAAAACTTGAAACTATATGAGCTTCCTATGATCATGGATCAAGGTGAGAATGTTCAAATTCCTTATGTTGATAATTCTACCCTTAAATATCTCAATGAGTTCCAGGAAGATGTTATTCTTGACACGAATCTAAGGACTTTGCAAAGAGGTGATGTGGAATATCTTCCTCTAGGTCTAACAGGAATGCATTCAAGTAAAGAATAACAGATGTAAATCATAAAAGTGAGGGAGTTGAACCCTCATTTACTTTCTAAATGAAACAAACTTTTGGCAAATTTCCAAAAGCTTCTTAATGGGGAGGATTGATTCAAGAGGATCCTCACAATTAATCAAATAATATGGTCTCAAATTTGATTGAACATGTATGCATGTTGAAGAGCTCCTAAATAACTTTTCAATACAATTTGAATAGGTTCAATCGAACATCATATGCAATGGCTTGCTAAATTTGAAGATAAACATATTAAAAAAAGTTGTATGGCACTATTGTCACCCTACTGGTTGGACCTATATAGAATTCTAACATGTGGACCAATCAAAGAGAAATGCATGGAAAGGTTTGTCTAGTGTTTGAACCAAGGTTCATGTATGGTAATCGCCAAAAGTTTTCAATTTTGGCTTCAATGTGGAACCAACACTTCACATTCAAATGTTATGTGTGGAGGTTACAATTAAAAATGCATTGTCATGAAAATTCCCATCAATGTGGGATAAATGAAAGAAAATGGGATTTAAAAAAAACAAACCAACAAATAAAATGTGTTCCACCTAGCATTGATGTCATGCCAACCAACAATACCTACATGCACTACATGCCATCAATGAAACCCATAAAGTGCTCCATATGTGCCATTAAAATTCCTTATACAAAATCTGTAAGGTTTTATATACAGTATGACATCAAACTACGTATGATATGTGGGATATGTAATATCCCTACAAAAATGAAGGGAGAGAAATTCAAGGGGATTTGAACCACATCTTATTGTGTAAAATATCAGCAACTTACCATTGTACCACACGATTCAAAAATATTGTATTATGGATCAAATTGTATTTGAAGGTGCAGCAAGATTGTTTATTGATAAAATAGGAAAGTTAATGTTCATTACTACGGGAAGAAGCCATTGAAGGTTGGGATATTGGTGTTATTGTCTTTCTAGATGAAACCAATGACTCTTTTGCAAATTGGATGCCATTATTTGATGTAAAGAGGATGTAATGGGTATTTTGCATCATTTTTAACCAATCATTCCTATTTTGAAATGGACAGAGAGACATATCCCATGTGGGATGAAATACATTTTCAATTTGTTGAGTATTGTTTATGATTATTGATGTTTTATTATCAATTCAATTATTTAAATTGCTCATTTAAATTTATTAAGTCAATTTTTAATGAAAAGTGTGGGAAAACTAGGAACTTTTGTATAAGAACTCAATTAGTATAATGAAGTAGTTTTAGCACTAATTTTGGATCAATAACCTTCATTCCATTTTGGCATTGATTTTTTTTTGCATGAGTCCTCCTTTGAGATTACAAGATGCCTCTATTGACCTATATTTCATTATGGCCATTACTCTTAAGAAATGGATAGGTGTTCTATTTCTTAGCGTAGATGGTCTTCATTGAAGACTCTAATCGCTCAAGTCATGAGAGTATTTAGTATGCCAAGTTTTTGCTCAAGATAATGATGTAAGTGTTGAAGAATCTAGGGAAATTAGAGTTAATTTGATTCTTCTTTGCATGATAACTATTTGTGGATTGTTTGATCTCTTCCTTCTTAGTACAATCTTTCCTTATTATTAGAGTGTTTCTGCTTAGTTCATCAAATATTTACCAAAAACAAAAGAGACAAGAACACACGGTGTTGGCATTCTGCCAGGGCCAAAACCTCTCACTCTTTGGGAGGAAAACCCACACGAAATTCTTCTTATAGATATTCCAATTGACGAATACCAGGACCATGACCCCTGACCTATTAGGCCACTCCAAGCCCAAGACACCAATCCTCTTCTTCATCATTGTTGAGATAACACTGAGGTCATCACTACTGCACCACCACGATCTTCATTACTGTTGCAACACCATTGTTGCACCTTCATCGAGATCTTCACCATACCAATGAGATCTCCTTATCCATGAATGAGATTTATACCTAAATCCATCGAGATCATTACTATTTCATAGTTGCACCTTCACTGAGATTATAACTGTGTGATGGTGTCTCCATTAATACCATATATATGCTTAAGATCATGATTGCACCTTTGAGACAGAGTGCGCTACTATGATACTTTATCATCATGATTATGTCGAAACTGTGTGTGCTACTGTGGGATCCTGAAATCACCTTCATCACCGAAACTATGACTGTGTTTTCCTCCAACAAGATCTTCCCTGCCACAACTATGTCGAGACTATATCACTAAGATCCTTTACCTAAGCTGAGACTGTGATTTCCTTGCACCGAGATCTATATCATCAAGGAGGAGACACTATAATCGTCACCGATATTTGTACCTGTTGTGGCCACAACCACCACCCTATCAAAACCTCCCTTGGTAGCAATTTTTAATGGGTCCCCTAAAGTTGATCTTTCACCTCTCCGTATGACCTGTTTTATCCCAGAGACTATAACTCATTTCCGAGTCAAATCTTCAATTCCTAATGGTTGATCCCCCTCTTTGGATATCTGTTGCATGATTCATCTCTAGCCCTTACTAACCCTCCATTCGTTTCCTCCATCGGGACCTTTCCAACCCTCAAAAACTGTCTATCGCACCTTATTCCCATTATAACCCTTTACAATGGAAACGCTTTACAAATATGCATAAATCACCCCTTTTTTGGCCTATCGCAATCAACACTGCGCACTTCTCTCTTTCAGACCTGATGGCATTATCATCCCAAATTTATATAGTTCGGGTCCATAGCCATATCGCACATCGCTATCGGTGGGTCCGAGGCTTATATAAAAGGCGCGCCACTATACTCCGGACCCGATGGCATTATTAACCATATTTCATATATATCGGGTCCGGAGCCATATCGCATATCGCTATCAGCGAAGTCCGGGGTCTATATATAAGGCACACCGCTATCACCCGAACCCACCGATGATTATAGATCCAGGCATATAATATTTCAAGTCTGGCCTTATGGCCGGATGCGGGTTTTCCCGCATATTCCTGTGTTTTTCGAAAATTATTGAGGTCGGGGCTTTTCAAAGGGAAGACATACATTGCAGACCCGCCAGGACTATTAAGGGCAGTATATGTATATTTCGGGTCCGCCTTCCCCGATCGCTTATCACAATAAGTAGAACCTGGGGGTTATGCAGTTAGCGAAGGGGTGATGACCAGACCTGGCGATAATAATAGGATCCGATATATAATCTTTCAAGTTCGGATTTCAGATATGGCCGTTGTTTTCCCGTATATTCTTGTGTTTTTCAAGAAACATTGAAGTCTGGGTTTTTCAAAGGGAAAGCTTATGTTGCGGATCCGAAGGGATTATTAAACGCAGCTCATATGAATTTCGGGTCCGCCTCCCTAATCCTCCACCGTTGAACTACCCTTCGTGGATCCAACGGTCCACGCAGGTTTCAGGTGAACAAGTAACTCCAGGAATACCCGCCCGAAAAAGCAGTGCCTCTTTCCTCCTAGCTGCTATGTGTCGTTTGAAGAGTGGAATCGGGGGCCTTCCTCGCAATACCAGTTACCACTTAGGCCCCTTCTGAAATACCATCTGGTTCAGTGTTATGCAATGATTTTCAGTATAAATCATATTTTTGCTTGCGGGACTTGAGCAAAGCATGGGTTAAAAACCAGGGGGGCGATTCTTTCACGCTTGTCCCTTTTGATGTTATAAATTGACATGAAGGCAAGATTTGTGTTTTTTAAGCATTTTTATCATATTTGTATAAGTATGATTGATGTTGGTTATCTTTGCAGGCGAGGACTGAGAGAAGGCAAGCGAGGTCAAAGAATGGATGCATAAGCTTCAAGTATGACTCTATATAAAAGATGCATGAGCGAATACGAAGAGTTATCTATGCGGATACGTTTTATTTAAAGATTTGGCTTCAGGCATTGGCGGTCATGTTTCTAGGTGTTGCCTGTGTATTCCAAAGGTGAAATCGCCCCAGGTTTCATCATGAAGAGATGACACACAGTCATCCTCTTCTAATCAACATCTATTCATTTCCCCAGGAAATGAAGCGCTCCAGTGACAGGAAACGCCTTCTACGTGTCAGCAGTGACACCAATGGCTCTACATCTGTGTATTCGGATTAGTATATTGAAAAGAACAGGGGAAGACGAAGGGTCATGGCCTGAGGCATAAATATTAATTCCAGATAGGAGAGAAGGGTTTTTTGTTTGAAGAAAACAGCTTTGATTTATTGTGAATAAAGAGGATTGTTTGGTTCAGGAAGGAGCCTGTGTTTCAGATTTATTTTCATTTTTATCATATGTTTAGAATCAGTGTGTTGTTGCTTGCACAAAGATAAATGTGATTTTCTTTGTGCATATTGTTAACTACCAGTTCATGGTTGTTCTTGGTTATTTGAATGTAATTCAATAGCATTGATAATTCATGAAAGGTTGTTGATTCCAGACTTTGTTAAACATCAGTTGCAAGTGTTATTTGTATGGAAAGGAATGTATATTCATGTATAAGTAATTGGATTGTGATTAGGATTTAATAAAACCTTGTTCTTATGTGGACCAGTAATTGATTCATTTGGACTTGGGATTTATATATGATGTTTAACCTCCTTTTGTTTTGCTCCTGCAGGATAGATTAGGATAATTAGGACTAGATTAGAGTAGTTAGAAGTAGTGTAGATAGGACTTGATACACATAGGTTAGTTGTTTTGTTTGTTGATTTAATTGAAGTCTTCCTCCAAGAAGCAATCTTTCAACACCTATTACAGTTCACGGGGTCCTTTAAAACCTATTGGAACTAGCCACTCCAAACGAAAACAGATCTAATTGGGGTCTGTGATCGGGTTAGTTCCCCTTGTTGGTATAGCGAAAATTCGCCATGTCAACAAATTGGCGCTAGAAGGAGGGCCTAAACTGCCATCCACAGCTTTTTATGATTTCATCTATAAATGTCGTGCATGGACTCGAAAAGATTAATGCATGGATCGTGAAGGTTGAAAAGACCCTTCCTCCCATTCTGAAAAGCCTCATTTCGAAGAAGAGACATTGTGGGAGTATCCTGTCACTCAGGAACAACCAATCAGAATACTTACTCGGGCTTATGCTCGTTCCCTCTCTCAACTCCCCATCTTTCACTCTTTACCTCCAACAACTAAAATAAATCCAAGGATCTGTTCCATAAAAAAAGGGACATCTGCAACCCCGTCTCTTGAAGATATTGTGCTTGAATCCTTGCAAAGTATCGACACTCCCTGGGAAGAAATTCCTAAAGATCCACTCTTTGAAGGTAATCCCTAGCCCGATTTGGGAAGTCTTAATAAAGAAAGCCTTGAAGAAACCTTCAACCAAAACATCCCTATCCGCAATATGGCTAATATTCCTCAATCAAGTGGGAACCAACTCCCACCTCCTACCAGAGCACTTCCTCCCTAGCTCGCTCAGGACGCCGTAGCGATACCTAAGCAGTAGCATCCCTTACCCAAGAATGCAGAAAGAGTATTGCCTAAATTTGACCCTGAACGGGGAGACACTGTTGATAACCATATTCACTCTTTCTTCTTGGTCGTGTGCATGGGGGTAGCTGATGAAGATATAGTATGTCGCCTATTCCCTTTTACACTGATTGGTGCAGCTTCCATATGGTACTTTAGCTTGAGAACAGGATCAATCACCTCGTGGGCTGCCTTTCAAGAGGCCTTTTTAGACAAGTTCGGCAATGACAAAACACCTACGGCCTTAGTTTTAGAACTATCCTGTTTGGAAATGGAAGCCAAAGAAAAGGTCAAGGATTTTAACATCCGGTTCAACACTTTGTTCAACAGAATCCCGGCTAATGCTAGACCTACTGAGGAGGTGCTCATGGAATTATACATCACCGCTCTCCCTGTCCCTACTCCAATGTGGCTCAAGAGGAGTAATGCACAAACCTTACAAGGTGTTATTGATGAAGCGGTAAAAGTCAAGAATGAAATGCTCAGTCTCACAGCATGCCATCATACAACCGAAGAAAATAAATCCTCTCAAGCATCCAAGAAGAATAATGGGAGTGATAACAAAGGGGTTGAAATCAAAGAAAAGGATACCACAGATATAGAAGGTTTGCATCGGATCATTAAGAAGTTGACAAACATAGTCATCGATATGAAAAGGAACTCTAGAGAGAGTACAAGCAGGAGTGGAGGAGAGTATAACAACATAAAACCTTTCAAACCTTTATATCGTAAGAAAACAGAAGGTGGTCATGGTCCACTTGTGCTGCCCGCTCCACCCAATGAATGGAATTTGAATATAGAAGAGTTGGCTTTTATCGAATCGCTCCTTAACCAAGAAGAACCTATAGTTGAGCTAGAGCCAGAACAAGAAAATGAGGAATACCAAGTAGAAGAGCCCTTGGATGAAGAATCTCAAATCAATGTACTGTGGGATTTCTATACAAATGAGAACGATGATGACCAAGGAGACAGTATGGCAGAAATACACACTAATGAGATTCATACACGAAGTAAAGGGCCACTTTCAGGTTTGATGAATCTTGTAGATCAGACAAAGAGAGATGTTCACCCTTTGAAGGTATCCGCTCCCAAGATGCCTGTTGAGAGGAATAAACCTAGTGGTCAGTCCAAGAATACCCCAGTTGCAAACCATCCAGAGAAAGATAATACAGCTCCCACTGTAACGAAGGTGACTCAAAATGGTAAAGTCCCACCTAAGAACAGAAAAACTGGTATGTTTACTCTGCCCTATCCTGTTTATAACATTGATTACAATATTGTGGATGATATTAAGAAATCTAGGGCTAATATGACATACTTTGATTTGTTAAACTTAACGCAGCAAAGAGATCTGCTCCTGAAAGCTATGAATGAGCGGAACTGCAAAGTTCCCACCATCCCAAGCAGCCAAATCAAGAAATCGGTGTCCAAACCTATCAACACCTCCATTACAACCCAAATGCCATCAGATGTGGAAGCCACTCTGTCCAAAATGAATCAAAACCACCAAGATGTCAGTGCAACCATGATAGGGAAAAAATCAAAATCCATGACTCCACCTTTCCTTATCACATTTGAAATCCTCAACATGAATGTACACAATTTCTTGGTAGATTCTGGTGCCTCATCCACTGTGATGCCTTACGTTGTTCCTAAAAGATTGCATGTGATACCCAAGAAAACTGGGACTTGAATTATGCAATTAGACAGGACAAATGTGAAAGTAATTGGGGAACTGAAAGATGTGTTGATTCCGATGGCTACTAAACCACAATACACACGTCATTGATATAGTGGTAGTTGATATACCCGAGGCTTATGGAATGCTGCTTAGTAGGGGCTGGCTAGCAAAACTCAATGGATATTTCTCAACTGATTGGTCCCATCTCTTGTTGCCTCAGAAAGGAAAAGGTGATATGCTGAGAGTTGATTGAGAAAGATACATGAAGTATTTGGCAACGGCACTAAATAGTCCCAATGAACCTGTAATGTTTACCAACTCTATCCTTGGGAACTATCGTTTCAATTTTTATGTTACGAAGCCCTGTTTCGGAGAATTCCATGCAGAAACAGTTGAAAAAACTTTGACAAACACACAGTTGGAAGCTCCCCCCATAATCCAACTGATGAACTATCCTGTAATATAGTAGATGATAGGACTAATTTCGTAGGTATCATTTCAATTGATTTAACATTAGATTCTATATTTTGGACACTCTACTTTGATGGCTCTAACTGTGTTGAAGGTGCAGGTGCTGGGAGCATTCTCATTGACCCGCAAGGGAACCAAAATTTGATGGCCAGCAGGTTGGAGTTTGCGTGCACCAACAACATGGCAGAATATGAAGACTTGCTGCAGGGCCTGAAGAAAGCCATTGATATGAAGGTGAAAAATCTTAAAGTTTTTGGTGACTCACAGATAATCGTGGATCAGGTAAGGAAAAGGATACACTGCAATTCGCCACACCTGGTAAGGTACCAGCATGAGGTATGGAGCTTAATTGACAGTTTTGATTCTTTTAATATCACATACATACCTCGAGGGAAAAACCAAGATGTCGATCTGATGGCTAGTATGGCTGCTAAACTTTTGCCTGATTTTAGATTGAAGAAGAATAAATGTTATGTTGAATTGATTTTCAGACCATCCGTGCCTGATAACATCTCAAATTGGCAGGTGTTCGAAGATGATGAGCAAATCCTTGAGTTCTTGCACTGCAAGAAGACATTCAAGAATGCAGTCATTGATGAAAAAGAACATGACATGCTTATGAATGAGAGGGAAGATGAGGAAAAGGATCAGCCCAATGTGATTCCCAAGTCAGTTGTTAAGATGGATCACTTGTATGACTTGCATGATAAATTCAAGAAGCCGACTAACTGCAAAACACATAGCTCATCCATGAAGTATGAATCGGTCAACCTGTGAACCAAAGAAGACCCAAAAAATGTCAATTTGGGTTTGGGGTGCTCTCCACAAGAAAAGGCTGCATTTGCCAAGCTATTTAAAGAATACAAAGACGTCTTTGCATGGACATATGGAGACCTAAAAACCTTTGATACCCGCGTTATGCAGCATGTAATTCCTTTGGAAAAGGAAGCTAGGACCTGTTAGCACTCCAGGAAACTCTCCTAGGTTGCAGCTCGGAGATGCCTAGTAACATATAATCTTCAGTATTGTTCTCGGAACTACTGGAAGGGATGATGGTTTGGATCAATTCGGATAACCATTTCAGCTCTATTATCACTCAAGACATGCATGAACACCCCGAACAACACAAGGCTTTAGACCACTAATGCTCAATAGTTTGTAGATTTAATGGATAGATGGAGAATACTGACTATACCAGCAGATTGCATACATGAACATATATGAATGGCTAGCTACAGGCAGCAAATGAACTTACTAACTATACTGGAAGATGCATATATAATAACACATATAAATGGCTAGCTACAGGCAGCAAAGAAGCTTGCAAATCTAATATATCAAAGCAGAGATAAGATGACAGTTATCTGGCCTTAAACACAAAGAAAACCTGAACAAATTGTTCAAGTGCAAGCATAGAACAGAAGAGAAATGGACATTGAACATATAACAGCAAAAGAAGCTTGTATTACTAAATAATGCAGATGAGAAGCTTGAAGGAACAGAGGAGGAATAATCTCCAAAAGTTGAACCTTTGTTACATCTAGTTTTCTACCTTTTATAGGCCCTTTACCATGCTCCTGAGCTCTCTAGAAGGCTCAGAGTCTTAACCTTGTCTGATATGTCCCTTAACCGTTTGATTCCCTCAATAGGCAAGCATGGCTCGGTGGTTTTCCTCTTCTGACAGAGGAATAACCATATCCAAATATTTTGGACAGCTTGTTGTGATGCCTGGGAGCTCTCTCGTGCTAGAGATGCCCCATAATGTTTGTTAAGTTGGTTGTTGCGCTGGTCGAAACATCGATGCTCCATGATCTCGTTTGATTTGGGTTGCAGCGTGCTGTGGCCCCTCTCTTTCCCTTTCCAGGATCTATCCATCAGTCGTTGTATCCCGGCTGAATCCCTCTTCTGGCATGTAAACATTTCTGCACAATGCTTCTAAGGATGGTTGGCCACCTGATCTTGCAAATGGAGTGGCTATCGGGCCTATGAAATCCCTATGAAAATCCCTTTCAAACGATAACCATAAATGTTTTCTATTTCATACATAAAACACTGCAACTGTGTAAATCCTGCCCTTCTTTGTTTTTCTTTTTGGACCTCAAAATTCCTTAAACATGGCCTATTCTCTCATCAATTCCGCCCCCTAGGTCGCTGTCGTCTATCGCAGCCGGCCTGGTCCCTTTGTTCCCCTTGTATTTTGAAATACTTAAAAACACGGGAAATACATGAAAATTGGCCTCCCTCCGGACTTCAAATCTTATGGATTTCATTCCCGAACCCTTTCGGGTCCGAGACTCATCGCAATCGGCGTTATCACCTGTATAGAGGCCCTGTTCCTTCGTAGTATTCCGATGCGATCCTACGATCTGATCGCAATCGCATATCGCTCCAGCCAACGGTCTTCATATAACACGACGTATGTTCCTGCCGATTGCGAACCTGCGATGCGATGTGGGCCCCCAACCCTTGGTAATGTTCCGCTGCGATGTAGCGATGCCATCCGATCGTAATCGTTGGTCGCTCAACACCAGGGCTTTATAGATTATGCTCTCCACCGCCACGACTGCCTATGTGACTCGTTGATTAATTTTCCCTTCAGCTTGGCCGATTGCGATTTAGCCCGTTAGATCTGGGCCGTTGATCAGCCAGATCTAACGGCAGCTGTGTGTTGCTCTGTTCGCGCCTGCAATACTCTGTTTTTTCACTGTTTTGGAGTATTTTAGCCTCCCGATAGCGTATTTCCGCCCTTCTGAGGGCTTTTGGCATATGATTGTTTTGATCTTGGGAGAATCTTAATCAACTCTTGAAGACTTCAGGAGCGTTTTGGATCCATTTTTTGGGCCAAATGCCAACAAGGCTAACAGGACCTACCAACAAAAGCTTCTTAAGATGTATCCAACCCTAGAACCATTGGTGAAGAAAGAATTAAACAAAATGTTGGATGCTAAAATCATCTTTCTTGTCAGACACACATGCTGGGTAGCCAATCTCGTGCCAGTGAGAAAGAAAAATGAAGACATCAGCCTGTGTATTGACTTCAGAAACCTGAACAAAGCATCGCAAAAGGATAACTATCATGTCCCTTCTATGGAGCACATTCTTCAGTGCGTTTCTAGATCTGAAATGTTGTCCCTATTAGATGGGTTTTCAGGATATAATCAAGTGTTGGTATCTAATGGGGATCAATTTAAGACAACCTTCAACACTAAATGGGATACTTACGCATAGTGTAAAATGCCTTTTGGACTTATTAATGCGGGTGCCACATTCCAGAGAGCTATGGATATAGCTTTCTAAGGATTGATTAATAGATCAGTAGTGGTTTACATGGATGACATCACTGTGTATTCGTATCACAGAAGGGATCATATTCGTCACCTGAAACAGATTCTCGAAAGATGTCGAAGTTATGGAATATCGTTGAATCCTAAGAAGAGTGTCTTCGCAGTCACAGAAGGGAAACTACCGGGCCATATCCTCTCTAAAGAAGGTATTGTTATTGATCCTGAAAGAATAGAGACCATCATGAGAATACAACCCCCTGCAAATAAAAAGGCAATGCAATCTTTCTTCGGGAAGATCAATTTCGTTAGAAAATTTGTCTCAGGTTTCGCGGAAATAGTGCGCCCCATGCAGCTAATGATGAAGAAATACGTTGTGTATAAGTGGAGCGATGAAGCCAAGGAAGCATTTCAGTGAATCAAGGAAGCCATCGCAGAAGCTCCTGCATTGGTCAGCCCCAATTTCAGCAAGGAATTTTTCTTGTACACTTTTGCTTCTGATGTTTCATATGCCGCAGTACTCACTCAAAAAAATGTTGAAGGCAATGAAGTCCCTATTTCTTATATGATCTCTAATCTCCAGGGAGCAGAACTGAACTACCCCAACGTGGAGAAACAAGGCTTCGCGGTTTTCAAGGCCATAAAACATTTCCGCCCTTATTTACTAAAGGCCAAGACTAAAGTGATCATTCCCCACCCTGCTATGAGAGCCCTCTTCGTGAAAAAATAAATGGGTGAACAGAGAGGAAATTGGATAACCACACTTCAAGAGTTCGACCTCGAGATTAAGCCGGCAAAGATAGTTCGAGGGCAGGGACTGTGCAGACTAGAAGCAAAAGCCTTGGCGGAGAAAGTAGGGGCACCCGAGGAACCAGAAGTGTAGAATCCATAGAATGCACATGTGGAATTCAGGGAGGAGCCCCTATGGATTAATGAAGCGTCAATGTATGAGCGTGAAACGTCGAAGGCCCTTTTGGACCCTGAGTTGTGGTATTACGACATCCACTTTTATCTTACACAGGGGTCATGTCCTGAACACATGGATGCATCACAATAGAGAGTGCTCAAATTGAAATCTAATCAATATCATTTGGCCAATAACACATTATACAGAAAAAAATTATGATGGAATCTGGCTGAGGTGTTTGGAGAAGGGTGATGTTGATCATGTCTTGAAAGAAATGCACGACAGCCCAGCAGGTGGTCACTATGGCAGAGAGACCACTGCTCACAAAATATTAAGAGCCAGATATTATTGGCCCACAGTGTTCAGAGACTCGCATGCCTATGCTCGCAAATGCAAGATGTGCCAAACCGCCGCAGGACGAGAAAGAAAGCCAGTTGTTCCCCTCAAGCCTGTTATGATTTATCGCCCATTCCAGCAATGGGGCCTAGATGTCATAGGCGATATCACTCCAAACTCTTCACAGCAGCATAAGTATATACTCACAGTGACCAATTACTTCACCAAATGGACAAAAGCCATCCCGCTTCGGAAGGTAAACGAAGATGAGGTAATATCATTTATTGAGAAATTCATCATCAACAAGTATGGCATCCCTGACGCTCTCATATTTTATAATGCTTCTTACTTTTCATCACTGAAATTGACGGAATTTTCTATTGATAAATCAATTCACATAAGGTATGCATCGAACTATTACCCCCAGGGAAATGGAGTTGCAGAGTCCTCAAACAAGAACCTCATACGCATAATCTGTAAATCTGTCGCTGACAACCAGAGGAACTGGCACAATGCTCTAACAAATGCCCTTTGGGCTAATAGGGTCACCCCAAAAGTGGCCTTAGGAAACTCCCCATACTTCCTCGTCTATGGATAGGAAACCATCTTGCCTCCAAACGTCACCCTTCCTTCTTTACAGCTCTCCCAAGCTTCAAGAGGAACCCCTTCAGCCTTGCTTCAAGAAAGGATTAACCAACTGGTGAGGTTGGAGGAATTGAGAGATAAAGCCAGAAATAAATTCAAAAATCACTAAATGATTGTGAAGAGGTGGTTTGATCACCATCTGGCAGGAGATAAAGATTACTAAGTAGGAGAGCTAGTCCTGAAATGGGACAAGTTGAACGAGCCAAAAGGTAAACACACGAAATTCCAACACCTATGGTTGGGCCCATACCAAGTTGTGGAAAAAATTGGTCAAGGAACTTACAGGTTGAAAACTTTACAAGTAGAAACTAAAAAATTCCCTGTTAATGGCCAACATCTGAAGAGATACTTCTAGTAGCCACCACATGGTGGTTACCTCCTGAATAGGTTAGATTTCATTTCATTTTGTTGTTAGCTTAGTTCCATTTCTGTCTTTATCATTCTTGTTTTTCTACAAAGTTTATTTTCCTTATGTTTTGAATTTCAGCCAACTGATTTCGGTCCTCCTGTCTTGTTTTTACCTTTCTCATATTTGCCCTCATTCACCACCTTCAGCCTTTCCCTTCCTCATTAACATGTTGATGAGTCTGCTGGTTCTAATCCATCGTTACCTTGCAAATCAAACAAATTTTCAATCAGCCCATGAGAACTTGAAAATTAGCTGTGGAATTCAAACCAAAGCCACTCATTGGCATATGTTGGGACTTGGTAAAATCTGTTGATAACTTGGATATTTGGAGCATGTAGGGGCATCTTTATAAAACAAAAAAATGTGTAACTACAGCTAGACTAGCATGGAGGAGTGCTGCATTTTGAATAAATCCCACTCAGACCTAGCCTATACTTGCCTGTAAGGTTTGTAGTCATTCTCCATTGGTCCCATCCACCACACTAACTTGTCCAATACATGTTATCTACAAGTAAATCTCCTTTCATGGGCTAAACTCACTATCATATACCATGTGGCAAATCCAATTGTGCTCTAGTCCTTGTGCCTGAAACTGGAAGGACTTATTTAAAAGAAAATGAAATGTCAAGTCCTTGTGCCAATCTGGAAGGACAGGTTGTTTGGGAAGCCGGTTAGAGTAAGGACTGTTGTTGGGCTCAGAGTATCAGTTGACACAGCAAACCCAACCTTTCTTAAGCGGTTTAAAAATATGGCATGATCCATGACTGCGCCCCATTCAATCATATGAAAATATAGCACTGAAATTCTCATATAAAGTGCAGATAAACATATCTACATCAAGTTTGATGAGCAATAAAGAGCTGAGGTACACACCTAAACAGGTATTGACAAGCCAGTGATGGCCCCAAAGGACTTTTTAAAGTAAGAAACAAGTAAAGGAGAGTCAATAAATCCCATAATAATACCATTGGAGAATGCCTGTCAAAACCCTATCAGTAAGTAGAAGCTATTTGTCTCTATCCCACCTGAAGCAATTAATGTTGAAGTGGAACCCATGCCTGTCCATCTATACAGTTTGCATTTCAATTTTATCTTAACTCCCTGATGTTCTAGTGATCTAAGGTTTATTTGGAAACAGAGATAACTGGTTTGCGCAACGGTTCGCCATTTGTTGTGGCCACAACCACCACCCTATCAAAACCTGCCTTGGTAGCAATTTTGAATGGGTCCCCTAAAGATGATCTTTCACCTCTCTGAATGATCTGTTTTATCCCAGAGACTTTAACTCGTTTCCGAGTCAAATCTTCAATTCCTAATGGTTGAGCCCCCCTCTTTGGATATCTATCGCATGATTCTCTGGCCCTTCCTAACCCTCCATTCGTTTCCTCCATCGGGACCTCTCCAACCCTCAAAAACTGTCTATTGAACCTTATTCCAATTATAACCCTTTACAATGGAAGCGCTTTACAAATATGTATAAATCACCCCTTTTTTGGCCTATCACAGTCAACACTGCGCACTGCTCTCTTCCAGGCCCGACGGCATTATCAGCCCAAATTTATATATTTCGGGTCCATAGCCATATCGCACATCGCTATCGACAGGTCCGGGGCTTATATAAAATGCGCGCCACTATACTCCGAACCGAATGGCATTATTAACCATATTTCATATATATCGGGTCCGGAGCCATATTGCATATCACTATCAGCGGGGTCCGGGGTCTATATATAAGGCACACCGCTATCACCCGCACCCGCCGATGATTATAGATCCGGGCATATAATATTTCAGGTTCGGCCTTATGGCCGAATGCGGGTTTTCCCGCATATTCCTGTGTTTTTCGAAAATTATTGAGGTCGAGGTTTTTCAAAGGGAAGACATACATTACGGACACGCCAAGACTATTAAGGGATATATATGTATATTTCAGGTCCGCCTTCCCCGATCTCTTATCGCAATCGGTAGAGCCCAGGGGTTATGCAGTTAGCGAAGGGGTGATGACCGAACTCGGCGATAATAATAGGCTCACAAGGTCCTTAGGCAATCTTTCAACAGTTATTACAGTTCACAAGGGTCCTTTAAAACCCATTGGAGCTAGCCACTCCAAACGAAAACAGATCTAATTGGGGTCTGTGATAGGGTTAGTGCCCTTGTTGGTATGGCGAAAACTCGCCATGTCAACAGTACCTATCCGAAGTTTTAGAGATGTCTAAAATTCCATGACTATATATCTGAATTTACACGCTTATTTATAGTGGGTTGACCCACATATTAAGCCTACATGACATAGTGAATTGTTGTGTCTCTTCTTTTAGCCAACATGACTGCTTTTACATCGTTTTGTTGGCTGACATGATGAAGAGGATTGTGCATGTCATTTGGAGGGCTACTTGACATTGTTTATGACACAAGAATATTTTTCTCATGCTCAAGAAGAGCTGCTTCATACATGACTTGACTCTTTGACATAAAATAAATCCTAAGGCTCTCAATGGGAGCCACTAATAAATAAATAAACCTCTTGCTCATGAAACCCATGTAGCAAGGCATACAAAAATATTTTTTGATATTTTTATTACATCATTTACATTAGTGATAATTACATGTCATTATGAAGACCGAACCTAATTATACTTTCTTCAACACTCCCTCTTAACTAGGGAGGTATTCATAATGGTACTTGGTCATTCTCAATCTGAAGAATTTCTCATAAGAAGAATCAAATTGGTAACCCATATGTATAGCATCATAGTAACCAACATTGTTTTCACGGCAAGGCCTTGACTGACAGCTCTATCTCTCATCATATCAAAGCACAATGTTGGCGAGACAAATGACTATTGACACCTTCATTGTCTCTCAAGTTACATACCCATCTGGGTGTTCACTGAGTATGACCTTTTAGGAATATTCTTATCTTGGGTTCCCAGCGCTCAAAGAATATCGGTACTCTTGCCTACTCTTATCTTGGATGTCTTACACATCCTCAAAGAGTTTCGGATGCCAGATGATTACCCAATCCTCGATTCTTTCTTCCCAAGTGAAGACAAGAATGTTGTGTCCATCTCTCCCTCTCAACTAGGGAGGATATCATGTGTCTACATTTCTCTTCATGGCCTTTACTAAGACTTCCAATTGTTAGTCCTAGCCTAGTGCATGACACATGAAATAGAAAACCACAAATGTCGCTCCTTTTTAATTAGGGTTGATCCAATCCAAGCTCCCTCTTAATCAGGGACCTGTCAGAGCTCACTCTTAGCTAGGGACTCTCCTATACATCAGCAACTTCTTCTTCATGGGTCCTTCAGCTGCTTGATCAACTTTTCTCCTTCTTGTCATGAAATTTAGTTGAGATTCTTCTTGGTAGGACAACCAACATCGATCACTTTCCTCCTTAGTTTGTCATGTCATTCTTTTCTTCATGGAAAGTGGCCTTCTTTATATTTGGAACCATCGTCATATGGCTACTTCTTTCTCATCATGCTTCTTCCATCCACCACATGAATGCTAGTTGTACTTGTACTTATAATTCTTGTTCAAGCAGCCTTGCATGCACTCATCAAGATATTATTAAAGAAATCAAAACATAACATTAAATCAAATCATACCTTATGAGATGGCTCTTCATCATGACATCTTTCTGTAGTTATCAACATCATGCATACATGTTGACACATTTCTCAAATATATCATTGTCAAAGGTCCTTTTATCTTGTTCAAACTTTCATCAAAGTCTTCATATTTTTTCGGGAGATTTCTTAGTCAAATCTTTTTGGTCTTTTTGGATGTTGATCGCCTTCATCAGGGTTGCATATCTCACAATCTCTTCCTTCCTCACACATTTCATTCTCAGAAGTTTTCAATTAGTTTCTTACTTGTAGTCAACCACCTCATACTTCATATGAGGACATATTATGTTTATTTCATCTAGTGTGACTTATGTCTTCCTACATCCTTTCAGAGGAGATCCTTTTTCTCTTGATCATGCTTCTTAATATAGAAGTAATGATCCATGTTACCTGCAACCATATGACATGACATTATAAATTTAAACACAAGCATACATACCTTATTTCACCTTTAGGTCATCTAGGCTTATTCCAGCAGCTTCCTTGATTGAAAAGATCTTCAATCCTTTGATCTGCTTCATGTCATCACACCATCATCCCATGAATTCCATAAGTTGGAATCCTGATGAAATACATGCTTCCTCTCTAGATTAGTGAACCCTCCGATGAGGATTCCATCAGAGAATCTTGAGGATCTTGTATGTCCCCATCTGCTAGATGCTTCCTTTCTGACTTGTTGTATGATGAGCCTTGTCCTGGATGACTTCTTTCTTTCCTTCAATGTCCAATGAGGTTCCCAAGAGCTATATCCTTCATGTTTGACTACCATGGATTTTGTCCTTCATGATTCCCATGGTGATGTCACAAGTTCTTGTTTCTAATGATTTCATGATGCCACGATGCATCTTATTATTTTGGTCATATCTATAACACAAGATTTAGGAGCTTATGATAGGACCCTTTTGTGAGGGATACCATCTTATTCATAGTAGAGATTGGTTACTCCCTCTTTTCTTGGCCCCTTTTCTTCAGCTTCCTCCATCTTTCTAGTGATATGAGCTTCTTTCTATAATCTTTCCATAGCATTGAATCTTAGCTATATTTAATTTGTCTTGCTTGAGGACCAAACTTTCCTTTCCTTTTTGCACATATATGAGTTCTTTTAACCTTCAATACTTTTTCCATCAACTTGCCTTTCTCTATTTATCATAGAGACCATAAGTTGTCGAATGAGGTGACTTTCTTATCCCATGGATATTTGTTACCTTGATTGTTAGTGCATTATGAATCAATGATGGTTATCTTCCTTCCTAGATCTTGTAAATGGAACCTTATGAAGATATCCTACACCCTTTGATACCCTTTACTTTCATGTAGATCAAATTTCATTTGACCTTCTTCATTGCACCTAAGAGAATGAGTTTATCATATACATCTATTTGATGTCTCCAATATTGCTATATGAGGGGATCTTTCATAAGTATCCATTTCCATGAATTCAAAGGAGACCTTTTGATATGTTCAATGACTTCAGCTAATTAGAGGACTATGTCTATCCTCCTTCTTTATGAAAGGAATCTTGATGAGCCAACTGATTTATGGATCTCCTTGCAAACACGAAGTAATTTAACCAAATTTGATTATAGAATGAAAAGATACTGACTTGACATGTGAAGATGAAATTTCACCTTGATAGCTTTGATGATGGTTGAAGAAGATGTATTAGTACTTCTTCTTCGATGACCTTCTTTTAAGGCAAGGAGATGATCCTTTGAAGATGTCCATGTCTTATTGCCTTCAATTTGCCTTCTTTTGTAGTGTAGATCAAGACTGCTTTTAGGGTTTTGACCTTCTTCAAGATGATGTAATCTTTGATTTTGGGGTTCTTCAAGCTACCTTGCTTTGTAGACAACTTGGTGTCCTTTTGATGATGACTATGGAGACAAAAGATCGTGTTGTTGTAGACTGCTTCTTTGATCATATAGACAAAACCCCTTGTGGTAGACTACTTGTTGTAGACTAATTCTTCAATTTTGGCAAAGCCCTTCAACTTGCTTTGATTCCCTCCTTGAAAATTGATCCTTGTATGTCTCTTTTTGCTACCCTTCCTTTGACTTCAATACCTTAGCTCTATACCATGTTGAAGAATCTAGGGCGGTTAGAGTTAATGTGATTCTTCTTTGCATGATAACTATTTGTGAGGTGTTTTGTCTTTTCCTATTTAGTACAATATTTCCTTATTATTAGAGTTTGTCTACTTAGTTCATCAAATATTTACCAAAAACAAAAGAGACAAGAACACACGATGTTGGCATTATTCCAAGGCCAAAACCTATCACTCTTTGAGAGGAAAACCTACACAAAATTATTCTTATAGAAATTCCAATTAACGAATACCAAGACCATGACCCCTGACCTATTAGGGCACTCCAAGACCAAGACACCAATCATCTTCTTCATCATTGTTGAGATAACACTAAGGCCATCACTATTGCACCACCATGATCTTCATTACTGCTACAACACCATTGTTGCACATTCATCGAGGTCTTCACCATACCAACGAGATCTCCTTATACATGAATGAGATCTATACCTAAATCCACCAAGATCATTACTGTTTCATAGTTACACCTTCACTGAGATTATAACTTTGTGATTGTCTCCATTAATACCATATCTATGCTTAAGATTGTGACTCACCTTTGAGACAGAGTGTGTTACTATGAGACTTTCTCATCGTGATTATGTCGAGACTGTGCGTGCTACTATGGGATCCTAAAATCACCTTCATCACCGAGACTATGCTATGTTTTTCTTCCAACGAGATCTTCACTGCCACAACTATGCCAAGACTATATCACTAAGATCCTTTACCTAAGCCGAGACTGTAATTTCCTTGCACCAAGATCTGTATCATTGAGGAGACACTATAATCATCACCGAGATTTGTACCTATCCGAAGTTTCAGAGATGTCTGAAATTCCATCACTGTAATTCTGAACTTACACGCCTATTTATAGTGGTTTGACCCACATATTAAGCTGACATGACATAGTGCATTGTTGTGTCTCCTTTTTGAGCTAACATGACTACCTTTACATCGTTTTGTTGGCCGACATGATGAAGAAGATTGTGCTTGTCATTTGGAGGACTACTTGACATTTTTTATGACTCAAAATGCTCAAGAAGAGCTACTTCATACATGACTTGACTCTTTGACATAAAATAAATCCTAAGGCTCTCACTGGGAGCCACTAGTAAATAAATAAACCTCTTTCTCATGAAACCCATGTAGCAAGGCATACGAAAATATTTTTTGTTCTTTTTTATTACATCAATAATAATTACATGTCATTATGAAGACCGAACATAGTTACACTTTCTTTAGCAATAAGACAATGCACTAAAGATCCAACATTTCTTCTTATCATGAGAACATCTAAAAATGGTATCACATTTCTTCTTCTACCTCCACTATGAATCTCATATGATCATATTTTATTTTGATGTGGTTAAGAAATTCATCTAATCTTTTCCTTTCAATTTGTTCATACATGACCCCTTTGAAGCTAAATAAGATTATCTAAAGGTATACCTCAAAAAATTTTGTAGTTCCATTATTTATTAGATCCTTAATAATACTTATAGCTTCTTTCATGTGAACTTTTGTGAATAGTAATGCCATATCAAAACCAACTAGAATATCAACGTCTTCTGCTTTAATATTTTTCATTTCATTGACCATGTGTGCGGAATCATTAATGAAAGAATGGGTGTTCCCAATGATAAATTAAGCTTATTTGCAAGAAATTTCACTAAAATATATATATATATATATATATAGTGATCCAATTGTAGCTAAAATGGGTTTGATAGGTATGCTTTCTTTATGGGCTCTAGGTAATCTATAAATGTATGGGACAATGGTGTTCATTAAGGAACAAGTTATTTATATCTTTTTTCACTTCCTTGTTGATCTTATTACTTGAATCACTCTCCAATTCCATATATTTTTCATTAGTTATGAGATGTGCTGCTACTTTTCATTCGTAATATATTATGATCATGACAATGGATGTGCTATCTTTATCATCCCTTAATACATTTATAATTTCATTCTCACTCAAGTTACCTAATGCTACTTTATTCTCATGGCTAATATTACTTTGGGGGGATATTCTCTTCTTATGGCCAACATATATTCTTGTATTATTTCCTCTACCATGTTTATTGTGAAGCCCTTGATTAAGTTCATAATTTTATATATTAAGTCTTAAATTGTGAGATTTCTTGCGGAGACTACAAGATTTAGAATGTGTTCTAACACCTACATTTGAACAACATCCAATGCACTATCTTAAACGAAACCAATGATGTCTTATTATTTTTCTTTATGCTTTTTCTTTGCTTCCTCATCAAGTTTACAATATTTTTATTTTTCTTGTCTATGATATCCTTTAACTTATTATTCATCATTCCTATAACATTGATTCAATTATGGACAATATGTCAATTTGAAGTGTTTATGTCAACTTTAGATGCAACACAAATAGCTATTTTGATGGTTTTGTCTATTGATCTACATCCAAATACAATTTTTTTTGGATGTTTTCATAGTGAGAATAAATGATGGATACTTAGTGTGTCATGTCCTCAAAAAAAAAGCGCATACAAAAAATTACTTACATGTCGACTCATAGCACTATCCTATGCAAAAACTTGGTGTAAAAAATATCGTAGTGATGTGAGTTATCATGGTCTAAATTTAAGACTACATGGATTAGGAGATAAAGTAGTTTTCCATTGTTTTCAAGAGTAATGGCTATGATGAAAGATAGGTTAGCATAGCCATCTATAATCTTATAGGGGACCTTGTAGACAAAAAAAAAAGAGGATCAAAATGGATTGAATGATACACTATCATGTATCATAGGAATCACGGATATATTGGAAAGAATCATGAAAAGAAAAAGTAGTCGAGTATTTTTCTCACCATTAAACCCCATTGGAAGGATGTTTTATTCTTCAAAAGACACCATGGATCCAACGGAGGGTGTCTATCTTTTTTTTGTGCTCATGTGAAAATTTGTATACTAAAGAAACAAAGCCATTTGATTCAAGTAACACTGAAAGAATATGGTGTTGAAATCATCTATAACCAATACAAAAATGTCACTCTATTTTAGCAAACCCATAACTCAAATCACCATATTTGTATATAATATGCCAAGTTGATTGTGAAGGAAGATTATTACACGAAAATAATATATGCAATGCAAATTGATAGTCTAAATAGAGACAAGTGCCTTAAAATAAGTGAAGTTTGTCATCCACAACTCACCTTATAAAACAACAATGAATTTGTTGGAAACTAATCCTAATGTTAAAACTATTGATAAGTAATATTAATGAATAAATACATTCATTTACTGTAAACTCTGCAATATTTTCTCCAAACTTAGAGAAGCCAAAAAATTGGGTATATGTTGTAAGGATGATCTTTGGATGTGTCGTGATGCACATACACATGGGAAATGGCTTGTTCATCGATGATCATGCCTCATCTTGGTGTTTATGTGTCTTTCATACTAGACTATTGGAGATGTATGAGGCTTAGTGGCTTCTTCATGATGACCTTACAGAGGTTGGTTGTTTGATTGGGAGGACAACTTGTTCTAGAAGAGGACTTTAAGGCATCTTAGAGAAGGGCATCGAGGACTATATGGCATGAACAAACTTGGTTGTTTGCATTGATGTTTGTCCCTAAGTTGAGGACACTTGAGTAAAGGGAGTGATCACGTAGGCAAGGTGGACTTGAAGGCCCACATGGCATAAAAAGAGCATTGGGGCTTTGGAGGTTTGTGCAGGATGAGCACTATAAATTCATGAACAGTGGCCATGCCTTGGAGCCATGCTTGTTGGAAATCTCCACTTTGGAGCTTGACATGTCTCACTTGTAAAAAGAGTACTTCACTTGTGGACCTATCATCTTGTATGTAGGTTGCTTCTAGTGGACTAAACCTATTATTGTATTTTTTACCTCCCCCATCCCCCATACAAATAGTGGAAGGAGATTGATTCCTAGCTAGGAGGAGTTGGCAGTGAAGGTTTCCATGGTTTCCCTAACTAGGCTTTGGAGAGCTTGAAGAAACAACTTATGATAAGTTGAGTATGTACATGTACATCATCTCTTATATATTAATGAAGTGTTTTAGAGGTCCAATTATTGTTTACTTGCAAATTCATTTTTTAGCTTGTGATGTCCTCTTGATTAAGTGAATTCCAACACTTGTTATTCATGTTGTCCTGATATAACATAAGGATGAAATTGTTAAGTGATTTAGCATATATCTTGAACATAGGAAGAGAAAATTCACTATTGTAAAATTTTGTTATATTAAAGTTATTTCAAATCTATTATATGCATGGAAAAATGTGCCCCAAGAAGTGTGACTTATTATTATTGAAAGTCTCTTTTCTCTTGCACTGCATAGTGATTTGGACAAAAAATATTGACTTTATTTGTTGTTCTGTGTTGTGATAATTAAGTATTTCATATCAACCCTAAGGTTGAGAGCTCTCATGGATTAGATCTAAAAAACCTCTAATGCAAGGTGAAATTTCTGAATTTACATTTATATATGGAAATTTCTACAACATACGCCCATCACTATTTTCTTTTCCATAACATACTCCCATCATTAGTGATCATCATTTACCTTATCTTTTTTCCACTTAATCCTACTTCAACCTTAGGTGCCTAAACATTTCAATTGCATTTAAAGTACACATACATCAATAATGAAGAAAATATAAAGACAAGGGACGTACCATTAAGAAGAAACAACTCAACAAGCCCACCCACCACACAAAACTAGCTTTTATTGTGCTTAAAGGCAATTTATAATGCTTTAAATTGCCAAGCGATCACCCTTAAAAGATGGTGAATTTCGAACTATTACACGAAAACATGTTTTTGAAGTTCTAATAATTATAGGGCAAGAATTTATCAAAAGTTCTAATCATCCATAAGGCAGTGTTTTATCTTTGAAATTACAAAAAGGGGAGAAAATTGGCATTTTTCCACTTTTCCTAGAAAATCATTCTCTGGCACTTCATCACAATCACTAGGCCCTCTACAATTCAATATGGCATGCCATGTGACCATTACCTTGATAGATGGGTGTTTATTTTTTATAACTTGGGAGGTACTCCAAGCCCTAGGTTTTGAAGAATGTAACTAGTGTCGGTCTTCATAATTGTACTTGAGTCATGATGTAATATATTTGTCAAAAAATATGTTTTATTATTATTTAAATTGACTTATTAAAGCATGGGTTTCATGCTTGGGTCAATGGTTCATAGGTTATAACACCCATTGTGTGTTTTAGGATTTTTTTTCTTATTAAGTCAAAGTCATTATTTTGTGTTAAAGAATCTCCTCCACCAAGTCAGCTCCTTCTCATACAAATGACAGTCACCTATCCTTCAAGTCGACCTCCAAACAATTGATGAAAGGTGAACAAGTCGGCCTCAAAACATTTTGACAAGTCGGCTCCTACAAACTGCTCATGTCGGCCCATTAAAGGACACTCCAACTATATAAAGGTGTGTATTCGACCCATTACAGAGGAGAACGAAGAACAGATCTGCAGTGAAGAACAGAGGATAGAAAGTGACGCAAAGATCACAAAAAGGATAGTCAAAAGAGAAGAACAAATAAGGCTTTCTTGTTAGGGAAGCAATGACTTTATGTTGCACATATGATCTTGAAGCAAATCACAGGGGACTGAAATTGAAAGTTGCAGAGAAGCAGAGGATTAAAATATGTTTGACTATTTGTGATAAGGGTTGGCTTGGTGGATGGAATGAGTCTATGTCTCTGGTCTAAGGATAAGAAGTCTCACTGTGATTTGAATCTACTGAAGGAAGACTTATTCACTGGGTTTTCCCCTACCTAGGGGTTTTTCCCTAGTTGAGCACCTATAACTTGTGTCTCTTGTGTTTTTGTGCTTTAGAAATTGATGATAATAATGTAATAACTAAGAAGAAAAGAAGAAATACATAATCACAAGAAATTTTCAAGTAATAGAGAAATCAAATTAATAAGAAGCCCTACCAGTATTGCCCTAGATTTCTCAACATGGTATCAGAGCTTGGTTTATTGACATGAGGGCAGCTGGAAGATCAAGCAAGTAATACAAGGCTTCAAGAAATTAAGAAGAAGTTAGATCCCTAGGACTAAGCTACTAGAAGGAAGGAAATCTGAAATCTGGGCACATCAATTAGCCTTAATCATAGTGTCTAAGCTGCAACCCTGAGCAAGGAAGACGAAGGCACTAAGAGCATTGTTTTGAGGCACCAAGGGGCTAAGATAAATAGCCTTGTCAAGATTGAGCATCCTGAAAAGAAAAGAAAAGCTCTATGCATCAAGATAGAGATCTGAAATTATCTCAGGAAATCTGAATTCTTGAGACCTAACAGTACAAGAAGTACAAGCATACTTAAGGATGATCGAATTCATCTTATGTGGACTAGAAGAAGTCATATTAAATCAGAGTAAGGATCTCTTGTTAATAAAAGAGGACTGAAATATTTTGAGGCCTTATAGACCTAGTTGGAAATCTTGATATAAAGCTACAGTCAACTTGAAAAGAGGAGTCGAGGTTCTGATTTCAAAGACCTGGGCATAATTATATTTTAAAATTTCTAGATTAAAGCCTCCATCAAGAACCAAAGACTCAAGGTTGAGTTATTTTGGTCAACCACCTAATAGTCGTTACCATATTTAAAAGGAAGAACGCAATCATGTACATTAGCATAGAGATCAAGTTAGTATATTTACATGAGATCCAAGCTTGAACGGTCACATAAAAGAAGGTCGAGTCACCACAATAGTTGACCTTATAGAACAAGAAAGTCGTTGTCAAGACAAGCATACCGAGTTTATTTGGAAAAGCTATATCAGTAGATTGTTGAAGCACTAATCATAGGGTCACACTCAAGTTTTGTAGCAATTCTTTATACCCTAACTAGAAGATTGAAAACTAGTGGAATCATTTCTATTTGAAGTCTCTTTGAAGGATCTCTTGAAGGAAGCAGTCTATATGAAGTATATTTGAAAACATGTAGCAAACTCATCCTTACTACAGTCAAGAGATAGCATCAAGAACTCAAGTAAGTATTGATATTATTCTTTTGTTTTGTAATCTAACAATGTGTTTTCAATTTGCTAGAAAGAGCAACAAGCTCAATGGAACATCAAAGTCAAAGGTACGTGATCTTGAGGTATGTATGACATGACTATTAACAAAATGCTTAGTTGCTTAGGTTAGTAAGTTCTTATTATGTTAAAGATTGTAAATGTTTAGGATTGTAAAACCTAGATAATATATACATGAAAGGTTCATTTGTTTAGAAACCCTATCTCATAACGCCTAGGGCTTGAAAGCAATACAAGGTTTATGACAATTCCTTGCAAAGTAAGAATTGAATATTTAGTTTTCTAACATGTTGCTCCTTAGACCTAGCACGAGTTTGTACTTAAGATCTCTTGAAATCCATTCTCCAAAAGGTCAATGAAAAACCCAAATAATCATCACTCTATTATACTTGTATATTTTGTTTGTACTTGTCAATAAATAATGCAGGGATATATTGAAGAAAGCAAAGTCAATACAAATTAACTCATGAAGATGCTAAGAATAAGTCCTTCAGTATGGAAGCCATACAAGGTTTGTAGAAAGAGTAACTCCAAGTATGTCTAATGCCATAAGAATTTCTTCACTAAAGGACTCGATCATTTTGAAATTTATTACTAACCTTCTTATGTTTAGGTTTTTGAATCGTAAAGATTCTTGTTAGGGTGATTAATAGTTAGATTGAATCTACCCACATTAAACTATCATTCTTGTGGAACCCTAAAAAGTTTCATTATAAAACCCTAACCTAAGGGTATGTCAATGTTTATGAAACCCTAATCTACTTAAGGTTCATGAAATCTAGAAAACCTATTCATTTTATGTTTAGGGTTTTGATAGAAACCCTAGTCCTTTAGGGTTTGTTGTTAATATGTATTGAAACCCTAGATCTTTAGGGTTTATAAATAATACCCTTGTATTATCCAAAATGAGGTCCTAAGATCGAAACCCGAGGTATGTATTCATCTGTATGATCAAAACCCTAGTCTAAATGAAATTGTTGAATATTTAACTTCGATGTAGTGATGTTTGTGTCTTGGGTTTACCTAGTAGATATTAATGTAAAAAGTATCCTAGATATGTATATGCGAATATGCTAACTTAGTTGTTGATGCTCATGAAATCTAGGGTTTGTAACAAAGCCCTAGTAGAAGATTGATATTCTAGGATATGATATTATTTCTCGATGTGATCTAGGGTTTGCAACAAAACCTAGTGAAGTCTAATCATGTGAAAATTGTTGATTGGATTATTATTGAATTACAGATATCTAAGGTTTTGTATCTCAAAGATAGATTCTAGGGTTTATGGCTAAACCCTAGCAAGAAATAGATGTCTCTAATATGTAAAAAGATGTGTCTCTTGCTAATTATGAACCTAACTAGGTTCAAGTGTTTGATGTCTAAAGTCTAATGTTTCCATTATAGTATAGTTAACTTCATGCTTCGATTTGTATTTGGTTGTACTTGCTATTAAAGTTTTGCAACTACATAATCTTCAAGATAACGAAGATGTTCACATAAGCATGATGAAGGAAGTTATGTATCAAGACGAACTTGATGTCATAAGGAGGGTTAGAGCCATAAAAGGTTCTCTGATGTTATAAAAGAAGGAAGTGGTTGATATCTCCAAGATTAAGAGGGAGCATGGTTAAAAGGAAAGAGTACATCTCCCCAATTAAGAGGGAGGGCATATTATGATAGTCATGATGGATACCTTAAAATCGAAGAATGAATGAAAGTACTACAATTTATTGAGAATGTCTTGATGTTGTTGAAGAAATGAAAGAAGAAAAAATTCCTACTAGTTGCATATGAATAATGTGGCATCATGATGATTGAGAACCTCGAAGGTTTGTGTTCACTTGTATATATATTTTGATAGTTTATTACTGATTGAGGTTTTTGTTTGTATAGATAAATTTCTCCATAAGAAGAATGAACACTCTGGAAGCATGCTTGGTAAAATGGATATATCTAGTTTGATAGGGAGAGTTGAAGCATCTAATGGTGGATGCTTAGGAGGACATTTGGCCGACCTATGTGTTGATGTCTAGATCCTGAAGAGGGAGGGTGGCGTTGGCCTTGGAGCTCTGACCTTGGATATGCACTTAGATCCCTAGGTTGATGGTTAGTAAGTAAGCCTGATGGTAAGCTTGAGTACATCTTAGTCCCACTCGGATAGATTACCCTGGTCAGGTATCTAATCTGCAGCACTGAGTGTTCTAGAACTCTTGGTAATTCATTTCGAGATCTTACATGTACCTATATATACATGTAATTATGATTATGTCCCTATTTAAGAGGGAGTGTTGAAGAATGTAACTAGTGTCGTCCTTCATAATTGTACTTGAGTCATGTTGTAATACATGTCAAAAGATATTTTTTATTATTATTTAAATTGACTTATTAAAGCATAGGTTTCATGCTTGGGTCAATGATTCATAGGTCATAGCACCCATTGTGTGCTTTAGGATTTTTTTCTTATTAAGTCAAAGTCATTATTTTGTGTTAAAGAATCTCCTCCACCAAGTCAGCGCCTCATACAAATGACAATCACCTATTGTTCAAGTCGGCCTCCAAACAATTGATGAAAAGTGAACAAGTCAACCTCAAAACAAGTTGACAGGTCAGCTCCTACAAACTGCTCATGTCGGCCCATTAATAGACACTCCAACAACTATATATAGGTGTGTATTCGACCCATTATAGAGGAGAACGAAGAACAAATCTGCAATGAAGAATAGAGGACAGAAAGTGATGCGAAGATCATAGAAAGGACAGTCAAAAGAGAAGAACGAAGAAGTATGTCTTGTCAGGGAACCAAAGTCTTTATGTTGCACAAATGATCCACAGAGGATCGAAATTGAAAGTTGCAGAACTTGCAGAGAAGCGGAAGACTAAAATATGTTTGACTATTTGTGGTAAGGGTTGGCTTCGTGGATGGAATGAGTCTGTCTCTGGTCTAAGGTTAAGAATGTCTCACTGTGATTTGAATCTACTAAAGGAAGAGTTCTTGACTAGGTTTTCCCCTACCTAGGGGTTTTCCCCTGGCTAAGCGCCTATATTTTGTCTCTTGTATTTTTGTGCTTTGGCAATAGTCTTCATGATAATAATGTAATAACTAAGAAGAAAAGAAGAAATACATAATCACAAGATATTTTCAAGTAATAGAGAAATCAAATTAATAAGAAGCCTTATCAGTATTGCCCTAGATTTCTCAACATAGGGTTTGGGGTTTGGAAGTTGGAGCGCCACGATAGGGCATTGTCAGCTTGGAACCCAAGGTGTGAGCTTTGCACCCAAGTTGGTGGGTGTGAAACCATGATGATTTTAGACATGTGATGGATGGAGATGGTAGAGGACATTGAGAGGAATCCAACGCAACGAAAATCATTGAATTTCAAGTTGTTTATGATGAGATATGAATTTTTGAAGTTAAGGAATGGCTTTTGTGGCACCTAGAGCAAGTCAGCGTAGTGTATTTGTCTGCCACATGGCATGTTGGAGACACCACGTGAGTTGTATAAATAGGAGTCACGTTGGAGGTCATTCCTCACCATCCCAGTGCATCAAAACATATCAATACATCTCTATAGTTGGCCGCAGGAAAGAGGAGGGTAAGGCGTGGAAGAGAGGGATTGTTTTGGGTGTATCTTTCCTTCTCTTGTAGGTCTGAATTGTTGTAGAGAAGGTCGCATTCCTTGAGGGAGAAATTAGGTTTGTTTTATGGTGAATATGTGTGGGCAACCTCTGTTTTGTTGAGTTGCAGAAGTCTGTTCACTACAGGTAGCCGAAAACACTTGTTTGAGCAGCGAACAAGGGAGTCGTTGGTCTGTTCTAAAGTTGGGAGATAGGTCAAGTATGTAGGAGAGGGCTAGAAGGCCTAGCCCTAGGTTGATTTCACCTGGGTTGATTTCTCTCTAAACAGGCAATGTTGAGAGGGAGGAAGAAGACAGAGGTAAGTCGTAGTTGTTAAGGAGGGTTTTTGGAGGGAGGGAGAGGAGTTGAAGCAGATTGTTGTTAGCCCTAACCAGAACCAAAACCTACAATAGTGAATCAAACCTATATCAAAGGTATGTAATGTTGACTCTGAGATTGTATCAATGCTAGGGATGGAGTCCTAGAGTGGACAGTTGGTATTGAGTGCCTTTGGACTGGTGGAGGACAACGTGTAGGTGACCCAAGAGTAGCCCTTGATCAGCATGTCATAAAGGAACTTGACAGCTAAAGATGGGTGAAGGATTGAGCCTATGAGTAGTTCGTTGATGGACAAAGGAGGCTACTAGAGGAGGCAGTTTAGAGCTCAAGTTTGGCCAACCAGAGGAGCAGATTGGATCAACGAAAGTCCATTGCAGTAGAAGAGACTTGCAGCAGTGATAGCAGGCAACCCTCCTCGAGTCTCTATGTGTTATTCCTTGATGGACTAAGGAGCAAATTGGGAGCAGAAGGACCAACATGTTACAGGGTATGACAAAGCAACTATGAGGTGCATTACATCAACTAAATCGTCAAATTATCTTGTATTTGTATTCTTGTACTTGGGGATATCTTAGGGCCTTTATCCCTGGTACGGGAGCCCTAGACTGTTGTATTATTCAATTGGATTAATATAACGAAGATTGGGTTATTGTACATAATTTGTGTAAAAAGTTGTGTATATATTGTGCATAATTAGATTTATTGTTGTTTATATTCCGTTGTGCAAAGTAGCTTCGTTGTGATTCTTGGTTTGGTAGCCTCAAAGATTTAAGATTTTATCGTAGACACCAGAGTTGTGCAAGAACAACATGGTATCAAAGTGTTTCTGAGCTACATTGAAGGACAATGAATCAGAGTGTGCACAGTGAAGTACAACTTAAGAGGGAGTTGGTCACATTGTAGGTGAAGGGCTCACTACAATGTTGAAGTTACAATTTGGTCTTCGATATGAGGACAGGTTGGAAGGATTATCCAATTATAGTCCATGGAAGTAAAGGATCAAGTTGGTCTTGTAGGTCAACAAGATCTGGGAGTTCGCCGAGAAAGTCATCAAGAAGCCAACTTACCCTAAGGAGCTAGAAGTACATGAAGAATTGGATACAAAGGCGAGATTGATCCTAGATCGTGTGAAAAACTCCCTAATACCACATTTGTCCAAGAAGAACACCACACATGCGATGTGGATGGCTCTTCAAACTTTGTTCCAGAATAAGAATGAGAACTGGGTGCTGGTATTGGAGGACAAGTTGAAGTCCACCAAGATGTTGCAAGGTGAAGGAGTGACATCGTATATGACGAAGTTGTCTCAAGTCAAATATGAGCTTGTTGTCATCGGTGTGACTATTTTAGATTCTGATATGGTGAGGATTGCTTTGAAAGGGTTCACCGAAGAATGGATGCCCTTCATCAAGGGGGTCGTTGCCAGACTAGAATAGGTTGTGGGAAACTTCATTCAGGAAGAGTTGCGAAACGAGAACCTTCATACGAAGAAGAAGACTTCAGATGATGACGTGGCAAGAATGAAGGGCAAGCACAAGGACTTGAGTAAGATCAAGCGTTTCCAATGTAGCGAGATGGGTCATTTTTCGATGAGATGTCCAATGAAGAAGAAGACAAGTGATGACGAGAAGAAGAAAGGGAAGAAGGTCGCCAGGATTTCCACTTCTACTGAGATAGATGCTCTCACTAGGAGATTGGAGGAGGAGGACTTTGCTTTGATCTCTCATTTCTCGCAGGGTACCATAGATGAGGCTACATGGTACGTGGATAGTGGGGCGTCTAAACATATGACAGGGTCACAAGAGGTATTCAAGACTCTAGTTGAGTGGGACTCGAAGTTGCACATGGTGTTGGGCGACAAGAGTCAGAAGGATATCTGAGGATCGGGAGTTGTGCCATTCAGGATGGTCTCAAGAAAGGTAATGTGAGTCCAAGATGTATTGTTTGTACCAGGACTCAAATATAGTGTGATATTTGTCTCAGCAATCGAGCAGGAGGGGTTGAGATGTTGTTCCAAAGTGGGAAGGCAAGACTCGGGCCTAGAGGCTCTAGCTCTGCAGGTGTGGTGATTGGAGTTAGAGAGCATGGTCTATACAGGCTGGCGAGAAAGACTATGGATCATGGGAAGAAGCAAGAGCACTAGCTGCAGGTTCTAGAAAATCAAGTGTAGGTGCAAGCTTTAGACGAGCAGGTACATGTTCTAGAGAAGAAGATTCAGGTTCCAAAGGCTCAAAGGGAGTCGAGTTCTAGAGGGAGTTTGCAGGTTTAGAGGGAGACTTTGCAGCCCAAGAAGAGTGCGTGGTCAATGGGGAGTAAGGGCGCTCCTACCGCTGCCAAGAAGGAATCATGGAGGGAGTGGAAGATATTTCAGGAGATGAAGAAGAAGCAGGATGCTTCCAGTGACAACGACACTTTTGAGAGAGGCATAGTCCATGCTACAGGGATTATTGCAGTTGTGGGTGTCAGGAGTTGGGTGAGTGTTGCGAGCAATGATGATGATGATGACGATGATAAGCTACTTCCTAGTCTTGGAAGTACCTCACTCACTAAGAGGGAGCATTGATTTTTGATAGCTTGGGAGGTACTCCAATCCCTAGGGTTTGGGGTTTAAAGGTTGGAGCACCACAATAGGGCATTGTGGGCTTGGAACCCAAGGTGAGGGCTTTCCACCCAAGCTGGTGGGTATGAAACCACGATGATTTTTAGACATGTGATGGATGGAGATAATAGAGGACATTGAGAGGAATCCAATGCAACAAAAATCATCGAATTCTGAGTTGTTTATGATGAGATATTAATTTTTGAAGTTAAGGAATGGTTTTTGTGGCACCTAGAGCAATTCGACCTAGTGTATTTGTGTGCTACAAGGCATGTTGGAGACACCACGTGAGTTGTATAAATAAGAGTGACATTGGAGGTCATTCCTCACCATCCAAGTGCATCAGAACATATCAATACATCTTTGTAGTTGGCCACAGGCAAGAGGAGGGCAAGGCATGGAAGAGGGGCATTGCTTTGGGTGTATCTTTCCTTCTATTGCAGGTCTAAATTGTTGCAGAGAAGGCCACATTGCTTGAGGAAGAATTTGGGTCTGTTTTATGGTGAAATATGTGTGGGTAGACTCTATTTTGTTGAGCCACAGAAGTTTGTTCGCTACAGGTGGCCGAAAACACTTGTTTTAGCAACTAACAAGGGAGCCGCAAGTTTGTTCTAAAGTTGGAAGATAGGCCGAGTATGTAGGAGAGAGTTGGAAGGCCTAAAGTTGGGTTGATTTCTCTGTAGACAGAAAGCGTTGAGATACAGGAAGAAGACAGATGTAAGTTGCAATTGTTAAGGAGGCTTTTTGGAGGGAGGAAGAGTTAAAGCAGACTACTATTAGCCCTAACCAGAGCCAAAACCTACAGTAGTGAATCAAACCTATATCAAAAGTATGTATTGATGATTCTGAGAATGTTTTGATGCTAGGGATGGATTCCTAGAGTGGACAGTTGGTACTGGGTGTCTTTGAACTGGTGGAGGACAATGTGCAAGTGACCCAAGAGTAACCCTTGATCAGCTTGTCATAAAGGAACTTGACAGCTAAAGGTGGGTGAAGGATTGAACCTGTGAGTAATTAATTGATGGACAAAGGAGGCTACTATAGGAGGCAGTTTGGAGCTCAGGTTTGGCCAACAAGAGGAGCAGATTGGATTAGCCAAAGCTCATTGTAGCAGACGAGGCTTGTAACAGTGATAGCAGGTAGCCCTCCTGGAGTCTCTATGTGTTGTTCCTTGATGGACTAAGGAGCAACTAGTGAGCAGATTGAGAGCAGAAGGACCAGCAGGTTACAGGGTATGACAAAACAGCTGTGAGGTGCACTACAGCAACTAGACCATCAGATTATCTTGTATTTGTATTATTGTACTTGTGGATATTTGAAGGCAATTATCCCTGGTACAGGAGCCCTAGATTGTTGTATTATTCAGTTGGATTAATATAACAAAGATTAGGTTATTGTACATAATTTTTGTAAAAAGTTGTGTATATTTTGTGCATCAGTAGATTTACTATTGTTTATATTCCGATGTGCAAAGTAGCTTGGTTGTGATTCTTGGTTTGGTAGCGTCAGAGATTTAAGATTCTACCCTAGACACCAGGGTTGTGGAAGAACAACAATGGGCAAGCTTCAAGCTTAAATATATTCAATTTTTTTCTTAACAAGATTATTCCTCTTATTATAATGTAGGAAGCATGCCCTTTCCTAATCTAAGAACATTACAATAAATTGAAGTCACCATACAACATTAAAGGAAGATCCTTTCATCTAAGAAACTATGGGTGGGGGATATCTATTTTGTCAAAGTCGTTCAAATCTTGCATCAAGTTCCAATCTCTTAAAATGATCCTTTTGCACAATGAAATATCCCACAAGAGGAAAAACGTGTCTTTGGAAATTTCAACCTTGGTGGGGGGATATCACTACCCTTATTTAACCATCAAATCAATGCCTAGATAACGTAAAACTATTTTAAAAAATAAATTTAGACTTTTCTTTTGCTCCACATTAATACACTCCCCTTCTAAGTGTGCATAGTGTAAATAATCCCATGTGCATAACATTTGTGAGACAAAAATAGTTTGCAAGGCATTACTTGCACCAAAAGCTTTGTCAATATGGAGGTGGATTTTAGGTGTCGTTCGCAAGATGATGTGATAGCATCCTCCCTCAATCTAACACTAACATATATAGTGGTTTCATGTGCAAATTCTTTGTGGGCCATCTTTGCTTGTTGTTATCTATGTGATGTTATGAACTATGTTACTACATTGGCATTTCACCATGTTGAGATTGTGTTCCACACAAATACTTTCTTAATTGTGATTATGTTTGCATGTGGTTTGTGCATAATCCCACATGCATAACAATAGTGAAAGAAAGATGGCTTACATGGCATCACCCACACCTAAAGGTTTGCTAATCCAAAAGTTGGCTTTCAATGAAAGTCCCTAGGGGATGTAATATTCCTTTTTACCTATTTAATTAAAATTTCTAGAAAATATCTTGAGAAATCACTACATAAATTTTTGCCAAAATATTAAATAAAAATGCAACTCGGAACCACAGAAATTGCAGATAAAATTTACAAGAAGCCCCAATAATTGTATTAATGTCTTCTGAGAGGAAATTGCATTGATAATTTGAGGAAATAACCTGGAAACACCCTCGGTCCTTGGCTCCTTGATTCAGCAATCTAGCCCTTCCATAATGGCAGCTCAATTTCCTGTGTAGTGTAATTTGGCCCTCCTGATAAATCTATCCGAACCTTTTGGAAATGATTCTTTGGCCTTCTGAAATTTATTCCTCTGGAATATAGCAACTCAGACTCTCCAATTTGGCAATTCAATTTCTTTATATGAATAATGCATCCTCCTCTTGTAACTGGAAATTCGGCCTCCTTGAATAATCAATTCAACCTCTTTTGCAACAATCAATCACTTGATTAGCTAGGGTGGCTGTGTAACCACCGAAACCAATCGCGACCAGTTAGGGTGTATGTTTCAACACCAAAACTGGGAATATTCGAGGGTTTCTCCCTCACACGGTAGCTACATGAACTTCTTGTCAATTCATAAATAAAATTTCACATATATATTTTCCTCGAATGTTCTCTTCTTTTATAACTTTTTCTAATCCAAAATACCATGGGTGGCATAATAATACCATGAGTCATCAAAATATCATGGATTTTCTCTATATAACCTTTTTAATTTTATTAATCATTTCACTTTTTTTAAGTTGTTTTTCTCTCCAAGTGAAAGTGAGCAATTAAATCATCCTTCTTGGAAAGGGACATTACGGTCCTCCCTTCCTGTGATTGATTTCCCTCGAGCAATCCAAAACCTGTATATCAATAATAGGATTCCAAATTCTCCTGTAGAATACTCCAGTATATGTCTATTGTACCATCCTAACACAACGGAACCCAATATTGCTGCTACCTTCTGCCATGCCGTGAAGCATCCCACTATGTTTCTGCTGCACTGGTCTGATATAGTTACAAACTGAAGATTCTATCACATGGAAACCTGTCACACATCATAAATATTTTTAATGTGTCTCTTCCCCTATGTCAGATGATCAAGCAAAACATGGCTCTTCCCTCTCTTATAAAGTTGGTCCAAGAAACAGAGAACTTGCTGACAATTAACAAGTAGTGCAGGAAAAAATTTCCCTACATTCAAGTGCAGACTAATGATCTGATTTGGTTTTTTCCCTATCACGCCCCAAAATCCAGATACATTGTCATACCAATAGTCCCATACATCACCAAAATGAATAGGTCTCTCCTCCCATGGTCCAATTGATTGCCTCCAGGGAAATGCACTTCTAAGCCACTACGCTTCCACAACACAGCCATCTGAAATTTTGATAAAAGTTGGTTTCAAATCAACAAGCATGGCTGCCAGTCCTTTTCAAAAACCACGTCCCTTGAATGCATCTACAGGCATGACAAAAACTCGGTCAAGCCAAATTATAGCCTTCTTCGAGTTTGTTAAGGAAGGTCTAGCATAATGATCTGTTGTTGTAGATTTCAAAATGAATTCCTTTTTCGTCCAGTCTTGAACTTCAAAACTAATAGAAATGGTACTCAAAACAGCCAAAATTTTCAGTGCATCTGAAGAAATTGAAATAGTAACTAGCCTAGTTGACCTTAACCACAAAATAGCATGATAGAATTCACCCTCTTCAATATTCATTCCCCGATAACCAAGATTATAGACTCCAACTCCCCCAACAGAACAGAGTGGTAGAGAGCTTCCATTTGTCTTCTCCTATTTAAACTCCTCTTCTAGAATTGCAAATCTATCCAATCTAGCCTTCACCTTAGACTCTAAACCAGTTTTTTCTGCTTAATGACACTAAGATTACCATCAGCATTAGAAACACTATTAGATGATAACAAAAAAGGTGCAGTAGAAGTTATATTTTGTTCCAGTTGGCTAGGTTTGAGATCCCCATTTTCAAAATAAATAGATTTATCAATGTCAGGTATTATACTGGAATCTCCATTCGCTTCATTCTAAACATCATACTCCGCAAAAACAGGAGCATGAATCTCAAAAAGCTGAGTCAATACAGAATATATCTCCATAATAAGCTGTATGATCTCCACTTTGCCATGCAAAAGTTGATTTAGAGATTTTGTAAATGCCTCAACACTGGTATTGAAATCAAGCACTTTTGAGGCTGGGAGCTTCTGGGAACTTTGAGCTTTTTTTACCATATATTCTAGAAGAGTAACAACTCCAGAAACAAGACTTTCCAGCTTAGGATCAGCAACATCAATTTGAAATTTAGCATCGGAGAGAGATATATCTTCCTCTTCTTCTATTGATCTTTTGGTAAACTGAGAAGCATCTTGATTATCAAGATCGTGAGAGGGCAAAGGATTTTTTAGCAGCTGCTTAGTACAAGAGTCAGAGCCAGTGAGAACGCCACCTGTCTGTGTCATAGCACGCTTAACAACTTCCATCACTTTATGTGCGTCACCACCCTCAACATGCACCTCAAAGATGGTATCTAGCCTTGCCTGAAGACTAGCTAAAGCATTCTCATTGGCATCATTTTTAGATTGCAAGGCAGTCAGCTCCTCTTCCACAGAAGCTAGCTTTTTGGATAGATCTGAACATAGTTGATTGGCAGACTGAAGTTCTGAATCCCTTTTTGCAATAGTCTCTTCCAAAGAGGTCTTATCTTCACCTCCTACAATGATTTTCTCACTTGAGACGTCCAATTTTCCAGCTGTCTGATCCATTTTCGGTGAAGGGAGAGAGGCCAACCTCTCCATCTCTGCAAAGTCATCCATCAAATCCACTTTTTCTGACTCCAGAGTCTTGTCACTTCTTCCTAAATCCTTTTCCTTCTTAATTTGAGATAGCTCTGAAATCAGAGCTGAGGCCCATGACTCTGCACAGCTTACCTCATCATCATTCCCATCTTCAGACATCGAGGTTAAGCTAGGTGGGTTACTTGCAGTTTGACTCCTCGGTCCTTCAATGTGCAGCTCAAGGGCAGGTTTTCTCTGTTTCTGATCATTATTTAAAACTTCCAGTTGTTTCTCGAGACTTGAGAGTTTACTTGCTGTTCTAGCACACAATGTTCTTGAAGCTTGAAGCTCGCCATTTCGCTTTGCCAAGGCCTCTTTTAGCATTTTTGTTTCTTCCTCCATGGCCAATAGGCGTTCTGTTAGATATTCAGATTCTTTTTGACCTTGATCTTGAGAATCATATCCAAAATCAAATGAATGAGAAACAAATGAACCACGGCCTTTGGTAAGCGATCGTCTTATCCAACATTCTCCCAATTCTTTTCCTAGGGTCTCAACTTCAACTTCATTTGATCCAATGTGGTAGGCCCTGGCAACTTTTTCCGAACTAGACTCCGAAGTCTTTGACACTCTGCTTATAACATTGCAATCTTTTTAACAGCTTCTAAATGCTGTTTCTTAGCTGCATCTACACTTTTCATACTAATATTATCTTCTTCATTGCGAATCAATGCATCTCGAACAGCAGCAGCATCATCTTCCTTGAATGCCATGTTATCAGTTCAAAACTCAATACCAGGGATGTCGTGTAACCAAACAGGAAGTTCCCCAATGTTCCATTCTGCACAAACAGAGGAGCCTATTCGAAGATGCAAATAAAGCCCAGCATTTTGAACAGGCTTCACAAATTTAACAAGATCATATCTCCCCGTAAGTTCTGTTAGATATTCAGATTCTTTTTTACCTTGATCTTGAGAATCATATCCAAAATCAAATGAATGAGAAACAAACGAACCACGGCCTTTGGTAAGTGATCGTCTTCTCCGACCTTCTCCCATTTCTATTCCTAGGGTCTCAACTTCATCTTCATTTGATCCAATGTGGTAGGCCCTGGCAATTTTTTCCAAACTAGACTCCAAAGTCTTTGACACTCTGCTTCTAACGTTGCAATCCTTTTAACAGCTTCTAAATGCTACATCTACAATTTTCATACTAATATTTTCTTCTTCATTGCGAATCAATGCATCTCGAACAGCAGCAGCATCATCTACCTTGAATGCCATGTTATCAGTTCGAAACTCAATACCAGGGATGTCGCGTAACCAAACAGGAAGTTCCCCAAAGCTCCATTCTGCACAAACATAGGGGCCTATTCGAAGATGCAAATAAAGCCCGACATTTTGAACAGGCTTCACAAATTTAACAAGATCATATCTCACCATAAAATTGTACTGCCCTCTAACAGGCTCGTGACCATTCCAAAAGGTTTAAGTCTGGATCACATCTGCTCCACCTTCTTTGCTCACAGAAAGCAAATGCAGCCACATATCTGGATCACTATTGTTGCGATACTCCATAGTTGAAATGTGAAGGTTATCAATGATTGGTTGGGTGGTCGTTTGCTTGATTCAAGCATGGTTGTGAAAGCCAATATGTGTAGCTGCACAGCCGCTTCCATTCATTCACAGACAACAACATCATAAGAGTAATTTCATGTTGCACGATGAGCCAAATAGGCAAGTTGTTTAACCAGGCACGAATTGAATTGGATATCCTTGTCGAGCACCTGAGGGATCACAAAAAACACTCGTGTGTTGCCAAAATCTGGATCTCTGCCAAATTCATCTGTCCCGTCATGTCAAGCGTTCGTTCTTGAGGAATTTTGACAATATTAAGGCACACCTCAATTTGTTGCATTACCAGGGGTCTATTGGGCCAATAGGTATGGTTTTGTCGCGTAGCCCACAACCAAAAACATAGATATTGTACTAGAGTTCCAAATTCTTTTTCCACCCCTTCTGGAACAGTAGGATCCCCTGAAGTTGGAATGCTGAAAACCCTTGTCGGGGGTGCATACATCCAAAAGAGAAGATTTCTATGTTTATATGGAACGAGAAGTTTCGCTATGATATTGGAAGTCTCATTAAACACACTAGAGAGGATGCCAAAGTAGGTGCGCCTCGGTAAAAGGCCTGAACCATTCATTGTTTGAAGCATCTTTTGAGGCTGCCAAAGCTGCTATCCAAAATTCAGGGTCTTGAAAGGCTGCAAAGATACTAGCAATTTTGAAATTTTATTTTTCTATGAGAGCAACCTTTGATAAAGCCAAAAAACAACTCGAGTCCCATGACTTGGGACACAATTACCTGAACCAATGGCATTTTCTCGGCAAGGCCACCAATATTTCCATACAGTGTAACTAACCAATTCATAAACAGCATTCACTGTTGCATCAAAAAATTACCCTGAGTTCAAACCAGAAATAGCTGCAAGGACCAATCGATGGGAAGTTGGGACCCCATGGCTTGGTCTTAACCAGAATGCAAAAGTATTCAAAACCTGTTCATGGAGCCCTTTAAAATCCGCTAATGATACAAGATCCTTTTGAAGTTTATGACATCTCTTTGAACGGGCTGCTATTATAAAGCTAGAAGCCTCGTGGGAATTATCCTGGCTGTAATGGCTCCGGTCATCTTTCAAAGTATGTAGATATTGTGCATCCTGTGTATACATATGGAAGATAATAAATATACCTATGCATAGATGTCTATGTAAACATGATTTAAAATGTCTAATTGTTATTTGGGAATAATATAAATATATATAAAGCTAGGTACATAGCCTTGTAAATCCTATTTGGCTATTATGACACATTTATATAAATATATATAAAGCTAGGTACATAACCTTGTAAACCCTATTTGGCTATTATGACACATTTATTATATTTCTAAATATTAATTAATCTATGCCTATTGATATAACCCTATATATAGTTCCACCTTTTAAAACTAGCAAGGCATAAACTCTTGTGGAGATCTCCTAATAACTCGATGTTAAAATTGGCAGTTAGGGCCAAACTCCATGTGGGTCTACTTATTTATGACAGCTGATATTTTTCTTGGATTCGTCTCGTCGAGAGGTGTAGGATTGATCTAAAGATCATCCGATTCTGACATGTATTCATGAAGATATGAATTTATTTGTGCTATGTGACAATTCGTCAAGGTTGGCCAGCAACCAAATTACCCCCACTCAACCTCAACGTTGCACCATAAATAGAAGTGGCCTTCAAGTCATTTGGACACATATCTCTTGTGATCCCTCTCTCCACTCGTTTGGGTTTTAGTGGAGAGAGTAGCCAAGAAGAGAAGTCTCTACGTTGCCCTAATCAAGATCAAATCACAGTCATGAAAGAAGCCTTAACGCTGTCATGGAGGAGAGGCTTTAATGCAGTGAAGAAGGCTTCCATACGCAGTCCTAAAGAAAGGGATCTAACCTTACCCTAGTCGCAGTAAGGAAGAGTCTTAGCCACAGAGATCTGGCCATTGTCCTAGCCCTAGATGCAGTCCCCTCATCTGCAGTCTCAAGAGGCCTCTATGCTGCCCTAGCCGCAGTCCTCAAGGGTGACCCTTACACGCTATCTAAGGAGACTCATAGCAGCTAGAGGAGGCTCCTAACCGCAGCACTTAAGGGTGCCCTAGGACGCTGTCAATGAGTGTTTTATATGCTGCAAAAAGAGGCACGTATACGCAGAGAAAGGAGGGTCATGTTATGCCCTAGCCACAGAGAATAGAAGGACTAATGCAGCCCTATAGACGCAGTTGAATGACTGTATAAAGGAGGCCTAATTAGCTATGGAAGACAGGCCCTAAACGCTGTCAAGAAAGGGCTCCTATACGCAGTCAATGTATGATCTAATATGCACTTAAGGAGAGCCCAGATCCACTGATGTATGAGGCTCTAAATCCACAGTTCAATTTGTGCCCTAGTCACAGTCTAGATGCTGCCCTACATCCGCAGTTGAAGAAGGCTCCTATATGCTGTATAGAGGAAGCCTAGTCATGTGTTCAGCACTGTTTTGGGACAGCGGATTGCACAGGAAGGAGTGCAAGGAGACAGAGCCCTAATCTATGGGTTGTTGGGTGAGTATAGGAGCTGGTGTTAGCCCTATACTCCTACATAGAACAGCAGCAAAGAAGAGGGACCTAGCTGCAGTGTTAGCAGCTTGTTTGGGTGCATGCTTAAGGGCTGGTACATGCTGCAACTTACCATGATGCCATAACCAGTGATGACAAGTGGAGGATGGTCTTGTGGAAGGCAAAGCTATTAGGCTGCTTTGAATAATAAAGGGGACAGCCTTCTCTTGGAGAACAATTGCAAGTTAAATCTGGGCAGATTTTGGGACTGTTAGGAGACAGTACTTTGGACCTTATTCAGGCTCAGTCTTGCTGAGCTAGGCCGCAGGCCATAGCCAGCAACATGAGGATATTAGAAGGACTGCGTTGAGGTTGATTCAACTAACAAGGAGCAGCATGATGATGTAAGGGTCTCACCTTGGAGAACCTTATTCTAGAAGCTTGATATGCTGCAAATCAGTTGAAGATTGAGGGCTGCTCTATCAGCATTCCGAGCTGCAGTCCTTGGTGCCAGGAGTATAACTCCATTGTGTCATCTTCATAGTGAAGATCTCTGATGTCTGATTTTGGCAAGTCAAAGTGTTGACTTCAAATGTATATGTACTATCTCTCTCTTTGTTGAACTATTGAAGATCATAAGAAGATTTGATCAAGGGTTTCCCCACATTGGGGTTTGTCCCTAGCTGGTGCCACATCTTGTGTCCTCTTGTCTTGGCTTGTTTTGTGCTATTTACGTTTATGTTCTATCTGCATTTTACTATCATGCTAAATGTGATTGCTAATCTGGAATTGATATTGAGCTAAAATGGAAAAATTGAAGTAAATTTCTCTTAGCATAGAACATACCTAAAATTAACACTCAAGCGATGGATTACATTAACACTACATTACATTACATGGATGACATTACCTTCAGATCAAGGTGTTATCTTAGGGACTATGCACAAACATTCATTCAAGAGATTTTCGAGAAGGGAGAGCACACAGATGTTTGTAGAAATTTTGGCACATGTCAATTCTAGAACAAGCCCTTGAATGAGGGCAGATGGCAGCAAAGGAGGGACGGAGGGACTCAATCGTAGAAAATTGATTGGCCAAAAAAACCAATCAACAGTGACAGGGCTAGGGGGACAGGGGCATATCTCTTGTTGATCTAGAGAGGCCAGGCCCTAACTAACCAGGAGGGGAATTAGAACAGTAGAAAAGGAAGGAAAGGAGAAAAACGAGGGGCGTGCAAGAAAGGAAAGGGAAAATAAAAAATGGGAGAGCGCAAGGAAAGAAAGGAGAAGACGGTGAGTTGAACAGAACGGAGCCCTCCTTTCATTTTTAGGCAATGTGACTTATTTTCGGGGTAGTGACCAATCGCTGGAAAAGGAAAACGAGTTAGTAACTGGCTGAACAAAGTTTCTTGGGTCCAATGTTGCGACCTCATGAGAATACACTGGGCAGTGTATAGCAGGGGTACTGCGTAATGTTCTTAGTGGCTCTTCCTTGCCGCGGTGCATGAAGATTGGGCATCTTTAGAGGCATTTTGCGATATAATAATCAGATTTTGTTGCTCTAATCCCTCTGTTAACTCAGCTGTAAATAAACTCAAGAACTGTTCATTTCCAGAACTCACTTTCTGAGATGTTCGACTGAAATTAATGTTCCTCTTGCTTATTCTCATCGTCATTCAGACTTGTATTAGTCTCTAGTAAATTTTGGGATTAATAGAAATCAGTCTCAGTGGTCAAAAGCATTTTTTCTTGTTGATCGAAGCCACTGTGTGTGTTATGGTGATTAAAATTGTGAAAATGTACCTACAGTAGCGAGTCACTGTATTGTGTGACAAAATAACTCACTTGGAAATGAACAGTGAAATCCGGAGGTTACCGTGGTGTTGAGACTTTTTCCTACTCGAGAGTTTACACACTTGCTAAAGGGATGGAGGATTACACCTCTAGAGTTCCCCTTATGCTGAAAAGATTGAGGTCTAAAGCTGCCCTAACCGAGATTTTCTCTAGAATCCCTCTCAGGGTGGAGATCAACCTCTGGAATCCCTGAAATAATAAAGGGTGGAAATTTTCTCTAGAATCCCTCTTAGGGTGGAGATTTTCTCTGGAATCCCTCTTAGGGTGGAGATCAAATTCTAAAATCCTTGAAGTAAGAAAGGGTGGATATTTTCTCTAGAATCCCTCTCAGGGTGGAGATCAAATTCTGGAATCCCTGAAATAAGAAAGGGTGGAGATTTTCTCTAGAATCCCTCTCAGGGTGGAGATCAAATTTTAGAATCCATGAAATAAGAAAGGGTGGAGATTTTCTTTGGAATCCCTCTTAAGGTGGAGATTTTCTCTGGAATCCCTCTCAGGGTGGAGATCAATTTTTGGAATCCTTGAAATAAGAAAGGGTGGAGATTTTCTCTAGAATCCCTCTCAGGGTGGAGATCAATCTCTGGAATCCCTGAAATAAGAAAGGGTGGAGATTATTCTCTGGAAACCCTCAATGGCTAATGGGTGGAGAAGGATTGCCTCTGGAATCCGATACAAGCCATTTCTATAAGCAGGGTGGAGGCGGAACAAACCTCTGAAATCCCCGGTCTAATCATTGGGACAGGCTTCATAAGCTAGGGGGTGGCAGTTGCACTGTTGGCAATCTGCCAATGGTTGGGAGGAGAATGATTGACCTAATACCATTGACCATTCAGTAGCCTTACTATCTTTGAAGTCCCCAATGCGTCAGAACTATCCAACTTCCTGTGTGTGGTTGCCTAATTACAGCACTATGTATACTTTCCCTGTACACCACATGCCTGAGTTTAGTGTTGTCTGCAGGGTTGTGGAATAATGAGTGTGGTGCTGAAATCTCATAATGGAATGTTGATGTTAAATAACTATATATCACAAGGCACCTGCTATTATACAAACCCTATAACGGTCTCATACCTCCTTAAGTTTGATTTAGCATCCTAATGGTTAGTGTCATGGTGGAACTTGATATTGTTGGTTCATGCAATAAGCTTCACACGCAATAAACTAAGCATGTTGAGTGTGGTAACTTGCTCTAGGTATTCCCTTGTTAAGCCCTGTGCATATATGCAACTGACTGCGGCATAATGTAAATTTTTCTCCGAGTGTTTACTTGCATGAGTTCGATGAAAGTTCCTAGTATTTGCATTATATTTTCATTAAGGATTGTGCAACTGTTAGTGGCTCTATTGCCACCAGTAGTGATTTGTCCTAATCTTGTATACCCTCATTAAGTGTTGTGCAACTACTAGTTGCTTGCTGTCACTAATACTCATGCCTTTCCTAGTTACGTATACCCTCTTAAGAACTGTGCATCTACCAGAGGTGTGAAAGAAGCTCATACCGAATTAGTGGGGCAATAATACTCAACTTTCTTACATGGATAGCAAGAGAAACTTGAGACTGCATGTAAATTCTGTAGATACATAATGTGTTGTCATCTTGCACAATCATAGCGTATTAACATAACCTATGTATGATTAATTGAATTCGAGCACGTGTCGTCCCACCATGATATTCTAGATAAATATTTTGTGTTACAATTGTCAACAACAAACCTACAAGCACAGAATTATGGAATATACCCTTTAGATAAGTTACAGGCTGGCAAGGCCTGTTGGTGGGAAGGCAATTCCTTCAATTTTTACTGCAGAGACAATTGTTAGAGGGTTGCTTTGTTTGGAGGTGTACAAAATATTGCAAAACAATCCTTACGGGAGGTTATCATTTATACGAGCACAATACTAATGTGCATTTGTTACCCTTGCAAGATATTTTGACACTTACCAAACATTGTGCTTCATAGATAACACTCCCTAGGGGAATTGAAGCATATTGTAGTTCCAGCTTCACATAATATGAATAAGATTTTCGTACTAAACTATTCTGATGGCCCCCTCCATGTTGCCACTAAGAACCTTCCGTAATTGGAGAGATGGAGCCATGTGTCTCCAGTACATTAATAGATGGAACTGAGTGAGCTACAATACTCATGTAGTTGGAAGAATATGGCAGACAGTTAGATGTTGGCAATTTCTTGTTGTTCATAAAAATGGTAGTATCCAGAACAAGGTTGTGGGGGATCGGCTCCCCCCCCACTTTCGAATTGCTACTAGAGCGCGCTCTGAGCAGGAGCAAATCAGGAGCGACCCAGGAACGCACTCCCGAAATTCGCTCCCATTGCGCTCCCGCAAAAAGAATTTGCTCCCTGGTTTTTTTCACAAAATTTTTATCACAAAGATGTTCCAAACGCAATTTTTTTCAAAGAAACAAGATTTTTTTGAGTAGGGCAGCCTAATATCACGCTTATGGCCCTAATATTGATATGCAATTCATGGTAATGTTAAATTCTTAAAGTAAAAGTGACATTCTCCTTTATTTTTCATTTTCATCATTTTACTTACATTTTTAACATTACCATGAAATGACTCAGGATGTTTGAGAGTGGTTCCAACCTCATTGGATTTCATATGGAGAAAGTAGAATTTTATATCTCACTCGAAATCCAGCAGACTTATTAGCTTTTCAAGATTGGGGGGATTGCAATGTTTCCATTGGATTTTGTCATATACCCATGGGACTCATATTTGATCAAGAGCACCAAGCCTTCTATGTACCTTCATGTTAGTGACATTGGTTGTCGAACTCCTCTATCATGACCCTACTAAAAATGTACCCATCACTCAAACAAAATCTTGACTTGGCATGCTAATTTTTTCTATCTTGTGTTAATTTCTTAGAGGATGATATTAATGACAAAGATCCCAAGATAGGCAATGATTTTGATTATATATAGCTATTTATTGTAGCATGATTTTTTTGGATGCTAGAGGCCATCTAGAGCCTATTTTTTGATGTATTTTCAGTTCAGATATTGATTACACTCAATGCAATTTTGGTTATGTGCGCCCTTACATGTTATATAAATGAGAACTTGTAACTTGTGGACATGGTTGATGAAGATTATAACTTCTAGATGATTTATGTTATATGGTTTAATCCATGTGTTTATATCTAATTCATCATTCTACATGCTTTTGTTGACATATGCATCAAAATATATAAAAATATATATTATATAAAAATTCGCTCTTGACCCGGGAGCTTTTGAAAATGTCGCTCTCCGCTCCCGCTTCCAAGTAACCTTGATCCAGAGTGTCAATCTCTTTTTTGAAAAAGAGCCTCGATATAGTGAGGTTGTGACACATGGTGTACAAGTTGTTTGGAGGATTTATTTGAACGGGTCGATTTGTGCCAGTGATAGGCTTGCTAAGCCTCTGATGTCTATAGTATTGAACCTTCAAAGTATTTTAATCAAGAAATGTACATTGGCTTCTTTGCTTCAATAAGAGGAAGCACAAATCTTCACATAATTGTAGAATAGAGCTTCAAGGATTTGGGTTATATTCCCCTGCAATTTCTTCAGTCCCAACAATAGAACAGATTATAAATTCACAGCTTCCCTAAATGGTACACAAGGAGGGTGCCATAAACATCCATGTTTTAGCAAGAAAACCCATTGTTTTGATTGTCGTTGGGTCCTTTGTATGTTGTGCATTGGCATTGGATTTTATTACAGGCTGAAAATGGAGACAAATGACGCCCTCATGTTCATTCAAGTTTGATGTGACACATACTGCTTGGAAATTTATTTATAAGAATCTTAGCATTGCTACCAAGGGATTCAACACAATCACAATAGCAGGTCATCATGCAATGGGATTGTTTACCAGGAGTCTTTCCAAAATTTGGTGAAGCAATTGCAGTGAAGAGATCTACTCATGATAACCAAGGGAAGAGAGAGTTTCTGCAGAGCTTTCTGTTAGATGTCTTAGATATAGAAATCTGGTTCTTTTGCAATGATGATGCTATGAGAAAGGGGAGTTGGTATCGGAGTTTCTTATGTTTAAGTTCATGCCCAATAGTAGTCACTTTCCAAAAGTTGTGTGTTCATAATCCATCACATATAAGTTAATAGTTTTTTTAGGGAGCTTTTAACATGAGAATTAGACAAAAATTGAGGATAAGAAATGTACACTCAAATCGTGTTGAGCTGGCAATGAAATGGCTATTTGCGCATGCGGAAGAGCCCTCATAGGAAGATGATGACCTTGTAGACCACTAGCTTGTCATTGGAAATGCCGAACCTGTAGCTAAGGATATATCATTCCTTGTAGAGCATCTGAGACAATGTTCTTTGGATCCCAGGAAGGATAATACCATCTCAGGTTTTGGCTCTAATTTTACATGAAGACAATGCAGCTTGTGATGTTGATAGTGTTTTGTTGGGTATCTTGTCTAGCTTTTTCCTACAGGTATTAAAAAGTGAGATAAAAAAAAAAAATGCTTACCCCATCTTGTAACCGTAACATGAGATACGGGTAACCTGGTAACCACCTGCTTGGGTTAGATTGGGATTGGGGTGTGTTACACTGGCCATCAAAATTCTCATGTTCTTCCTTTCTGCTACGTGAGATATCTTCTACAAAACAGTAAATAAAAAGCCCCCTATATCTTGGTTATGGTGAACAATCCTCATACATTGCTCTAAAGGAATACCTTTGCCTTTGTTTCAACCTTTTCATCTTTTGCATCATTCCCCTTTAATGATACTTTAGAAAATTCTGAACCAGTATTTCTTGTGTAACCACAAGCCTCTAACACGTCACAAGGCATATTATTCTCAGCAAGATCTTCTTCCATATTTTTATGAGTCAATATTTACCTTTTCGGCCCACTTCAATCTCCACTCTCTGGGCTTTAGCTGTTGCTTTATTGACTTCCGATCTGTGATTACTTTTATTGGTATCAACTGACATTTGGGATGCCAAAGCCCCAGCTTGATCTTTCACATGTGTTAGGTTTTTCTTATATTCTTCCAATTTTTGAAAGAGTTCTACGAACATTTTCTTCAACTGAGGGAATTGATTCTTGTTAAAATAGACTCAGAAGCATTTTTCAAATAAACCCTTCAAGTTGCCAAGAAAACCAGCTTTGATAACACTATAATATTCCTTTCAAATTATTTAATTAAAATTCCCATAAAATATCTTCAGAAATCATAAATATTTTTTTGCTAAAATATTAAATAAAAATGCAACTTGGAACCACAGAAATTGCAGATAAAATTTAATGCAAGAAACCCCAATAATTTTATTAATGTCTTCTGAGAGGAAATTGCATCGATAATTTGAGAAAATAACTTGGAAAACACCCTTGGTCCTTGGCTCCTTCATTCTGCAATTTGGCCCCTCCACAAATGGTAGCTCGATTTCCTAAGTAGTGTAATCTGGCCCTTCTGGGAATGATTCTTTGGCCTTCTGAAACTTATTCCTCTAGCATACGGCAACTCAGCCTCTCCAATTTGGCAATTTGGCTTCTTTAAGTGAACAAAGTAACCTCCTCTTGTAACTAGAAATTTGACCTCCTCAAATAGTCAATTCAGTGTCTTCTACAACAATCATTCTTGATTAGCTAGGGTGGTTGTGCAACCACTGAAACCAATCGCCACTAGCTAGGATGTGTGTTTGAACATCAAAACTAAGAATACTCAAGGGTTTCTACCTCACACAGTAGCTACTTGAGCTCCTTGTCAATTCACAAATAAAATCTCACATATATCTTTTCCTCAAATCCACTCTTCTTTTATAACTTTTTCCCTTCCAAAATACCATGGGTAGCATAATAATACCATGTGTCATCAAAATATCATGGATTTTCTCTTTATAACCCTTTTTAATTTAATTATTCATTTTTTTTGATGTTGCTTTTTCTCTCCAAGTGAAAATGAACAATTAAATCGATCATCTTGGAAAAGGACATTACAGGGGATTTGATAGCATCCTTCTTCACTTAGCACTGTTGGAAAATGTAACTAGTTTTGGTCTTCATAATTGTCAATGTACTCATGTCATTATGTATATCTTATGTTACAAGAAAATAAGAAAAGAAAAATATTATTTCAAGCATGGGTTTCATGCTCTATTTTGTAGGTCAAGCATGTTCTTCATGCTTTTGGGGTTTGTCATGTCAAAAGAATATTTTACTTGAGTCAAGAGAGTCCTTGTCAATCGTATAAAACCCTATTGGGCAAGTTGTAACATGCAAAAAAATATTGATTTTGAGTCTAGAAAGTCCTATGAGCCTCCAAGTCCAAGTCGGCATATAAGAGGCTATTCGACCTCATGGAAAGCCTATAAATAAAAGCAGCTTCAACCTCATTTGGCACCAATTCAATCACACCAAGAAAGAAGTTTGATCTGAGGAAAAGAACAAGAAGGAAGCTAGAACAAAGGTTAAGGAAGCAAAGAGAAGTCAAGAAGATCTGTTTTTTTGGGGGGCCTCATTCTCTCACAAGTGTGAAGGTTAGGTTTTCTGCGGCTACTAGAAGGCCGAGAATTGGAGGTATGAATTGCAGGAGGCTGAGTATTGTAGATCCAAGTTGCAGGAGGGTCGAATACTCTGATTTGGTCTAGTTTGACTTTCATTGACTTTGGAAATATTGGTTTGTTTGAAGGAACACTTCTTGAAGGGTTGACATGTCCTAGAATTAGGGTTTCTGCAGCTATTACAGGGCCAAAGATTACATGTCAAAGTTGCAAACTTGAAGTTGGACCCGAAGTTGAAGCTAGAAGCCAATTGAAGAAGAATTGACCTTTGTTGACTTCGACCTAATTGGAAAGGATTCTTGGAGGACTGGCTTGGTGCTTGGAGGACTTGGTCTAGGGTTTTGGGTTTTGATTTTCTCATTTGAAGCAAATTCTATAAGAAGAGAAGAGGTTATTTTTGGGTTTTCCCCTTGGAGGGGTTTTACCTTGGCTTGGAGCCTATATCCTGTGTCCATTGTCTTTATTGTTTTGCTATTGATAATTATTTTATGAAAGATCTAATAAAGAAACATAAAGAAGATAACTAAAGTTCACAAGCAATTATTAAGGTTAAGGAGGATTTGAATCAACAGTTGCCCTATTGAACTCTCCAACATGGTTTCAGAGCTAAGGTGAACAAGAGAAGGCAGTTGGAGAATCATCTTGAAAGGGTTGCTTGTCAAGGGGAATCATTTGCAAAAAGGACACAAGAAAATAAGAAGAAGACTTAATGACCTAGAAGGAAGGTTACTACATCAAGGATTTCATCATCTCAAAAAGGATCAAGCTCTCATAGAAGGAAGGAAGGATAAGCTCTTGTTATCTTGAAGAAGAGGAAACATCAAAGAATCTTGATATCATCATCCACACATTGAGGTTGTTCGAAGATATTGTTGAAGGCATCCTAGAAGTCATCATTCTAGGGCATTTCTAAAGTCTCTTTGAAGGTCTTGAAAGCATCAAGATAGTTGGAGACATCATCAAGGAGGACTCTTGGTTGACAAGTAAGTATTATATTGTCTTCTATGTTTCAATCTATAGATCATATGGCTACATTTTGCAAGGAAAGCAACAAGCTTGTTGGATCAGCAAACTTCCTAGCATGGAAGAAGAGGATTGATTTGGCACTCAGAAAATAAAGTCAAGGAGTATGTCCTTGGAGTAGTTGTACCAGAAAAAGAGAAGACTCAAGAATTAGCAAAGCACAAGAATGGAGAAGTGAGGGCACAAAGGATCAATGTTGAGTCCATTAAGATCATCTTGTTCCCTTTGTTGTTGATTTGAAGATATCCAAGGCTATGTATGATAAGTTTATAAAATTGTACTCTATAAGCACATCAGGACAAAATATATCCTTGAGGAATCAACTATATAGAATAAGGAAGTCAAAGGATGAAGACATGGCCACATATCTTATGAAGTTCTCACAAATAAGAGATCAGTTACAAGGGCCTGGGGAAATTGTTTCCAATTTTGAAATGACTATTTGTGTATTAAATGCTTTGCCACCTGAATGGAGCAGTTTTGCAACTAGTATCTACTCAAAGAAGGATACTACTCTTTTTGATGAATTGTGGGCTCAATGCGTCATGCAAGAATCTAGAATAAAGGCAAAGGACGACACTAAATCAAATGAAAGATCTCAAGCCTTTTTTGCAAGATACAAGAAGAAAAATAAAGGGAAGTTTGGGAAGTCCAAAGGAAAGCCAGACATGTCCAAGATTCAATGCTTTGGATGCAATGAGTATGGACACTTTAAGAGGGATTGCACAAACAAAATGAACAACAAAAGAAAGGAAAGAAGTGAAGCCCACATAGCTGAAGAAAAGGGAGAACCTAAGAAGAAGCCAAAAGGACAAGATCCCAAGGATCTTTACTATTGAAGGAAGCTCCATCTCTACCAGGTTATTTATGCAATTTGTCTTTCTTTTAAGTAGAAAGTAGAGTAGCATGCATTATTGCATTCTCTAAAAGAGTCTTTCTTTTTGTAAAAGCATGACATCAAAGATAGAAGCATATAATTATAGAGGAATTATAATCTACATAGTGAAGTTGCTTTGAAAAGTCATCTAGCTGTAAAAGAATGAGAAGATTAGACTATATTGCATATTGTAGTTCATCCAAGTATTTTCTAACATAATGTTAGAGGTAGTCATTTTGCAAAGAGGGATCATCAAGATCCTATAAGAACCATCATTTTAGAAGATCCTTGGAAGTAGCATTATGACTGGTATATACTCCATCTAGTATGGAAACAATACTCTTGAAGGATGAAGGAACGCTAAAGGTCAAGTTGCAGTATGAAAGGCATAATGAAAGTCTTTCTTGGGAGAAGAAACCTATCTTCGACAAGCACAATGTAATATTCCTAGTGGAAATATTAAGTGATAACAGCAGTGAAATCTTAGACATGCAACCAAAATTAAAAACACATGCAGAAAGATCAGCACACCGAAATTTTGCACCAAAAATGTTGAGCCATTTTATTAACTTGATCAAATGGAGTACAATGAGTAGGAGTAGATGAACTTGGGCTTGCTACAGCCAACAAAGCCAAACCCAGTTGATGTTTATGTTGCCCAAGTGTGAGATGAGCTCCATTACATGTTTTGCACTAGCCCAGAATTTGCTGCTACTGCTGCTGGATGAGAAATGGGATTTTTGCTCTCCAAAATACTCAAAAAATCTGACACTTCAGCTATAGTGTTTTCCCACCAAGATCAGCAAAACCCAAAAAGCTCTTATAACCCCAACCCAACTCTCTGGAAAACCCACAAATTAGAGTGAATTTCCCCGTCTTCGTGTGCTCCCAAAATTTCCCAAAATGCTTGCAAAAACCTCTGCAAATTTCTCCCTAAATTTCTCCTGATTTTCTCCATCCCTTCTTCACCACAAATTCTCCTTGCTCTGACCTCTGCACATGCCCTGCTAGAGTCCCTCTGCACATGCCCAGAAAAGCACAATTACGCCCTCAAAATCCTCCCCAAATCTAGCCTGCGAATTCCCACAATCCTCCCACAAAATTCCAATGGAAAATCTCCTCAAACTCTCTGAACTAGATCTACACTATAGCTACTTCTCGCAAGGAGTGAGTTCTTTCTATGCCCAGTATGCTCATAAAATGGGACGAATTTCCCTACAATTGCCTCCAGAACAGCTCTGCAATGATAAAGATGAACTCCCCTAGAGTGGCACTCGAAGTCCACTAAAGGAGGAGTTGAGATTCCCGCCTGAAAACCTCTTGTGCTAAGCAACACGAGTTGACTCGGCTGAGCAGCTCAAGCAAACTAGAGTTCAATCAACAAAGGGCCAAAAGTCCCAAAATGTAGGCTTTCTCTTCTATTTATAAGTATTGTTTTTCCTCTCCTTGTGGGCTCCACAATTCAATGCCTTCTCTCCTTCTTCCCTCCAATTCGAAATTCTCCAAGGGAGTTTGAATTCCCTCTTGTAGTGGCCCCCACATCCCACTATGCAAATAATTTTCCCTTTTGTGCTAATGTTTGGAGCCTCCCCTTCACAAAATTAAATTTAAGTGCCTCCTACCCACTTTTCCTAAGTTTTATGTCCAAAATTGCAAAAAAATGCAGAATTCACTTAGCTTATTTTTAATTAGATGGAACATTACAGTCCTCCCCTCCCAAATGTTGCTTGTCCTCAAGCAACTGCAATGTCAGGTGTTGTAATATCTGCTCTCCGTCCCATGTGGCATTCTCTTCTGGCAAGTCCCTCCACCGGACCAAAAACTCCCTAATGACTCTGCTCTGGAGTTTCCTCTCTCTTGTCTCCAAGATGACCTCAGGTACAAAGATCAATGCCCCTCATCATCCATAGGGGGCAATTCTGTAGTTGTTGCGACCTGTTGTCCCAAAGCCTTTTTCAGGCAAGAGACATGGAATATGTTGTGGACCTTGCCTCCTAGTGGAAACTCCGACTCATATGTTACCTCCCTGACTCACCTGACTACCCTGTAAGGTCCATAAAAACGAGGCTTGAGTTTCTTTGCACCCTTCTGCTTGAGTGTGCACTGCTTGTACGGTTGGAGTCTTAGGAAGACTAAGTCCCCAACCTCAAAGTGCCTCTCTACTTTGCCCCTGTCTGCATATAGATTCTATTGATTTTGGGTAGTCTGCGGGTTATCCTTGAGAGCTCTAAGGATATCCTAACTCTACTGTATCCAGTCCTTCGCGCTCAAGGCCCTATTGTCTCCAAAAACCATATCAATGAAGGTTAGTGCATCATAACCATACAAAGCACAGAATGGAGACATACCTATAGACATGTGGTAGGTGGTGTTATAGCAGTACTCTCCAAGATGTAGCCACTTCACCCACGCACGTTGTTGCCCTGTCACATAGTTGTGCAAGTACCCCTCCAGCCACTTGTTCACTATCTCTGTTTGATCGTTTGTCTGCGGGTGATAGCTAGTGCTAGGAGTGAGCTCAATCCCCACAAGTCAAAACAACTCCTACCAAAAACCACCCATGAATATGTTGTCCCTGTCGCTAACAATGGTCTTAGGGAGACCATGTAGCCTAAACACCTCCTAGAAGAATAATTCGGCCACCTGTGAAGTTGAATACCGAGTCGGAATGGTGAAGAAGTGGGCGAATTTGGTCAGCCTGTCAACTACCACATAAATGCAATCTCGTCCCTGTACGGCTGGCAACCTTGTAATGAATTCCATAGAGATGCTCTCCCATTTCCTCTCAGGGATAGGGAGAGGCTACAATAGGCTAGTCGGGTGTGTCTACTCACCCTTGTTCCTCTAACAAGTGTCACATTCCCAAACATGCCTCAAAACGTCCTCCTTGAGGCCCCTCCACGTGAAACGCTCTCTAATGGCCCTGTATGTCTTGAGGAACCCCTGATGCCATGCCAAAGGTGGGTCATGTGTAGCCTGCATGATCTCCCTCAACTAGCAGCCCGACACCAAGTAATCTTGTCCTTGTAGTAGATTACCTCGTTCATCACAATGTACCGGTCATCCCCTACCATGCCATCAAGGATCTCACATGCATGTCGATCCTTGGAGTACTCGACCAAGAACTGCGCTCTCCAATCTTGAGCAATGCTCATGAGCGAGAGTGTCACAAGCTTCCTAAACAATGCATTGCTACAACATTTTGCTTGCCCTTGACATTCTCTATGTCAAAATCAAAAGCCTAAATCTTGCTAACCCATTTTTGTTGCCTCTCCTGCAATTGCTTCTGCTCCAAGAAGAAGCAAAGATTGTTGTGGTCAATCTTCCCCTTAAACCAATTACCCACCAAATTCTTTCGAAACTTGGCCAACGCATGCATGATGGCCAACATCTCCTTGTCATATATGGAGTACAATCTCTCATGTGCCTATAGCTTCTGACTCTTTAAAGCAACCGAGTGTCCTCCCTGCATCAAAATTGCCCCAATGCCCTCTCCAGAGGCATCGCACTCTAGGATGAAGGGCTGCGAAAAAACTGGTCAAGCTAATACTGGGCAGTTTCTCATGACCTTCTTAAGGCACTCAAAAGCCTCATGTGCCACCTTTGTCCACACAAATGCCCCTTTCTTCGTCAAATCTGTAAGGGATGTTGCCAAATATGAAAATCCCCTGACGAATCTCCGGTAATAAGTGCAGATAACCAGGAATCCCTAGAACTCCGTCACATTCCTGGGTATAGGTCAATCCAAGATGGCCCTGATCTTCTCCCGGTGAACTCGCACCCCATCGTCCCCAATGATATGACCAAGATACAACGTCTTCGTTAGTCCAAACTCACACACGGACATCTTGGCATATAGTTGATGCTCCTCCAAGATGCGTAGCATCTCCTCCAAGTGTTGTAGATGTTCCTCCCACATCCTATTATAGATCAGGATGTCATCAAAGAAAACCAGAACATATATGCGCAACTGCTTGCGAAACACATGGTTCATGCAAGACTGGAAGGTCACTAGAGCATTGGTTAGCCCGAAAGGTATCACTAAAAACTCAAAGTGCCCAGAGTGACACCTGAATATCATCTTTGGGATAACCTACTCCCTCACCCGAATCTTATGGTACCCCGAGCATAAATCTATCTTAGAGAAGTACTTGGCTCCTATAAGCTCATCCATCAACTCGTCCATATGCGGAATCAGTACCAGTTCATCAAGGTCTTCTTATTCAAGGCCCTATAGTCAATGCACATGCAGTGGGTCCCATCCTTCTTCTTCACCAACAGTACAAATGAAGCGAAGGGACAAGAACCGAGCTTGATATGCCCCAAACCCAGCAACTCCTGTGTGGCCCACTCAATCTCATCTCGGTAAGCCTTGGGATGTCTGTATGGCGTGGTGATAAGTGCATGTACGCCCTCCTCTAGCTCAATCGTGTGCTCAAGCCCTCTATCTGGTGGATGACCTAGGGGAATGTCTCCAAAAACTATTGGGTACCTGTCCAATATCGCCTAAATATCAGGATGTGGTGGTCGTGGCTGAGACCCTGCCTCTGAAATCTTGAGCTCCACAGCCCACTCTATATTACCATGCCGTAAATCAACCTCCATCTTGTGCACTGACACTATCTGAGGTGGGTACAAGTGCATGCCCCTCAGTACTACTAACTTCCATCTGGCCCTGTGAACTCCATCTCCAACCTCCTCTAATCTGTGGTGACACGCCCAAAGGAGTAAAGCCACTAAACACCCATCACTACATTGGCGTCTATAACATCAACTACAAAGAAGTGATCTGTCATCGAATAGTTCCCCATAGTCACAGTCATACTGGGGACATATCTAGTACACTGCATAGTGTTGTCTCCAAGCACTAAGAGTGAAAAGCCCTCAAAGGGCTTGATGTGTATCCCTCTTCGCTCCACCATCTAGGCATCAATGAAGTTGTGGGTAACCCCACTGTCCACCAACATTGATACACGTTTCCCCTGCACAATGCCTCTAATCCTCAATGTCAGGCACTTCGGCACTCCTCGAAGTGAAGCAATAAGGTGGACCTCCTCCAGTAGCCTATGGCTCACTATCATCTCCCTCGCCCTCGTGCTCTACATTGTCCTCCGGCTCACTATCTAAAAACACCTCTATGTAATGGGCCTTGCCCTTGGTGCACCTGTGCCCCAGTGCCTATGGCTCCTGGCACGTAAAACACAACTTCCTCCTCCGGAGGTCTCTCCTTGTCTCATCATCCAACTGCCCACGCCCTAGTATCTCCCTCTGCAATGGGGGTCTGGTATCTCTACCTTTCTGTGGAAAGGTGGGTCTTGTGGGTACCGAGGGTCTAGTCTTGGGGATTGCCCCTTGCAAATCTCGAGCCCTACTCACTGCATCCTGAAGCAAAGTAGGTCTATTTGACCTCACCAACCCATGCAAGGGTTCATCTACACCCTCAACAAATAGGAAAACTCTCATGGCCTCCAACAGATTTGGCACCATCACCGACAACCTCAAGAAATTTGCTATGTACTACGTTGTGCCTCCTGTTTACTTAAGTTGGGTTAGCTCTCTGAAGTGTGTCTCAAGGTCTCTCAGGTCAAAACATTCCAAACACCCTCCTGGTAAAGTCCTCATAAGAGGTCACGCTGGCATGCCCCAACGTGTAAAGCCCATGGAACCACCAATCATGAGCATCCCCCTCCAAGTGTAAAGTAGCCATCTTGATTGCCTCCACTTTTGTCATTTGGTTAAGGTGAAAGTAGGTGTCAAGTTTTTCCACCCACGCCCTAGTTGTGCACTTGGAAGAGCCATCAAAAGTGGGAAGGTACAATCTCCCAATTGTGCACTACAAGTCTGAACTCTGCACAGAACACAGAGTCCCTTGCCTCTATTGTTATGCTTGGGCTGGCAAAAGAACTTGAAAGTCAAGGAAGCTCAAAACTCTTCTCCCATGGACTGATATTCACGAAAATAGTCCCCCATAGCATCTCATATGCCTCAGGTTGTTCCCCAGTTCCTATAGTCAAGAACGTGGGCAAAGTAGATCTAGGTGGTCCACTGTAATTAAGCTGGTGGCTCTGAGGGATAGCATTATCTGTATTTTGAGATGCTCCTGAGCTCTCTCCTCCCATGAACTCCCTATGGTTGTCCTTGATGCGTTTGTGCCTCATTCATCCACCACTTCCCTTTGTCCCCTTACCAAATTGTTTAGAGCCTTTAGTATGCTCTAGAAAGTTGTGTCATCGTTGCCTGCCATCTCTGCTGCTTCATGCTCAAGGACCTCTGAATCTGGGGTAATCTCTAATTCCCTCTCTTTGCTCCTGTATCTATACCTCCAATAGGTTATATTATGCTTGTCTCCTGGGGTCATAAAAAGAGTTCTCCCCATAGTTGGTCAGATCACAGCTGTGATACCACTGTAACATTCCTAGTGGAAATATTAAGTGATAACAATAGTGAAATCTTAGACATGCAACCAAAATTAAAAACACATGCAAAAATATCAGCACACCATAAATTTGCACCAAAAATGTTGAGTCATTTTATTAAATTGATCAAATGGAGTACAATAAGTAGGAATAGATGAACTTGGGCTTGCTACATCAAGCAAATCCAAACCCAGGTTATGTTTATGATGCCCAAGTGCTAGATGAGTTCCATTCCATTTTCTGCGTTCGCCCAGAATTTGTTGCTACTGATGCTAGATGAGAAATGGGAATTTTGCCCTCTAAAATGCTCAGAAAACTCTGAAACTTCAGTTGTAGTGTTTTCCCACTTGTTATCCTCCACAATATCCCAAGGCTAAGAAGGGAGATCGAAGGAGGTAACCTCAAACCACTTAGGGTTCAGCAACTAGCCCTGCTAAACCAGAGAGGGATCTCTCTATGAATTCACAGCCAATAATGATTGGAATAGAAAAGATATTAGGCTAGATATGTTCAGCTCTAGGGTTTTGAAAGATTTTAGGGTTTTGCTGGATCAGGAGGGAAAATGAGGGAACTAGGTCAAAAGATCAAACGGTTCAGCTGCAAGAGATATAAAGGAGCAGGGTAGTTATGCCTTTGTGATACTTTGGGGTTATGTCGATGTAGCGTAGGGTGGAAAAGCAGGGATTAAAATGAGCATGGCAAGCATGAATTCATTTATCAAAAGACAAGTGACATAAACATGAAATTCCCAACAAAACAGAGCTTAAAACTAAGAATTATGTTTATAACCATTAAGGGAAATCAATGAAAAGCATAAATATGGAAAGAGGATGAAAGTATCATTCATATAAAGCTATAACAGGGAGAAAACATTATCACAAACTCACAACACAAGAATTCTTGAATAATCGTTGCAACTATCCTTTGAATTTCTGCAAAAGTGATGAAGTACAAGCTCCAAGAGTTCTACTCATTGATGTCCAACCTGTTCTATGATTGAAAGATAGATACATATAGACTAAAAACCATCTTCCCCTCTCTCAGGATTGAATCCTTCAGTTTAGGAACTGATTACATGAGGTGTTCAAAAAAAACCCTAATGTCTAGGGAGGTTAAAACAAATCCTCCATTTAAACTTTGATTGAACTGCTCTCATAAATGAGGCCTAAGTTTACATAAAAACAACCTAACAAGCTTATTTACCTTTCATTACATCATAATTACATCAAAGTCAAGTAATTACATCATAAAAACTCAAATCTGGCTGATAAAACTAAGAAACAGTAGTTTCAGGCAAAAGCACAGTGAATTCAGTCAAAAGCGCAACGTGTCAGGAGAAAGTGCAGCGAATTTCGTAGAATTGATTTTTGGAGGCCTTCCCGAGGTCCAAATCCTAATCTGAAAAGCGCTGGAGATAGCCCTGTATGTCTGCTACATGATAGAATCCTCAAGCACTGAAAAAGGTTGCTCCTAGCCCTCCAAAACTTCATTCTCCCAGAGGTACTCCCAAAAGCACAGCGAGCTCTTCAAAAAGAGGGCAAAGAGGTGATTTTTGAGTAGTTTTTGGCCTTTTCCACCTACCAAAACCTACTGAAATTTTGCTCCCAAGGGCTAGAAGTGATGTACAAGTGATAAGGAATCCAAATATGCAAACCAAATGTCATTTGGAGCTCCCCATCAAAAGCATAGCATGGGCCACGCTGCGTTTTTGACCTAGTGACTGTTTCAAAAATTGCCAAAAATTTTGGGTTTTCTACAAAAATAGGGCTCAAAGATGGAGCCATATCTCTCTAACCATAACACTTTTTACAAAACTGAGAGAGGTTTTTGTTCTTTGGTATGTTATGAACAAAAACCTCCTCCAGTTTTCAAAAATACTTTCCCATTTGTTCAGAATCCAAGTTTGAAGTTTATCGCTAAAAATTGCAAAAGTGCAGCGTGCTCACAGCAAAAGCGCAGTGTGCTCACAGAAAAGCGCAACGAAAAGTTGGGAGAGTGATTTGGAGGCCTTCCCAGAGGATTTTTGCACTGCAAGTGGTATGGTTGGAAAGCTAGTACACAATAGAGTCATCAAGCACTGCAAACACCTGCTCCAAGACACCTAAAAATTCAATCTCCCAAGACTACTCCAGAAGTGCAGCAACTCTCCTGTAGCAACTGTATTTTGGGCATTTCTCCCCAATCATAATACCTGTGCATAAACTGAAGGAGGTTTTTGTTCCTTGGCCTATCATTGACAAAAACCTCTTTCACTTTTGTAAAATTCATCTCCATTTGGTCAAAAACATATTTTGAATCAAAATTGTCCCTATGTGCAGCAAATGATTTGTCAATGTCCCTTTGACCTAGCTCACTCTCTTGCTCTTTCTGCCTCTTGAGACCTCTTGTCCTTGGCCTCCTTTATGCTTCCTCTGCTCAGTAGTCTCATAATCCATAGCAAACCCTAGCTCAATGGGAAGGGAAATTAGGGTTTGGTGTAGGGAAAAATAGGGGATTTGGGCAGTTTCTGAAATTGAGGGAGATGAAGGGGTTTTAGGGTCTCTAAATTCTTGGGAAAATTTAGGGGGGTAGGGATAGATGTTAGGGAGTGTAGGGAAGTGAAATTTTAGGGAATGGGTGAAGGGAAAGGGTGCAAAAGTGGAAAAAACAGTCCTAGCCTAGGAAAGTGTCAAAAGTGTAGCAATAGGCTAGGGTTTGTGGGAAAGTAAAGGAAATGAGGGGAATGGGCATGGGAAAAGCTTAGGGGAGGATTTAGGAGGTAGTTAGATGTGTTGGGAGGCTTGATTTGATAGGTGACATCAAACGTACTTGATTAGAGTAACTTGTAACTGAAAAGTACTTGCAGCAATCTTACTTGAAGTGGAAAGTAAGATCTCAATGTGAACCGTTGCACTTTAACACTTTATTCCCTAAATTCACTAACTCCCATGATAGTGACAAGAATGATGACATGACTCTCATTGGATATGGATGACACAAGCAAATGATGAGACTAGGTGTACTCTTAACTACTTTATGAAACTTTGGACTTTTCAACCATACATGATTTCAAGACCACAATGATGACCTAGACCAACATTTAAACTTATGATAATAAATAATGACATGACCATGCTTAGGGTGGTGACTTTGCAAACCAAGGGAATAGTGATGACTTAGACCAACACCAACCAGTGACCAAATTTTTATTTTGAAAACCTAATGAAATGATAAAAAATTGACTTGAGAACCAAACGAAAACCTTGTAAGAGCATATTTGATCACTGGTGACTGACATGACTGACAGGGACTAACACCACCAAGATCAACAAAACCTAGAAAGCTTTAGCCCCAACCCAACTCTCTCGAAAAGCCACAAATTAGAGCAAATTTCCCAGTCTTCCCTCCAGTACGCACTGCTGGAAAATTGTTGAAGTGTGCTCCCAAAAATTCCCAAAATCCGTGCCAAAACCTCTGCAAATTTCTCCCTAAATTTCTCCTGATTTTCTCTAGCCCTTCCTCACCACAAAGTCTCTGCCAAAGACCCTCTCAGCGTGCCTAGAAAAGCACAATTACACCCTCAAAATCCTCCCCAAATCTGGCCTGTGAATTCCCACAATCCTCCACCAAAATTCCAGGGGAAAATCTCCTCAAATTCCTAGAAATAGATCTGCACTATAGCTACTTCTCCCAAGGAGTGCGAGTTCTTTTGCGCCCAGTCTACTCACAAAGTGGGAAGAATTTCCCTACAATTGCCTCTAGAACAGTGCTGCAATGATAATGATGAACTCCCCTAGAGTGGCACACGAAGTCCACTGAAGAAGGAGGTGAGATTCTCGTTGAAATGTGTAACTAGGTTCGGTCTTCATAAATATGAAATGTACCCTTGATTCTTTTATATTGTAAAAAGAAAGAAAAAATTATTATTGTTATTTTTGTAGCATGGGTTTCATGCTCAAGACCTTTTTATTTAGAGGTCAAGCACCCATTGTGTGCTTCTAGGGTTTGTCCTGGTGTCAAGAAGTTAATAGAGTCATTGTCATATGAAGAAGACCCCATTGGGCACATTGTAACATGTTAAAAGAATACTTTTTGTATTTAAAAGTGTGAAAATACCCTCCAAGAACAAGTCGGCCTAGCAACTAAGGAGTTGGCTTCATTAGGGCATGTTGTCCTCCATGGAAGCCTATATATAAGAGGGAACCCGACCTCCTATGGACACTCACTAATCACTCATCATCCAAGCAAAGGAGAAGTAGATGAAAGGCAAGTGAAGAAGGATAGAAGGACAAAGGACGAAGTGTTTGGGTTATTTCTCTCTCTCTTTCACACATGCGAAAAGAAGGCTAGGGTTTTGTAACTGCAAGGTCGAAGTTGAGGAAGCTGCAGAAAGAAGGTCAAAGAAAGGTCTATTAGGTCACCCACAAGCCCTAGAAGGAGAAGCAACCCAAGCGAAGGTCAAAGGAAGCCTTGGAAGCCCTAGAATTGTTCACACGTGTGGAAGCAATAATTGTTGCAAGGGCCGAAAATTTCAAACTTATAGTGAAGGCCAAAATTTTTTAGTCGAGGGTCGAAGTTATGCAACTGGAAGAGATTTGACTGAGTTTGACTTGGATAGAAGAAGCACATCATCAAGAAGGTTTGGCTTGGTCTTGGAAGGGTATTGGTCTTGGTCTAGAGGTCTTGAAGTTCGTCATTTTAAGAAACTATAAGAAGAGGAGATTTGTGGGTTTTCCTCTCAAGTGAAGAGGTTTTGGCCCTGGCTTGCAGCCTACATCCAAAGTTCTTGTGTATTGTTGATCTTCTTGTTCTAGTAGTTGTTTGATGATAAGAATAACATAATATAAGTGAAGAAGCTAATAATCAAGAAAAAAGTAAAAATACATCACAAGCAGCTATCAAATTTAAGAGAAATCATCCTAATTATAGCCCTATAGATTCCTCAACATGGTATCAGAGGTAAGGTTGCTTAAGGGCATGATGAAGATCACCACAGAAGTCATTGAAGCAATTTTCTATGGTGGCAAGTCATCTCAAGCAAGGCATCAAAGCACTTTGGAATCTCCTATTATCTATCAAGAATCATATGACCAAGACTTCTACAAAGGACGAAGGGTTATTCTCAGCACTTACAAATACGCTTGAAGATGAAAATATATGGGTAATCATCAGTGGAGCATCCAGACATATGACAGGTGAGCACAAACAACTAAAGACCCTATCAAGAGGAAAATCATCCTACTCTATTGAACTTGGTGACAAGAAGAGCTATCTCGTTAGAGGAATTGGATCAACCTCGCTGGAGCTAGAAAATGGAGGAAGCATTCATCTCAACAACATTTTATTCATACCAAGTTTGCAAAAGAATTTACTTTCTATTTCATGTCTAGAAGATAAGGGAGATAGAGTCGCTTTCATAGATGGAAAGGTTGTGGTATGGGTTAAAGACTCTACAGGTTGTTGACACCTGTCTCTCAAGAATTGGTTCACATTGAAATAAGTCCATGTGAACTTTGGCATCGAAGGTTTGGACACCTTCACTACAAAATCTTACCAACTCTAAATTTAATGGTGAATGGCATCCCTGAACTCAAGGAGGATCATGAAGGAGTGTGCAAGGGATGTGCATTAGGTAAAAATGTTAAGAAACCATTTGGAAGCAGTGCTTCAAGATCAAAAGAAATCATGGATCTCATTCACTCTGATGTTTGTGGTCCTATGTCTACAAAGTCTCTTGGAGGTCATATATATTATGTAACTTTCATTTATGACCACTCAAAGAAAACTTGGATCTATTTGCTGAAGTCCAAGGATGAAGTATTCAAAAAAATTCAAGAATTCAAAGCAGAAGTAGAAAATCTTACAGAAAGAAGGATAAAGGTACTAAGATTTGATAATGGAGGGGAATACACTTCAAAAGAGATCATAGCTTTCTGTAAGGAGGTTGGGATTAAGAGGGAATTGATAGTTCCATATAATCTAGAGCAAAATGGAGTAGCAAAACGAAAGAATCGCTCGATTGAGGAAAGTGTTAGGGCCATGTTACATGATCAAGACTTGCCTAAATTTTTGTGGGGTTCAAAGCAACAAAAATTGTTGTCTACATTCAAAATCAAAGTCCTCACAGATCACTAGACAACATAACTCCTGAAGAAGCATTCACTAGGAAGAATCCAAGTGTAGACCATCTCTGAGTATTTGGTTGTCCTATTTACATTCACATTTCGAAAGATAAGAGAAAGAAGTTGGATCCTACAAGCATGAAGGGAATATTTGTTGACTATAGTAACACTCCAAAGGCATATAGGATCTACATAGAGGAAGGGCACCGAATAGAAGTAAGTCGAGATGTGATCTTTGATGAAAGTCTTGCATTCAAAAAATCTAAGGACCTCTCGATTGACTCTGATGATGAAGGAATTCCAATATTTAAAGAATGCACTAGGGAGGAAGAGGATTCAAATCATGAAGAAGAAGGTCCCAGTGAACCTGTGCAACAAGTCATCATCCCTGAAAGTAGAAAGAGACCTAATTGGTTGAAGTCTACTCTTCTAGATGCGAAAGGACATGGAGCAGCCAAAGGTACGTTAAGGGAAAGTAAGAAGCCCAAAAGATATTCAGGGTATGCAACCTATATGACAAAGTTAATTGAAGTAGAACCATCCACCTTTGAAGATGTTGCTAAACATCAAGAGTGGAAAGATGCTATGAATGAAGAATATCAATCAATAATGAATAATGGAGTTTGGGAGATCGTTCCTAGGTCTGAAGATAAATATGTGGTAACTTCCAAGTGGCTCTACAAGATTAAACATGCAATAGATGGAAGCATTGACAAATATAAGGCAAGTTTTGTGGTTAGGGGTTTCTCCAACAAGAAGGCATTGATTATGAAGAGATAGTTGCACCTACAACTAGGTATACAACTATACGATCGTTAGTCTCTTTGGCAACATCTATGGGATGGAACATCCATCAAATGGATATCAAGACAGCATTACTGAATGGCACTATCAATGAAGAAGTCTATATAGAACAACCCTTGGGATTTGAAGTGAATGATAGAGAGACTCATGTCTATAGGTTGAAGAAGGCACTTTATGGCCTTAAGCAAGCACCAAGGGCTTGGTACGCTAGAATGAACACATATTTGCAAAGATTGGACTTCTCGAGGAGTTCTACTAATCTAAATCTCTATACCAAGGTTGTGAAGGATGAGCCCATAATCATCCTTCTATATGTGGATGATCTTCTCATGACAGGTGTGGAAGGTTGTATTCAAGAGTGCAAAAAGCAATTGGCAGCAGAATTCGATATGAAGGATCTAGGGCTGATGCACTATTACTTGGGGTTGGAAGTTTGGCAAGGACCTGATGAGATATATCTAGGTCAAGGAAAATATGTGATTAAGATGTTGCAAAGGTTTGACATGATGAATTGCAAATCTATGACAACCCCTATGATCACAAATTTGAAGAGGCTAAGAAGTTCCTATTCAAGCCCTATGGATCTGACAAGGTATAGACAATTGGTTGGCTCTCTGATGTATTTGGTGAATACTCGACCAGACATTTGTTTTGCAGTGAATATTCTCAATCAGTTTCAGGTAGAGCCCAAGCATGATCATTGGATAGCATCCAAACATATATTGGGATATCTGCGAGGCACAATCCACTACTTCCTGAAGTATGATAGAAAGAATGATGTCGACTTGATTGGATATACAAATTCTGATTAGGGAGGCACTGAGATGGATGGGAGAAGCACTACTAGAGGATGTTTTCGTTTGGGATATTCTATGATATCCTGGATGAGTAGAAAGCAAGAGTCAATTGCTTTGAGTAGTGTTGAGGCTGAATATATTGCAAAATGTGAAATAAGTAGAAAAGATGTCTGGTTGAGGAAGTTGTTGTCTGATTTGTTTGAAGGACCTGTTGTCACTCACTGCAAAATTTGTTTTTCAGCTGACCAAAGTACAAAAGAGAAGGAAAGTTGCAGCCATCTTTCAATCCATGGAAGCATTCAAAGCTAAATCAGACCCCTTCCAATGGATAGTACTCGAAATTAGCTTTCCAACGGTATATGGAACTCCTCAAATGGACTCTGGAATCAAAAGTTAGAGCAGATTGAAAGTTACCCTTGAAAACCAGAAAACCAAGGAAAATGCTTAAGTATAATCCCAGATCCCACAAATTGGAGTTTTCTAAAGTAGCCGCAGGGGAGGTCAGAGCAAACCAACGATTAGCGATGGCCAATATCGGCAATCAGAGATCGGAGGTCCAAGGCACAATATATATCGGCGATCGAGGGGTCCTGCAGTATCGGCGGGGTCACACGTCGGTGATCCCGCATATCGGATGTTCAAGGCGTTGGAGCAATAGGAGATCAGCACATCGCAATCGGCGATAAAATAGATGACATCCTTTCAAAGTTCTGATTGCGATTAAGATTGTCGGGATTTGAGCCTCTAGTGTTAAAGCGTCGGGAAAGCCTTGAAATGTTTAACAAAGGAAATCAGCAGAAAACAAGAAGAGAGTTGACCTTTTCTCTCTCCTCGAGGGGGGCCACGTGCCTAAACATCATTGGATCTGATAAATGAAATGTGGCTATACATGATTGGTTCCAATACATGACACTTGATAGCATATGGTTGGTTCCGATAAGGGACACGGGGCAGCTGACGTCAGCATGACACAGCGGTACGAAGGACACGTGGCAGGAAAATTCGGTGTTTTGAGGGGTCATAAGGGGCCAAAACAGGGCAACTCGTGTCACCTCTCACAAGGTGACACATGGCAAAGGATGATGTCACATCGGCGATCGAAGGATGAGCATTGTCGCTCCTAGTGAAACCTCCAATTGTGATCTGCCGATAAAGGGGCTCCTACACAGGGCTAGACCACGGTCGCATAAAGAGCTAAAGATCCAAGGGCTTAGCGCAAAGGGTGAACGGCGTAACAACACATCACTCCATAATGAAATCGCCGATTGAAAACCTATGATTGGGGGGCTCCAATATAGGGGTTGGCCTATGGTCACTGGAAGAGCCAAAGAACCAAGAGCTAAGCAGAAAAGGTGATCGGCGTTCGCTGTTTCATGAAGCCTATTCAGTGTGAAGTCCCGATTTGCCGAGCTTCGATATTTGGCTAAGCACCCGGTCATAGCCCCCAGTCATATAGTGAAAAAGAACAAAAGGGGCCTAAAGGGGATCGGAATTCGTTGTTTTGCAAATTTTTCCAGTGTTACGTGTCAATGCTGGAAAATTCATGATATTACACTGTGATTGTTTTAAAGGCATGTATGGCTCCAATAGTGTTATACAGGGAGTCTGGAGGGACGGATGAGTTGGAAGTTGTGCTTAGGAGAAGTTATGGCCATCACGAGTGATCGCTCTCAGTTTCTGTAAAAGGAAGGAGTAAAATTGTTAAGACTAGACAGGGAACTGGCCAGGAGTGTATGAGGCATGATGCGGCATAAACATGGCTAGACCAAAAGCCATCTGAGGAAGTGGCAAGGAGATATTTTCATACACCATCATTCAGTTTTCATGTTTTGTTATTCAGTTTGTTTATTAGTTTGTCATTCTGTTTTATTTTAAAGAAAAGCATCTTTCTGTTGTAATAATTGGAGGCGACAGAGCCTACACGTCGAGACAGCTAGTCATGCAGACAACTGGAAGCTCAAGCCTGAGATATTTTTGTAACTAATTTTCAAGCTCTCCCTCTCCTTATAGAAGGGAGGAAGAAGCACTTAACAAGGGTTCAGAATTTTGGGAAAGACGGTTCTTCTACGAGACCTTTCCTGTTTTCATAAAGGCCTTCTTGAAGCTTATTGTATTTTGGTTTTCCTGAAGAGATTAATACAAAGTTTATGGTGATTCCAACTTATTTGGATTGCAGTATGTTCTTCTCTCTCTGTTTTTCATATATGTTTTTAATTCTTCATAGATTGCATGTCATAGTAGCAGCTAGTTGTGTTTCCCTTTAGATACAGATTCATTTAAATCAAAAGCATTGGTGGATAATGCCTGTTTCAAGGTGGAAATCAAGTCTTTAAAAAGTGCTCCATGCATCTCAGCAGTTCATAGCATCTCCTATTTCTCGTTTCTCTCTGAGTCTTGATATATAGGATTCTTATGTCTTAAGCCCTATATGACGGATTCCTCCTTTGTTATCTCCCTCCATTTACATATGTTTCAACAACTAAATCGCTGCAAATTTTGGGTCTTATTTGGCCACCTTAAGCTAAAGATTATTTCCTGAGTAGTCCTGTGTATCAACTGCTTTATATTTGGTATCTTTATGGATGATTCTGAATCAAACTCATTTGTAATTTCCGTGACAAACTAAAGTGTTGCAAGTCTTTTCTACAAATTTGTCCAACACTCTTTAAGATGTCCTAGGCACTGGTCTACAATCAACCCAGAGGTTGTCTCTAGGAAGCTTTCCATATCTCCTGAAGTACTCCAGGTGCATTAAAAAACGACAACAGGACCGATGGACCCTACAGTTATACATTGTGATAAGACCAATTATATAAGGTTGTCTGAAGACCCAGTGTTCCATGGAAAGACAAAGCACATAAATAGCAAGTATCATTACATACGAAAGTTGGTGCAAGATGGAGCGTTGCAGCTACAGTATATCTCCACCAATGAGCAGGTCGCTGACATTTTGACAAAAGCTCTTCCTAAGAAGAGGATTGTGTATTTGAGAAGCAAGCTTGGATTGGTTGATATATCCTCCCTGGTTGAGAGGGAGAGATAGACACATCATTCTTGTCTTCACTTCGTGAAGAAAGAATGGGGGATTAGGTAAGCATATGGTTTTTTATACTCTTTGAGGATGAGGTAGGGCATCCAAAAGGTAAGTGTAGTCGAAGAGAAAATTCCTTGAGGATGTGTTATTCCAAGACAAGAATTGTCTTAGAAGGACTGTGTGCCTCGAGAGACAATGATGATGGTGCCTATCAGCCATTGGTCTCGCCAACATTTTGCTCTGATCTTGTCGAGAGATAGAGTTGTTAGTCAAGACCTTGCCATGGGACAATGTTGGTTGGTATGATGCAAAGAAATAAGCTGAAATGATAGCTTATGAGATGGCTTACCAATCTGACTCTTCTTATGAGATCTCTGCAGTTTGAGAATGTGCATGTACCATTATGAAAATCTCCCTAGTTAAGAGGGAGTGTTGAAATGTGTAACTAGGTTCGGTCTTCATAAATATGAAATGTACTCTTGATTCTTGAATATTTTAAAAAGAAAGAAAATTTTATTATTGTTATTTTTGTAGCATGGGTTTCATATTTATTTAGAGGTCAAGCACCCATTGTGTGCTTCTAAGGTTTGTCCTAGTGTCAAGAAGTCATAGAGTCATTGTCATATGAAGAAGACCCAATTGGGCACATTGTAACATGTCAAAAGAAATATTTTTGTATTTAAAAGTATCAAAATACCCTCGAAGACCAAGTCGACCTGGCAGCTAAGAAGTCGGCCTCATTAGGGCATGTCGTCCTCCTTGGAAGCCTATATATAGGAGTGAACTCGACTTCCTATGGATACTCACTAATCACTCATGATCCAAGCAAAGGATAAGTAGAAGAAAGGCAAGAGAAGAAGGATAGAAGGACGAAGCACAAAGTGTTTGGGTTATTTCTCTCTCTCTCTCTCTTTAACACTTGCGAAAAGAAGGCTAGGGTATTGCAGTTGCAAGGTTGAAGTTGAGGAAGTTGTAGAAAGAAGGTCAAAGAAAGGTCTATTAGGTCACCCACAAGCCCTAGAAGGAGAAGCAACCCAAGTGAAAGTCAAAGGAAACCTTGGAAGCCCTAGAATTGTTCACACATGTGGAAGCAGTGACTGTTGCAGGGGCCGAAAATTTCAAACTTGCAGTGAAGGCCAAAATTTTGTAGCTAAGGGTCAAAGTTGTGTAGCTGGAAGAGATTTGACTAAGTTTGACTTGGATAGAAGAAGCACATCATCAAGAAGGTTTGGCTTGGTCTTAAAAGGGTATTGGTCTTGGTCTAGAGGTCTTGGAATTCGCCATTTAAAGAATCTATAAGAAGAGAAGAGATTTGTGGGTTTTCCTCTCATGTGGATAGGTTTTGGCCCTGGTTTGCAGCCTACATCCTGTGTTCTTGTGTATTGTTGATCTTCTTGTTTTGGTAGTTATTTGATGATAATAATAACATAATAATAAGAAAAGAAGCTAATAATCAAGAAAAAGTAAAAATACATCACAAACAGTTATCAAATTTAAGAGAAATCATCATAATTATAGCCCTATAGATTTCTAAACAATTCTCGCCCAAAAACCTCTTGTGCTAAGCATCACGAGTTGACTTTATCAACAAAGGGCCAAAAGTCCCGAAATGGAGACTTTATCTTCTATTTATAATTGTTGCCTTCCCTCTCTACTTGTGGGCTCCACAAATCAACCCCTATTCTCCTTCTTCCCTCCAATTAGAAATTCTCCAAGGCAATTCGAATTCTCTTGGAGTGGCCCCCACATCCCACTATGCAAATAATTTTCCCTTTTGTGCTAATGTTTGGAGCCTCCCTTTCACAAAATTAAATTTAATTGTCTGTTACCCACTTTTCCTAAGTTTTATGTCCAAAATTGTTCTCCACCCAAAATTGCAATTGCAGAATTCACTTAGTTGATTTCTAATTAGAGGGAACATTACATACAAGAAGCAAGCTCATTCAAGAAGGGATGGCTAGATGATTGTAAATTTGTATGAAAAGCAAAGTTATGCATATTTTAAGCAACTCTTCTCAAGAGTAGGGTTCATATGTATAAGAATCTTACAAGAAAGAGTTGTTTAGTAAGTCCTCCACTTGGTTACATGATGCTTGAAAGAAGAAGTTTGACATGCTTTGAAATGGATGAAGATCAAGACTCTCTCACAAGATTGCATAGTATAAATATAACAATGTTGATTAACATCAAGTATAGTCTCCGAAAGAAAGAAAAGGAGTTAACAATGACAACTCCGAGGAAGATATTGTGGCTCAATAATCAAGTTCAATCCATGGGCACTCTGATTAAAATGGATACACGGAGAAGGATTCTTGTGCAATGTGGAGATGGATCATACTAAATAATGTTGATCTCAAAGGACTCAAGTAAGCAAATACTTTGATGAAACCGCCATCTTGATAAGGTAAATATGATATTTACTATTTTGACATTGGCTATTTGGTTGACATATTGTTTTGCTACATGAAAAGATATTGCTGAAATGCATAATGATAGTTGAGGCAAGTTCAATTGTTAGGGTTAAACTCGATTCAAAGAACATATGGATTGAGTGACTAGTTTTTGGAAATCCTTGAAGGATTATGTAGTCAAGAAGTTTATATCATCATCTTGGAATTGAAACGTAGCATTATAACAAGACAACCTAATGGTCATGTTTCCATGACAATGAAGATCAATTTCATATTCAGAGGGAGCAAATGATAGGATCAATATAATGCCTCCATTGATGATGACTAGAGGAAAGTGATATGCAAGATTGATGGCCTGAACCCTATCACAAGATTGAAGGAAGAAGATGGCTCCATAACATCCAGGAAGAAAGAAGCTCTATATGATGAGATACAAAGGAAAGAGGGAACCATGCAGCTATCTCCATGAAGAACTAGTAGTTGATACACTTATGAGGACAAGCTAAAGAGCTTGTGGTTATGACTTCTCAACTGAAAGTAAGTGAAAGAATCTCCTCTTTGTTTTAGAGATCAATTGAAAGTAAGTGAAAGAATCTCCTCTTTGTTTTAGAGGGAGTAAGAAGTCTCCTTAAATAGGAGCAAAGATCTATTCCCTAATCAAGTGGGAATGAGGAAATCCTCCCTAGTTGAGAGGGAGTGATGATGGACATTGTATTCTCTTCTATCATGAGTCATGCACTAGGCCAAGACTAATAGTCGTACGTCTAAGTGAAGGCAATGGTAGGGAGAATGGAGGATTGGATAAGCATATGTGATTTCCTTGAGGATAGAAAATCCAAGATAGGAAATGGACTAACACTCTTTGAGGATTAGACAAGTATCCAAGACAAGTGGTCGAAGAGGACCAATATTTTTTGAGGATTGGAAATCCAAGAAAAGAATAGTCCTAAAAGGACATATCTAGTGAACATTCTGTTAATTTTAGGTATGTTCTATGCTGATAGCAAATTTACTTCAATTTTCCATATTAGCTCAATATCAATTCCAGATTAGCAATCACATTTAGCATGATAGTAAAATGCAGATAGAACATAAACATAAATCACAAAAGACAAGCCAAGACAAGAGGACACAAGATGTGGCACTAGCTAGGGACAAACCCTAATGTGGGGAAACACTTGATCAATTCTTCTTATATGTTCTTCAATAGTTCAGCAAAGAGAGAGAGATAGTACATATACATCAGAAGTCAACATTTTGACTTATCTAAATAAGAGCAGAGATATTCTCAAAGAAGATGTCACATGAGGTAGTTGATCTAGACTCAGGTGAAGGCATGCTGATCCTCCAAGGTGACTTTGTCACCATGCTGCACCTCACTGTGCTACACCTAATCTCCGTGCTACACCTGTCATTGTGCTGCACCCATTCACTAAGTTGCTCTTATCACTGAGCTGCACCCAATCACGATTGTACCCATTGTTGTGCACTATGTTGCACCATTCCATCACTGTTGTACCCATCACCAACAAGTTGTTGCAATGCATCGTGCTGCTGCTATGTCTACATGCCCATCATCACCATGTTGTACCATTGTGCAGCATAGTACTGCATCCATGCTACCCACACCAGTCACTGCATTTATCATGTTGTACCCATCCAAGTATGCTAAACATACTGTCAATACAACCATGCTGATACAACCAAGTTGCATCTTATTACATCATGTGCTACACCTAAATATGTTGTCATATCAAACTTCAGTCCTCTATGCCAGACAACCCAGCTATCTTTACCCAATGCTTTCCTATCAACCTTATTGTTGCACAGCCTTACAGCGTCTAATGGCTGATAGGATCCTCTCCATGGATTGTGTTTAGGCAGCATTTGGTCTTCTCTTTGACAGCTAGGACTGCAGCCTATTCTTCTCATTCTCTATGGTTGGGTTAAGACTTGAGACTGCAGATTAGGACAACAGCTTAGGGCACATGAAAACCCTCCTCAAATTGCGGCCTAAAACAATGTTAAGGTCTTCTTCTTGATTGCGTTTAGGGCAGCATTGTGACTGCGTTTAGGGCAGCATTCTGACTGTGTCTAGGGAAACATTATTGACTGCGTTTAGGGAAACATTCTGACTACGTCTAGGGCAACATTCTTGACTGCGCTTAGGGCAACATTGTGACTGCATTTAGGGCAGCATTATGACTGTGTCTAGGGCAGCATTCTTGACTGCATTTAGGGCAGCGTTGTGACTGCATTTAGGGCAGCATTCTTACTGCTTCTAGGGAAGCATTCTTGATTGTGTTTAGGGCAGCATTCTTGACTGCGTTTAGGGCTATGTTATTCTCCATGGGGCAGCGTTAAGGTCTTCTTGAGGGTGAGATGAGGGTTGTCCTCCATTGACAGCGTAGAGCTTTCCCATATCCTAAGATAGCGTAGAGCCTTCTCCATTAGGGCAGTGTTGACTCTTAGGATCTCTCCTCCCACCAAAACTCAAAGACAAGTGGAGAGGAAGAGATCACAAGAAGAGTGTATACAAATGACTAGCAAGCCACCTCTTTTTATACTAAAACGTTGAGCACATGTGGGGGCAATTTGGTTGTTGGCCGACCTTGACGAATTGTCCCATAACATAAATAAATTCATATCTCCATGAATACATGTCAGAATCGGATGATCTTTAAATCAATCCTACATCGCTCGACAAGAGGAATCCAAGAAAAATATCAGCTACCATAAATAAGATGACCTACATGGAGTTCGGTCCTAGTTGCCAATTTTAACACTCCCTCTCAACTAGGGAGAACTCCATCTACTAATCCATCTGCCAAACTGTACTATCTCTGCCATCAGTGCCCTGCACTGCTCTGCTCTATTGAACTATGAAGAAGAAGAAATGATCGAGAATGTATCATACCATCCTCTACTGACCCGAAGTCAATCCCAATGAAGAGTGTGTCATACCACTCTTACTGATCTGAAATCAGTTCCAAAAGAGAGTGAGTTATATCACTCTTACTGACCCAAAGTCAGTTCCAATTGATCCCAAATCAATATCATCCTAGCATAGGGAGTACGGTAGTAACACAATGCGTCCATCAGTACTACTATGGTCCCTATCCTCATTTCCCTACTCATTGGCCAGATGAGAGGTACTTCCCATGGGTCCCAAACTGCATTGGTAGGATCTCTCAGCAGGAGAAGGATGAACCACTCATCCTGCCTACATGTCGCCGGGGGTATCCTAGGGGAAGGCTAAACCACTAACCCTCTACACAACAAATCACTAGGGGAAGGTTGAACCACTCACCCTATGACTATGTCTCGGCAGGAGAAGGATGAACCACTCATCCTACCTACATAGCAGACCACTAGGGGAAGGCTGAACCACTCACCCTATGGTTGCTCATCACTCCATGATGTACCCCCAAGCCCCCCGGAGCTCCCAGAGCTCAATGTCCATATCATTCAAGAGTCAAGACCCTTAGGAGAGAGTTTCTCCACAACTCCTAGTCATTCTCGGAAAGTCAAGAATTTGACCTTTCCCAGGGGCTTCGACAGAATATCGGCAACCTGCACATCAGTCCCAATGCGATGGAGCCTTCTTGCTCCTCGATGTACCATATCCCAGATAAAGTGGTACATGATGTCTATATGCTTGGAGCAATCATAGAACACATGATTCCTTAACAATAGAATCCCCCTCTGGTTGTCACAGAAGATCACGGCGTTATCCAACATGTGTCCAAACAACTCACTGAAGAACTTCCACAACCAGACAGCTTCACAGGAGGTCATACTCACTGCTATGTATCCGAACTCATCGGTGCTTAAAGCAACCGACTCCTGCTTCCTGCTCATCCACGATATTGAAGCAAAACCCAAAGAGAACCAGCACCTAGAAGTGCTCTTGCGATCCTCCACACTGCCTGCCCAATCAGCATCAGAATAATCATGCAACTTCACATTTCCGGCAGTGTATCTCAATCCATGACAGATTGTGCCCTAAAGATATCTCAAATGATTCTTGGATCCAATGAGGCTCAACCATATATGATCTCAACATGCTAACTGCAAAACATATATCCGGACGGAAGTTCACCAAGAACATCAATGTTGTTATGAGTTGACGAAACTCAGAGGCATTTTCCAAATCAGCTCCGGCAACACTACCGCATAACTTCTTAAAGTTAACCTCCATCGAGGTATTCATGGGCTTGTAGTTCACCATTCCAAATCCGAAATTCAACTCCCTCTTAATTTTGAAAATGAGAGGGTTTGCACCTGTCAAAAAGAGGTCATCCTCATAAGGTGCCAGTATGAGAGGTCTATCATCCATAACTTCCAAGCAATGGTTTGGATCAGCTTCACTCCTAGTGAATCTCAGCTTCATCGGACAGCTATCAATCCTCTCATATCAAGCCTGAGGTTTTAGCTCCAAATCATAGAGAGTTTTCTTCAACTTGCATACATGAGATTCCTGATCATGAATCTCAAACCCCTCGTGTTGTTCCAAACCTGTGAACTAGCTACATGAGAGGAATGGTCCCCTCGTAAGATTTTCCTTTGGTACATCTCGGACATGTACCCTCATGCTCTTCTTGAATTCAGGCATCCCTGTCACCATCTGACTCACATCGGGTAGGGCCCCATAATAAGTAGACCTTCGGTGCTATAGAAGAGATGTGTCAACTGACATGGTCCCCAATGGACTTCCTGCAACTTGATACAAATTGCCAACCCTGAACCCAAGAATAAAAGCATCTTTGAAAATTCCATTTTCAAACACGTACCTTTCCATCGATGAATGCCACCTTGAAACCTTTGACTTCCATTGTTGAAATGGACACCAGGTTCTTCTTGAGATTAGGTACATAAAGAACTTCTTGTAAATGAATTGTGTTGCCCTCATTCAATTGAGGGGTAACATTCCCTACACCCTTTTCGGGATAGGTGGCATTGACTCCAAGTATAATCCCCATGATTGTTTCCATCTCTACCAGATTAGAGAGAGCTTCCTTCTATCCAATGAAGTGCCTTGAAGCACTACAATCAATAAGCTAGATTCCCAAAGAGTCTGGAGGAGAAGTAGTGGAGAAATACTTCTTTAGCTTATCAGAAACAACATTTGATTCTTCATACCTGGAGTTCCTTTCTTTCTTTGAAGAGTCAGCCATTTCCTTGATGACCTGCATTACCTGTCATTCCTCCAATCATTGAAGATGTCCCTGGAATGATTGTTATCATCATCAAGTGATGTGTCCCTACCATTGAGACACTCCTTCGCATAATGGCCGAACTTATTGCAAGCAAGGCATCTGCCTTTCCTTCCACCCTTAAATCCGGACTTCCCATTGAAGTGATCTTTAGGTAGGCCATCAGATGCTTCCGCTGCGCCACTCGGATAATATTCTCAGCTTCGACTTCACCCTTGGTGAATTTGAAGAGGGATGAGGAACCCATTGAGCCTTTTTGTCCTTTCCAACTGTCTTCGGTGATTGCTCTTTCACTCTTACTTGGGTTTTGTCTTCACCTCAACTCTGAAACCATGTTAATTGTAGGTATGTTCTATGTTGATAGCAAATTTACTTCAATTTTCCATATTAGCTCAATATCAATTCCAGATTAGCAATCACATATAGCATGATAGTAAAATGCAGATAGGACATAAACATAAATCGTAGAAGACAAGCCAAGACAAGAGGACACAAGATGTGGCGCCAGCCAGGGACAAACCCCAATGTGGGAAAACCCTTTATCAATTCTTCTTATATGTTCTTCAATAATTCAGCAGAAAGAGAGAGAGAGAGAGATAGTGCATATACATCAGAAGTCAACATTTTGACTTATCTAAATAAGAGCAGAGATCTTCTCAAAGAAGATGTCACATGAGGTAGTTGATCTGGACTCAGGTGAAGGCATGTTGATCCTCAAAGGTGACTCCATCACCATGCTGCACCTCATCATCGTGCTGCACCTGTCATTGTGTTGCACCCATTCACTGAGCTACTTGTCTAATCAATTTAGTGTTCTAAATTGCTCTACATAAATTATCAATCCAGGTATCGTAAACTGATGAAGTGCGGTGCACTATATGTGCTTAGTTAACCTTTTTCTTACTTCGTTGTTTTATAGTTTATGTTGTTTTTCGGAGTTTTGTTTCTTATGCTTAAGGAAATTAATCTAAGAAAGAAAAGTTGTGCTTCTAAATGAAAATCTCTAAATGTTAATGGACAACTAAATCTAATGACTTTTAATGTTGAAATCTAATTTCTAAAGAAGGGAGAAAAGGAAATGAACATTAGATAAAAACAAATCAAAACTTTGAATAGTTAGATTAATCTAAGCCGGCAAAATGTCTATGAAATGAAAGCAAAAATGATAACAGCTAAATGAAGTGTTTTATCACTTTTCTATACAATTTTGGGAGAACTACCTCCTTGTGATAGCATTTTGAGGGACTCCATACTTCATTGTTCTAAAACTGAAAATGAAATTTAAATGAAAGACTAAGACTGAAAGTGAAATTGCAACTAATCTACTATAACAACTAAATGAAGTGTTTTATCACTCCGCTATATAATTTTGGGAGAACTACCTCCTTGTGATAGCATTTGGAGGGATTCAATACCTCATTGTTCTAAAACTGATAATGAAATTGCAACAAAATTAAATACAAAACATGCAAAGAAAAACTAATCTATTGTGTGCTCTAATGCTCCAAGCACCAATTGGAAAATACTTTCTTGGACTATTTTGCTAAGCATAGATTACACAGTTAGATAAATCTACAATCAACCGGTTGAACACACTTGCATGAATTAAACTTGCGTGAATGTAAAATCTAAACTTGAAAACAATAAAATGACATACTTATTGAAATCAAAGCAAAACTACAAAATAAAATCTACTCTACCTTACATTCTAATATGCCCCATGGCATCTCCTACTTCATACCTCCTTCCATGTTGGGAACTTCAAAGCTTTATTCAAATTCTTCAAAATTACAAAGTACAACAAGTTGAGCTAACAAAGTTTTCAAAAGCTTCCTAAATGAAAGAGAGAGATTTCCTATTTATACAAAAGATGAGAAGTCATTTCATTAATGAGAGTCCATGAATCTCTCCCTATACCTCTAGAGTTATAATCAAAATAGGAAATGATAAGACACATGTCTTCTTAGAGTTTCAATACAAATAGGAAATGTGACACATATCCTCATGATCCCATGATCCTCTCCACTCAAATTCGAATTTGGCCTTAGGATGCCATATAAAGGTCTTCTAGAAGCTTCCTTTTGACCTACACATGTCAACAATCTCATCCCATTTGTTAGGTATAAGTATATGCACATTATTTTCTAATTTTTAACCACAAATTCACTTAAAAATGCTAATAATTAATAAAGTTTGGAAAAACATAAATGCGACCCAATGATAATGAAAGTGAGATGAATGTAGTGACATGGTAGTGAAATGAAGGTGAAATGGAGGTGATATAATGGACATGATAGTGAAAGTGTAATGGAAGTGAATGACAATTTCAAGACCCAACACTGCTCTTATCACTGAGTTGCACCCAATCACGACTGTACCCATTGTTGTGCACTATGTTGCACCATTCCATCATTGTTGTACCCATCACCAGCAAGTTGTTGCAATGCATCGTGCTGCTACTATGTCTACATGCCCATCATCACCATGATGTACCATTGTGCAGCATGCATAGTACAGCATCCATGCTATCCACACCAGTCACTGCATTTATCATGTTGTGCCCATCCAAGTATGCTAAACATATTGTCAATACAAACCATGTTGATGCAACCAAGCTGCATCTTATTACATCATGTGCCTATGGCCTAGCCTAGCAGCAAGACAACCCAGCTATCTTTACCCAATGCTTTCATATCAACCTTATTGTTGCACAACCTTACAGCGTCTAATGGTTAATAGGATCCTCTCCATGGACTGTGTTTAGGCAGCGTTTGGTCTTCTCTTTGACAGCTAGGACTACGGCCTATTCTTCTCATTCTCTGTGGCTGTGTTAAGACATGAGACTGCAGATTAGGACAACAGCTTAGGGCACATGAAAACCCTCCTCAAACTGCAGCTTAGAACAACGTTAAGGTCTTCTTCTTGACTGTGTTTAGGGTAGCATTCTGATTGCGTCTAGGGAAACATTCTTGACTGCGTTTAGGGCAACATTCTGACTACGTCTAGCGCAACATTCTTGACTGCGTTTAGGGCAGCACTGTGACTGCGTTTAGGGCAGCATTCTGACTGCATCTAGTGCAACATTCTTGACTACGTTTAGGGCAGCATTCTGACTGCATTTAGGGCTGCATTCTGACTGCATCTAGGGCTGCATTCTTGACTACGTTTAGGGCAGCGTTCTTAACTGCGTTTAGGGCTTCTCCATGGGGCAGCGTTAAGGTCTTCTTGAGGCTGAGGTAAGGGTTGTCCCCATGACAGCGTAGAGCTTTCCCATCTCCTAAGATAGCATAAAGCCTTCTCGATTAGGGCAGTGTTGACTCTTAGGATCTCTCCTCCCACCAAAACCCAAAGACAAGTGGAGAGGAAGAGATCACAAGAAGAGTGTGTACAAATGACTAGCAAGCCACCTCTTTTTATACTAAAACGTTGAGCACATGTGGGGGCAATTTGGTTGTTGGCCGACCTTGACGAATTGTCCCATAACACAAATAAATTCATATCTCCATGAATACATATCGGAATCGGATTATCTTTAGATCAATCCTACACCTCTCGACGAGAGGAGGAATCCAAGAAAAATATCAGTTGCCATAAATAAGATGACCCACATGGAGTTTGGCCCTAGTTGCCAATTTTAACACATTCGGATGGGGTATGTACCTTCTAGAGGTAGCGTGGTATCTCACATAAAGCCTCCTAGCATTATGCTCTTGTATAAGAAAGAGCTTGTCAAGTTAAGGCCCTACTATGTTGATGACGCTTAAACATGGCTTACCAATCCGACTCTTCTTATGAGAACTCTTCAGTTTGAGAATATCCTTGTATCGGTTGTCCAATTATGAATAGATCCTCCCTAGTTAAGAGGGAGTGTTGGAAAATGTAACTAGTTTCGGTCATCATAATTGTCAATGTACTCATGTCATTATGTATATCTTATGTTACAAGAAAAAAGAAGAAAAGAAAAATATTATTTCAAGCATGGTTTCATGCTCTATTTTGTTGGTTAAACTAGGTCAAGCATGTTCTTCATGCTTCTAGGGTTTTCCATGTCAAAAGAATATTTTTCTTGAGTCAAGAGAGTCCTTGTCAATTGTATAAGACCCTATTGGGCAAGTTGTAACATGCAAAAGATATTGATTTCGAGTCTAGAAAGCCCTATGAGCCCTCCAAGTACAAGTCAGCCCTGCGAGTGACAAGTCGGTCTAGAAGAGGCTATTTGACCTCATGGAAAGCCTATAAATAAGAGCAGCTTCGACCTCATTTAGCACCAATTCAATCACACAAAGAAAGAAGTTCAATTTGTGGAAAAGAACAAGAAGGAAGCTACAGCAAAGGTCAAGGAAGCAAGAAGTCAAGAAGATCTTTTTTTTTTGGGGCCTTATTCTCTCAAACGTGTGAAGGTTAGGGTTTTTGCAGCAACTAGAAGGTCGAGAGTTGCAGGTCCAAATTGCAGGAGGTCGAGTATTGTAGATCCAAGTTGCAAGAGGGTTGAATACTCTGATTTGGTCTAGTTTGACTTTCGTTGACTTTAGAGACATTGGTTTGTTTAAGGAAGACTTCTTAAAGGGTGGACACATGCCAGAATTAGGGTTTTTGCAACTATTACAAGGTCGAAAATTGCAGGACGAAGTTGTAGACTTGAAGCTGGGGCTGAAGTTGAAGCTAGAAGTTGGTTGAACAAGAATTGACCTCTATTGTCTTGGACCTAATTGGAAAGGATTCTTGGAGAGCTAACTTGGTACTTGGAGGAGGACTTGGTCTAGGGTTTTGGGTCTTAGTTTTCCCATTTGAAACAAATTATATAAGAAGAGAAGAGATTCTTTTTGGGTTTTCCCCTTGGAGGGGTTTTGCCCTGGTTTGGAGCCTATATCTTGTGTCCATTGTCTTTATTGTTTTGCTCTAGATAATTTTTTGATGAAAGATCTAATAAAGAAACATGAAGAAGATAATTAAAATTCACAAGCAATTATTAAGGTTAAAGAGAATTTGAATTAGTAGTTGCCCTACTGCACTCTCCAACAAGTACTAGCATCATTGTCAATTTCAGTGTTGTGCCTCATGAACCATCTTTCACTTATTGTTGTTATCTATGTTACATTTCAAGTTACCTTACTAGAATAGGATATCCCTATGTTGGGATTTTGTTCCACATTAATACTCCCTTCTAATCTTGTCGGTGTGTTGGGTGTATCTTGTGAATACTTCCATATGCATAACAATTTTAATATGGAGATGGGTTTATAAGGCATTACCTACACAAAAAATTTTGTCAATCCAAAAACTAATTTTGTGGCACAAATCTCTAGGTTGATTTGATAGCATCTTTCCTCACTCTATCACTAACCTTGTTAACAATTTATTGTTATGCCTACTGGGCCATCTTTGGCATGTTATTGTTATCTATGTAATGTTGCAAGTTGTCTTACAATAATTTCATATCCCAATGTCAAGATTTGTTCCACATGAACACTCCCATTCCTTATTGTTGTTGCTTCACCTACATTCCTTACAAGTTATATTTTTTTAGAGGCAACATTACACTTCCTCACATCTCACCTTCTTCCTTCGCTTTACATCATTGTTCATTCAATTTCTCTATATTTTACTTATTTTCTATCTTAGGTATTATACGTTACATTGTTCTTTGAGTTTTGTTTGACATTATCTATCATTGTGAGTATCTTCTTTTCCATTGTCTCCTCACTACGTTTTCTATTATTTCTTTCAAATATTTAATATATTTCCAACATCTACTTCTCTTTTTAGTTTCAAACTCTCTCCAACACTAGCAGGTTTTTTGTTTTATAATGAAAATTCCATAAATAAAATAAAATCAATGACCTAGCAACCAAGAAAACAATAGCCCCAACTTAAAAGAATAATCTCCTTCCACAATGATGATCCAACCAACAAATCTAGTGACAAGACAATACAATTTCCCATGAGGATATGTCCCAAGGTTTTGAGACACATCCCTTGTGCATCTTGAACTTCAAGCTTCAATGAGGATCTCTCTTGTCATCCCCTTTACACCCACAATAACTAGAGACTTCGCTAGATATTTCCACGACATAAGTGGGATGCTACTAGTGCCTCGAGGACTCTAAGGTACCATTATGAGACTGCATGCTCATAAGAATACATAAAACACAAATAACAAAAAGCATACGTTTTTTCTAATAACCCCCTGATAAAAAAAGCATATGTTTTTTCTAATAACTGCCTAATAAAAAAAGCATGTTTTTTCTAAAACCAAGGTGGTTATTGGATAGTCTCTGGGAAAGGATTTTCCCAAGAAATAACTATCTTGTGGAAAACATGGGTCATGACACATCCAACTTCTCCCAACATTTTCAAGTCAACAAGACATGCCCACATAACAAAGTGTTCCCCATGAATATGAATGTGAATAAGGTAATAGCCAATGAAGTCATCCCTTGGCGATGTGATCTCATAACCATGTCATCTACTATTATATAATTGCAACATAAATGTAAGGCAATGAGGTAGGGCATAAATGTATGTCAATGAGATGAGACAATACTGTAGGGATGCTACATTGAGGATTATGTTGTCACTACAGGCCTTATGACAACAATATAAAGAATCTTTTGATCTTGGGGCATATACCATTACTTTTGGCTAAATTTATTTAGCCCATAATTGAGGAACAAACAAAGACAACATTGCATTAAATGATGAAGGGGTCCAATTCCTTCACGTCAAATATTCACATGAACATCTCTATGGATTCGAAGTGGTAGAGCGAACAAATAGTCCAAATTTAAGAGGGAAATGTAAGAGAAATGAAATTGTAGATAAATAAATTTCTTATATAATTTTAAAAGACAAATTAATGAACTATTAAAGGTATAATCACTAATGTGACTTATAAATACCCACTGAAGTTAATATTATAGTATTATGGTTACAATGCCATATATACTAGCACATATACATTAGTAGCAGATGGCAAACATGGATTGGGATCACCACTTGCCAACCGAATAGACATCTCGTATTTCACAAACCTAACATTTCTCATCCTCCAATTGTACAAACATAAATAATCTTCTAATTAATAGTCAAACAACTAAATTATTAGTCAATGAAGATTAAAAGAAGACATGACTATTGACTGTATCCCCACCATCAAATCTTGCATCTTCCATCCTATCTCCAAAATAAAAACACCTATGAACATAGTTAATTGTAATGAGTTTTATGTTCGTTACAATTCTCCCCTTTCAAAATGCTTTCACCCTACAGCATGATTCAAAGCGGATGTTAGACAAAAGACATTATTTTCCCATTAAGTGTCTTCAATGAATGAATTATTCCAAGGGAATTAAAATCATTGACATAATGTTTCATTTTGAAACTTTAATAGGGTTTCCTTTCAAGATTTGTATAATCTTTTGAGATTTTCCCCAATGGTCCCTTACATTGAAAACCTTAATCTTCGTCTATTTGAAGTTCTTATTTCTTTAACATTGATCTATGCACGTTTGAGTTCCCCTACAATTTTGCTTCTATATTTGGTGTGAAGAGGTTATTGTGGTGTCTAAAGGTTAATGTGTAAGTTTCCCCTGTGATTTGAACTACATACAATGTTATTGTATGTTAGCATAAGCACCCCTTTACATTAATCGCTATGCACCCAAAACCGCATCCATTACCCCATGTGGTAGGAAAAAACATCCAATCTGCAAATTGAATTATGTATTTGTAGTGTCACCTTATTGCATATGCATACCCTTATAAATTTTCAGTTGTCTGCAACCATAAATTTAAAATATTTCATTGGATATACAAAGAGATTCTTCTTTAGAATCTTGACTTCAAGGAAGTTATAGGTACTTTCAGAGTTTACAAGTATTGTCACATTGATGTTTTTTGTTAATCCTCCAAGATTCAAGGTTTTGGGTTGTGTCGTCCAGTGATTGTTGCCAACAATATTCTGGACATGACTGTCATCGTGTCCTTTTAGCTCAAGGTTTGAGGTCATGGAATGCTTGTTATGGGTGCTAATGATATTTTAGGCATGGCTTCTTCATTTTCAAAGTGCTTTTGTATTGCAAATAGCTTCTTCCTTGTCTTCTTCATCTAAGTTGGTAATGGAGCCCTATACTTTTCACCATCCTCAATCTGATATGATATAATTTCTATATTTTGCATTTGTGATCACCTGTCCAATTCTCATTACATTCTAACATGTCTTATCTTATTTCTTTCCACCTTCTGGATTACAAAACTTACTATAACGTTGATGTAGCAGAACATCCTCAATTGTTTTCTTTGTTAGAGTGAGGGATATTCTTAGTTGACAAGAAAAAAAAGAAATCTATCAATTTAGCTTAGTTTTGGCTTCTTCAATAGAAGATACATTCCACATCCTTATTTCATTTTCTATCTCAATTTTTAAGCCCACCATGTAGATTTTAACATCATTTCGAGAATCCAAGATCTCTCATTCATGGGTGTATTCTTCCATTAGTGATGTTTGTTGAAGGTGGGTGGGTTTGATAAAGATGTCTTGTACATCATCCTCATGGAATCTATTAAGAAAGTGTGATTTAACAATTGTCAGTTTGCAATCAAACAATTGGTTTTATTAGCATAATGCATAAACCAATCGTAGTCATGGCTCTCTGGAGGCATTGAAACTATCGAGATCATTTCACCCTCTTTTTGGGTGGATTCATCTGAATATCTTCCAGCCATATTTAACCAGATGGTCCCCAGCCTAGTATTTAAATCTCAGTTTGTTAGGAATCCCCGTTTACCGACTCTATAACCCAGAGGACAAATGGAATCTCAGGTTTCCTTAGCTTGTGTTTCCTTGACTCGTTGACGAGTAAGAGGTCGCTAGAGAATTAGATAATTGAAAGAAAAGAAAAAAACAAAATTATCCAATTTGTCATATTTCTTGTCATGTTCGTTGTCCAATTCGTCACCAAATTCCTTATGTGACATTGAATTTTGCCTTAAACATTGTTAACTTCCAGTCTTCACTCCTGAGACAGTTGACATTTGTATTTAATTCCATGCTCTTGATAGTTGAAAATACCATAAAGATTGTGCATTTGACTTTAGCCTATTTTAAAGAAAGCTGGACTTGAGCTGATTCTCCTCTTGCACCCACCACTCTTCCAAGTCTTTCAAATCATTGATGCTGTTCCCCAATGTCCTAGAAGTGAGAAATTACATGCAAATGAAGTTGTTTCCTCAAACAATTTAGTGAAGAATAACAGCTTCAAATCCCAATCTTGTTGCAATGCTTCAAGAAAATCCTTATGCGACTCCTGTACCAACTTACAAGTGAAAACTTCTGATCCTTTTGATCTTTGCAACCTCTGAATCATGAATCTCAAATCAATACGATTTTTACCCCTGCCCCGCACCCAAGACAAAAATTCTCTACCACAAGCACCAGAATGAAATCCCTGCACTCATAAATCTGTAGCCACTGAAACCAGTATCAAACAAAATCCAACTTGGACTATATGTATCCAAGCAATCCAGACATCAAGTTCAATCTAGGCGCCAGGTTGCACCAGTGCTCAGGAGTTCGCAACCTGATTTGTTCTGCCCCCTGTTGTGAAGGGTGGAGCAGCTTGTACCCGAAGTTTTGTGTCTACAATCACCTTACACAACTGTGCCAAATGGCTACTGCTACTATAACAGCCTAAGAATCCTGGCATTTTCAGCCAAAAAGAATTTAGATCCAAGAAGACCCAACAACAAAAAAACCAACATGAAAAATCAACATCCTCATCCAAAAACAAAAATTCAGAGCTGAAACAGTAATGTTTGCACAACAGAATAGTTCGTTGTTAGAGTGCAATGGCTTTGATACCACCTATAAGAGACACAAGTGTATATTATGCATAACAAGATATCTTTCAGATAAGAAGAAAGAAATAAAAAAGTGAATGACTAAAAATAAGTAAGTCATCCGATGCATAAAACTAGCGGACTACACCATTATATTACCATGCATATACTACTCTATATTTTATCATTCATCATGAACTTTGTGTTCATTTCAATTAATTTGGGTCAAACATAACTTGAGATTAATTTGCCAAAAATGTTGAAAGAACCAACCCTTGAGAAACACATAATCGAGCTAAGCATCCTGAATTTGATGCCAGGAGATGAACTGAAGTTTTGAAATGGAATGAAGTCAAGCTAGAGAAATGTTACCAACCATTCAAATTTTTAGTTTAGCTATATGTTATAATATTTTAACATATAAATATTTACAAACAATTCATTAACTGGCTTACATTTAAAAGGTGGTGCGTGTAGACTCATATTTGTTTACCAAGTGATGCCCAACATGGGGAAGGCAGAAAGAGCGTGCATCAGACAATTTAAATTTTAACTCAATTTCTTGAAATTTCTCTAATAATTGTTTCAAAGAGAATGTTCAGCATCCCTATTTAACATACCCTGAAAAGGGTATGCCCTTCTAGTAAGAATGGCTTAATAAGAGACTTTGTAAACACTTCATAACACTTTCTCCAACATGAACTTTCCCACAGCAATCTAGGTTATTTACATATAGAAACAAAAAAATTTGAAGTAATAACATAAGAAAACCACAAAAATAAAATAATTGTTAAGCTTAGGTATGTTCTATGCTTAGAGCAATTTATTTCAATTTTCACAGTTAGCTCAATATCTTTTCCAGATTAGCAATCACACCAACATTAAAGTAAACTGCAGATATAACATAAACATAAATTACAGAAGACAAGAGGACACAAGATGTGGCGCTAGCCAGGGACAAACCCCAATGTGGGGAAACCCTTGATCAATTCTTCTTATATGTTCTTCAATAGTTCAGCGGAGAGAGAGAGATAGTACATTTACAACAGAAGTCAACACTTTGACTTATCTAGATAAGAGCATAGATAAACTCTAAGAAGATGATACATGAGATCAGTTGAATACATGCTGTTTCAACTGATTCTCCAAGGTGACTCCTTCACCTATCATCGTGCTGCATCTCGTCATCATGCTGCACCACGCTGCACTCATCATCACAATGCTGCATCTTATCATGCTTCATCAATCATGACAGTACCCATCATTGTACTGCATCATGTACCCTCATGTGCCATTGTTGCACCTTGTTTTGCCACCATGTGCTTGTTGCAACTTGCTTACCATATTGTTGTCCCAATTGCTACTGCAGCACCATGTCTTGCTACTGTCCCAATTGCTATTGCAGTACTATGTCTTGCTGCTGTCCCAATGCTTACTGCTGTCCATGTCACAGTTGTCCCATATATCTATACAACACTATGTACCTTGCTGTCCCATATATCTTGACAGCACTATGTACCTTGCTGTCCCATATATTAGCATTGTTGTACTAGTTGCCTTGTTGTCCCATGCATCTAACTATCAGTCCACAAACAGCCCTCAATTCGCTGCATGCTACTGTTGATTTCTGCCTAGGGTTCTGTGCATGTACTTGACTGGTTAGGGCACACCAACAAGCCTAACGTATAGGGAGAATACCCCTGTTTGCCTCGCTGTCCTTAGAGATGACTGCAGCCTAGTTAGGAGGTCCTTTCTCTCCCAACAGCTGCTATAATAGTCCCTTACTGCGTCCCTATAAACAGAGATATACACCCCAATATCATGCATAAAACAATCATGAAACTCACCACTAGTCTGTGGCCTGATTTGCACGGTAAGACTGCTCCAATGTGTCACCTCAAGCCATCTTTCTTGCCTCATGCAATGACTAAGAGCTGCAGCTCTTCTTCTCTAAAATCCACACCCAAAACAGTGCACAAACTCGGACCTGCCTCAGCTTTCTTTGATCCAAATTCGCACTATATTTTAGACCTTAGGATTGCATTAGGGCATCCAGCATTAGGGCTGCTTTAGGTCTGCGTTAGGGCAGCCTTCCATGTGTGTCCAGGGCAGCCTTCCATTTGCGTCTAGGGCAGCCTTCCATGTGTGTCTAGGGCAGCTTCTCTTCCTCCAACATCTAGGGCTTCCACTCCTAGATTTCTCTTCCACTAAAACCCAAGACAAGTGGAGAGAAATCAAGATAGAAGTGTGTGTGAAATGACTCTCAAGTCATCTCCTTTTATACTAAAACGTTGAGCACTTGTGGGGTTTGTTTGGTTGCTAGCCGACTTTGACGAATTGTCTTATGACACAAATAAATTCATATCTCCATGAATACTTATCAGAATCGGATGATCTTTAGATCAATCCTACACCTCTAGATGAGAGGGATCCAAAAAAAATATCAACTGCCATAAATAAGATGACCCACATGGAATTTGTCCCTGGTTGCCAATTTTACAATAGTGTAACCAAAAATAATGCACAGATTAAAAGAATCAAAACATGGAAAAGTCAATGTCCCTCGAAAGGTAGGAAATTCAAATTCCATGTGTAGATTCCAATGTTCTAAATCTTGGCCTTGGCCCCGGAATCAGTTGAGGGTCAACTCATATTTGGCCATGACTCGAATCAGTTTGAATTTAATGACTGTGTCCTTAAAAATACATAAAATATTTAGAATCATTTAAATTGTAAGAAGAGCTTCGGCGTAAATCACATAAAGAGAGATCTTTGTCGACGCGTTTCGAGCCAGCAAGTGTGGCTCATCGTCAGGACAAGTTGAAGAAACAGATCCAGCTTTGCAAGTTAAATAGTCTGAGCAGGGCCTCCAACAGCTATCTAGATCAACGGCTAGATTTGACCAAGGGACAGTCAAAAAGTCAAATGGATTATTTAGAGGGTTACATTATTAATTTAATAATTAAAAATTATTATTAAATGGGAAATAGTTATAATGGAGACCTAATATTTTATACCTAAGGTAAAAGTAAGAGGATAGTAAAATAAATAAAATAAAAATAAGCAATTAAATAAATAATAATAAATATTCGTTAGTAGATAAATAGATTAAAGAAATAATAAAAACATAAATGAAAATGAAAATAATATATATTCGCTAAAATATAAATTGTAAAATAACCCTATATAAAAGTTAGTTACGAAAAATTAGATAGAAATAACAATAATAATATAATTAAATAAATTAAGATATAAAATAATATAAATTAGTCATGAAAGAAATAGTAAAATATATATTCGTTAAAAACTATATAAAATAATAACAATATATAAAGGCTAGTTACGGACAAAAAAAAATAATAATAATAATAATATGTATACGTTAATAGATAAATAAAATAAATAACTTATATAAAAAATAAAAATAATAAAACTAATAATAAAACTAAGTAAATATATATTTGTTAATAATATAAGTACCAATATCAAATGGTAAAAAGGGGGGGGACGACTAAATAATACTGATATTATTAATATATTTGTTAATAGATAAAAAATATACATAAAGATCATATAAAGTAGATAAAAATAAAAATAATAATGAGTCAATAAAAAACTGATAAGAATATGAAAACCAACTCGGCAAAGGCAGGAAAGGAACGATACAACTCAGAAGGAGAAGGACCGGAAAGAGTCCAGAGCAAGAAGGATAAACCAAAGGAGACAGGAAGGCTCCAGGGGAACGATGAAAGCAAAAAAGATGAAGGGGGGGGCAAACTAAGATGAAAGGGCAGGGATCCAACACCTACTGATCTTCCAGCCGTCATCTCTATTGAGATTGTTAGGTCTTCTTTCAATCTCAATAGCTTCCCTGAGTTTACGATGATGGAACTGGGCAACCTTGGCAACCACCTTAGCCTCCTCAATACAAACATGATGCTTGGTCTTCACCACATGCTCTGCTAACGCTGAAGACTTGGTTCTCCCATGTCTTAGGTCAGCGAACATGCAGCTGACCTAAGACATGGGAGAACCAAGTCTTCAACGTTAGCAGAGCATGTGGTGAAGACCAAGCATCATGTTTGTATTGAGGAGGCTAAGGTGGTTGCCAAGGTTGCCCAGTTCCATCATCGTAAACTCAGGGAAGCTATTGAGATTGAAAGAAGATCTAACAATCTCAATAGAGATGACGGCTGGAAGATCAGTAGGTGTTGGATCTCTGCCCTTTCATCTTAGTTCGGCCCCCCCCCCCCCTTCATCTTTTTCGCTTTCATCATTCCCCTGGAGCCTTCCTGTCTCCTTTGGTTTATCCTTCTTGCTCTGGACTCTTTCCGGTCCTTCTCCTTCTGAGTTGTATCGTTCCTTTCCCGCCTTTGCCGAGTTGATTTTGGTTTTCATATTCTTATCAGTTTTTTATTGACTCATTATTATTTTTATTTTTATCTATTTTATATGATCTTTATGTATATTTTTTATCTATTAACAAATATAGTAATAATATCAGTATTATTTAGTCGTCCCCCCCCCTTTTTACCATTTGATATTGGTACTTATATTATTAACAAATATATATTTACTTAGTTTTATTATTAGTTTTTTTTTTTTTAGTTATTTATTTTATTTATCTATTAACGTATACATATTATTATTATTATTATTATTATTATTATTATTATTATTTTTTTGTTCGTAACTAGCCTTTATATATTGTTATTATTTTATATAGTTATTAACGAATATATATTTTACTATTTCTTTCATGACTAATTTATATTATTTTATATCTTAATTTATTTAATTATATTATTATTGTTATTTCTATCTAATTTTTCGTAACTAACTTTTATATAGGGTTATTTTACAATTTATATTTTAGCGAATATATATTATTTTCATTTTTATTTATGTTTTTATTATTTCTTTAATCTATTTATCTACTAACGAATATTTATTATTATTTATTTAATTGCTTATTTTTATTTTTATTTATTTTACTATCCTCTTACTTTTACCTTAGGTATAAAATATTAGGTCTCCATTATAACTATTTCCCATTTAATAATAATTTTTAATTATTAAATTAATAATGTAACCCTCTAAATAATCCATTTGACTTTTTGACTGTCCCTTGGTCAAATCTAGCCGTTGATCTAGATAGCTGTTGGAGGCCCTGCTCAGACTATTTAACTTGCAAAGCTGGATCTGTTTCTTCAACTTGTCCTGACGATGAGCCACACTTGCTGGCTCGAAACGCGTCGACAAAGATCTCTCTTTATGTGATTTACGCCGAAGCTCTTCTTACAACTATTATGGATCACCGAAGTCTCAATTTAACAATCATTTAAATTCTAAAGAAAAAATACATTTTAAAAATTCCAAACCATTAAAGACAAAATATGCAATGTTTGTTCATACCTACACCATATAAAGGTGAATATATCAAAATGGCACTTAATGCAAATGCAATACATATAACAAAATATGTACGTATATGAGTTTTGAAACATTGCTTGTACCCTTGATAAACTTTCTTGATCCAATCTCATCTAACATTTAGCAAGATTTATTAGATATTCTTGGGTGAGTTTTCCAAAAGGCCATTTGCTGGGAAGAGTATTTTGAATCTTTCTTGTGTAAGAGGAAGTTGTAATTCATGAACATTGAAAACCGTGATAATGGACCTACACCATGTAAAGGTGAATATATCAAAATGGCACTAAATGCAAATGCAATACATATAACAAAATATGTACGTATATGAGTTTTGAAACATTGTTTGTACCCTTGATAAACTTTCCTGATCCAATCTCATCAAACATTTAGCAAGATTTATTAGATATTCTTGGGTGTGTTTTCCAAAAGGACATTTGCTGGGATGAGTATTTTGAATCTTTCTTGTGTATGAGGAAGTTGTAATTCATGAACATCGAAAACTGTGGTAATGGAACAGCACACTAGTCGAGAGAAATCACAACCTGAGAGAGATACAAGTGTCATTGGTAACACAAACTTACATTTAGGAATGAGTGGAAATAACATCTAATCACCAGCAGCATTCCATGTTATAATCAGTGCTAAGCTATGTCACTGGCAGCAGTTTTATGAGTATTCTTGGAATTTTTGCTATCATCCACCAGATGTTGCAGCCACTAAGATAGAGTAATACTCCAAGCGTTTTATACCTATTAGGGCTTGTTTCAGTGCTGAAAAGGGGGTTTCAAACAAAAATTCAACCTCCTTCTGAATTATTTAAACTTCAAAATTCCAAATTTTGAGTCATTCCTCAAAAAAAATTGACTTTTTGCTATAAAATGCACCAGAGTGGGAGTCTCGTACCAACTTGACAGACTCAGATGAATTGGACTGGTTGGATACCAAACGGGTCCCCAAACTGAGAAGAAGGCCGAGTTGACTCGGTTAGGGGTCAACTCAACAAAGTCCAAGTTTGAGTCAGCCAAGTTTAAAAATACTGGTAGATCCACAATGCTCCACAGAAAAAATGGGAACCAGGATATGCTGTAAATTCATATGTTGATCATTCCAATTAAATATTTAAAAAAGCAAAAGATACACCAGAGGCTAAAGCAGAAACGCGTGCTTTCGCAAATAAAGGGGAGTATTAATATGGAACGAAATCCTAAGACAGGGATATGCCATTGTAGTAGTAAGATATCTTGCAACATCACACAGATAAATGCCACAATATAAAGACTGCTTTGAAGGTATGACACCACAACCACAAGTGATGTTAATACCAGAGTGAGAATGTTATCATGTCAACCTGGGGACTCACCACAAAGCCAGCATCCAGATTTGCAAAGTTTTTGGTGTGAATAATGCAGGTAAGAAACCGTTAAACATTAAACACCAAGGCATAAATCGGAAGGGGAAGGTGACCCTTGAATGAAAATCAAAAAGGATCAAGGTGCCATCACACCCTAATATGACAGCAATAGATCATCCATAATGATCACTAATCTAACTAGACTAGCCCAAATATAACAAGGCCAATTCTTCATCGTCCACCATTTGACAATACCAATTATAAATTGACTTTTGAAGAAAGGTATGTATCCTCCAGCCATTAGACTAGATCTGCAATCATACGAACGCTGAGAACGGCAAAGAAAATGGCAGCAGACCTACTTGCTGGTTTCAATTGGCCAGTTACTCTTGTCTTGTCAGTCCTCTCTCAAATATTAAAAGATAAATCGAGAACAACCGTGCTCTGCAACAATATCAATGCCTGATAAGACTTGAGGGAGAGAGGAGAAGCAGACTGTTTCCTTCCCCTTCTGAATTCAATGATTCCAATTTGCAAACATAAAATCTGTGGTCTTTACCACAAGTCTATATGTTATTGCACCTTTGAACTTGAGGGGGGACTTGAACCTTGAATTGAAATGACATTATTGTGGTAGATTGTAATCAACAAGCATTATTGATACTAGAGAGGCCTAGTCAATCTGAGCAGGTTTTCATAATTTCTAGAAATAGCTAACTATGGTAAACGTTTAAGAGGACAATAAGGGATCAAACAGCAATGATTGCTATAGTGACCAAGAATATCCATATCGTTTACTGAAGGAAAGTAAAAACAACACCATCATCATTTGCCATAGCAACAAACACAGCTGTGCAGTTCACTTTAGAAGAGATGTATCCAATATGCATTTAGCATGCCTAGAAGTATCAAGTAAACATTTAAACCTAGATTTATGCGGTGTACATGAGATAACTGAAAAGAACGCTGGAAAGTCGAAGACTACAAATTGATGATATCCTCTAAGTAGAAAGACAGTTTGACCTGTAAGAAAAAGTACACCTATGTGAGCTCATACAGCAAAATTCGAATGCTTCATCCATTTAGACGTGAACGTAATAACATAGGCAGACCATTACAAGTGTCAATGTTGTCAATTTAATGATAGTGAAGACCAAGCCCCCTAAATTCTGATTCTGATAACTATAGATTGTTAATGAGAAAGGCCATTATGGGAGGACTGAGGGGACTTACAGACAAATGCAAAGACCACATATACAGAGACCAGTAAGACAATTATCATAATTAAAATACACTTGGATTTGAGATCTAGAACTTAATGCATGTGGAGGAATGAAAACTGCAGAGATGTATTCACAGTCGCTCAATTTGTGTCTATAGGTTGCTCACTTTTCTTCCTCGTTGGAACTTGCTAATTTTGTGGGCATCATGAGAGGATCTCCTCTACTTGTTAATCTCCATTCTACATATATAAAAGAAAATGCACTCTTTATCATGTGCATAGAGATACATATGCGTTGATGAGATCAAGTGCTCACAGTTGTGAGCATTGTTAATATCTGGATTCTGGCATGATCACTTTAGTAACATGCCAGAGCACATTGTAGCCACAAGTGCTGGTCAAGTCAGGTAGCTATCTGAAGCGCTGGTGTGGGTTTTGTGACAACTAGATAACATTATTGATTGTTAAAGCCAGAATTCCTGTGTTTATTCTAGGGCCAAGGCTCACATGCTTACTTTTTCTGACTCGTGGACTACTATTATTTTGTTATGCATGCCTGTATGACAGCAGTTAAAACATTTGGACATCTTGATAAATAGCCAACATGACATTGAGATTTGCTGGTGCTAGTGGAGGCTATGGTGTTGAATATTTAATTCATGGTAAGTAGATCTGCACTTCCTATCGGTGAAAACCTAACCTGAAACTGTCTAAGATATTTTAAAAACAGCACACTGAATTTGCATAAAAGTGGAAAAACCAGAACGGTGGACTGTATAGCTTAAATCTGCAAAAAAGCTAGTTCTGAAAATTCTGACAGGAATAACAAAAGACTCACTCCAACTCATCATCGTCTCTCTATTACTCAGAAAGATGAACTACAAAACACTGTTAAAAATTAACGTGCTAATCGGTGATCACTAGCTCAAAACTGGACTTCTTTTACAGATGAAAAAGGCAAGTATTTTACAAAAATAAAGTTCCTAAGTTTAGAAGCAAACCCTAAACTTAGCCTAGAGAAGTGCACCCAGCCTCAATAAGCAGACCACCTAGAAAAACAAAGCCTAGCTCAGAGTGGAAACAGTTATAACAGTAACTTGTGTTATAACCTAAATTTAGAAACTATGTTAATACTGTGCTGAAAATCATATTCGGAATAAAACAAATTTCCCGCTCCCTACATCGGGAAAAGTAATCCAAAATAAGAAAGGCCACAACTGGAAAAGTTCTAACACATATGCATACATGCATGCACCTTCTACTACTGCTGTGCCACCTTATAAAAATGCCTCCATCCACACATCCATACTGCTACACAGAAATCAAGGTCCTGGGAGGTGTTCTCCACCAACACAAGTCACTCTCTGTTCATTACAAGCGTCCAAAACTTTAAGGTTTACTTCCCTGGCTCAAGGAAGACTTCATCAACACTTATACGCTTGAAATCAATCACGTATTCCACAGTAGGTTTTGGAACTATCTCACAGAAATCAGGCTCCTTTGTTATGAGATCCCACCATACCTGCTCTTCAACTGCTTCATTACATCTGGAAGGTTTTTTTAGATGAATAGAAGACATTAATGCAGCAGGAGTTGGAAACTTTTTGGTAGGGTTAGTCACCCAAATTTTAGCTTTAGGTGCTCTCACTTGTTACTGTGCCTCCAGCAATGTCTCCATCAGCTATATTGACTTCCTGATTGAACTGATAGTACTGAAACATCTATTCCTGCGCTGAAACCTTGCTGATCAGAATTTGATTTCCTTCCCGTTTTTTTTAATCGGCGTTTGGGTCACGGACCGATCTCATCCATTTTAACCCCTCAACTTAGCCTAGGTTTCCAATAACATTACATAAGATAATTTAATTATATTTATATCCAATTAATAACCACAAAATAGGTCAAAGAGACAGTTGAGTACACTGATATATATAAAAGCAGAAAACGGTTTATAATGCATTAAATAAATCAAAAATACAATACATAGCGTAAATGAACATTTGGTCTTAGCGAAAAAAATCCAAAACCTAATAAGTATAAACATCAAAGCCATCTCTTCTCCTATCATCTGAGCTTGAATAAATAACGCTGAAAAAACTCAACAACAACATCTGCCAAATACATTTAGTAAGCCCTTGAAAGTTGAGATCTCAAAATAACCAGCAAATATACCTCTCATGCTTAAGAGTTCAAACTTAGTCCTCTTCTCATAATACACGTGAATATAAATAGGACAACCAAATAACAATGTTACATTTATCATTCTCGGTCATTTATCACTATGTCTGAAATTTAAATTATTGGCAATATAATATGGAAGAAAATATTAAAAATCATACACAAAAAATACAAAAACAATTTATTTTCAATTTTTAATTTTTAAAATAATATTAATCTAAAGAAAATATTAAAAATCATGAGGGAAAATACAAAAATATTTTTTTTTGAATTTTTAATTTTTAAAATAATATTAATATACAAACACATTGTTACACAAACTAGTTATCTAACTAGTGTTTTATGCAACTTAGTTTAATTATTGAACTTTGAAAAGTAAAAAAAATAGTGTTCATTACTTGAAAATTTACAATGCATCAATCATATTTATAATAGCTAAAGAAAAGTCAACAATAACAAGAAGATAAACCTATTGGAGTTTGTCTTTGGACACACTTTAACACAAGGATATTAATTTTTTTAAATTTCATATATTATTTTGTATGAAAATGACCATATATCTATTTTCTTCATATATTTTCTTAGCAGTGTTGGAATTCTAGTTGTTGGCTAGTAATATAATTTTTAGACAAATTGGTCGTATTTGTCTCCTGATTGGAAGTGTAAAGCTATTGTTTTTTCCTTTGTCTCGGGCAGCGGGCAGTGATCTACAGGATAGACGATCGTGTTTCGGTTGATGAAGTAGAAAAAGATATCAACGACTTCATCGACTTTCGCTCCACGTCGACGGTAGGCTTAGTCATAGCTCACTCTGCAGGTGCCTTTTGAGAAATCCTTGCAGAATTCAATCAAACTACGACAGTGAACCATTGAAGCGAAATAAAGCTACAATGCATGAGAATTAGCAACCTTTTTCTCTATAATTTATCTTCCTCCAGGAACCCTGGTAAGCTTAATTCCACCGAATTTGAGCTCGCACGTGTCCCCTTCATGCGCCGGAGAGGAATTGAAGAATGGTTTTGGACGCCTATTCAGCAAAATGGGATATAACGGAGGAGGACTTAGGAAGAATGGAGAGGGAATTGTTGCTCCTATTAACCCTGTAGTGCAGACATCAAGAAGAGGCCTTGGATACAATCCTGCTACTACCTCATAACCTACATCCAACTGTGGGGTGCTTGAAGAAAATGCTCCTATTAATTGTAATAAACATATTGATGACATGACTCCAAATGTCATTCCAAATGACAATGTTGTTGCACTCAACTGTGAGTCTGTAGAGGCAAAAACTAAACCATTCGCACATCCTCATCAGAAGAGATTACTCAAGCATCAACATTCTTGGTCAATTACTAGTCCTGCATTCAGATCGTTACAGAAAGAGACGTGAGAGAATGAATCGTGGACTAGTGTCGACCATAAGGATCATTTGTGGATGGGTCGATGGATAGTCATGGCATCAATTGAACCAATGCTTGAAGAATTCATATCATTGTGTTGCATCAATTGTTCGTTGTTGATTGCCTATGTTCCCTTAGTTGTGCTTCAAGGGAGAAATTTGTTGATAATAGACATTGCTGATTCCTACTCCTTCCACATTTGTGTTTTAAGGGGGCAATTAGATGGTGACAGATATTGTTGTTTTGATCAGTGTGATGGTGACGTTGTTTAGACAACTTTAGGAGTGTTGTTGTACGACATTTGAGTTGAGTTTGTCATACTCGATAGGCCTCGTTGTCTGTTTATTGGTTGACGGTGTTTCTTTTGTTTGAAGCCTTGTCATAGTTCTGTACCGACACCTATTTTCTCTAGAGTTTTTTTGGAGAAGTTAACAGTGTTTACCAGTTTTGTGTCTCTGCAACAATCCTACTTTAGAGATCGACTGACCTCATTGAGGTTTCACAACTCTCATCTTCATAATTTTGGTACTTAAGCGTTTCGTACTTCTTCTTTGGAACAAGCCTATGTTCTTGCCATTCAGTGGATCATCATGGGATCTAAAATTTTAGCTCCATGATAATTTGAGCACTAACATATTTCTCTCTTTTAGGGGGGAGTTTTTTCCTACGGGTTTTTCTCTCTTTCTTCACTTATGAGAGTTTGTACATGGGTACCTAATCAGGCCTCGTTTCTAGGACCCATTATTTGTTTTCTTTCTTCTTTAGTTACTCTCTATGTTTCGCTTAAGGGGGGGTGTTGGAGTTTGTCTTTTCTAACGCTTCATTTCCCTATGAGTTAAGTATGGTGAGTTGTAAGCTCACATAGGGACTTACATGAACCCAGTTGTCGTAGTTATCCTTAACCGACATTGAACCTCCTCCATTGCTATATAATAGAGGTTTTCTATGTACTTTGACACAAGCTTGTGAGTAATAAAATACTCTTGCAAAATGTGTGAAGTGGATAAAATTACTACTTAGATTTACAAGTCTCAATGTTATCTTCTTGCATTGGAATTTTGCCAACTAAAATTATAAAATATATATATACTACCTCTCATTAATTTCTATTTTTATTCAATATTACAATTATGTTTATAATAGCTAAAAATAACCAACAATAACAAGAAAATGAATGTGAAATAGATAAAATCACTTAAACTTACAAGTCTTAATATTGTTTTATAAATAATTAATTAATTTTTATTATTAAAATTTTTATGCATATTTAATAAAATGATTATATCGAAATTTAACTTGTAATTTCAATACACATAATTATAACTCAAAAAATATGATAACTTAAAAATACCATATTATTATTTTATTAATTTAATTCATTTTATATATATAAATATATAAACATCAATATGATAATTCATTTACTTTTGCTCATATAGTTTGTGATTTAGGTATATGGAAATCGAATTATTATTATTTTTAAATAATTGATTATAATTAATAATAATTTTTAAATATTTAATTATTTTTAATTTTTAATTTAATAGTTTATATTAATTTTTAATTTATTTTAAAATGATCATATATTTTATTTATTCAAATATTATTCTTTTAGGATTGAGACTTTACTTTATATGCCATTTTTAACGTTGAATAAATTAATATATAAAAGAGTTAATTTGTATAAATTATTCTATATAAAATAAAAGGTATATGAAAACATGACGTATATGAAAACAATGAAATATTATTTTTTTAGGATTGAGACTTTACTTTATATGCCATTTTTAACGTTGAATAAATTAATATATAAAAGAGTTAATATGTATAAATTATTCTATATAAAATAAAAGGTATATGAAAACAATGAAATGTTTATATGGTGTAAATTCATATAATAAAAAAATTTGATTGGTAGGAAAGTTTTTAAACAAGTATGGTTGATTGAGTGAATAAAAATAAATAGAATAAGATTTTAGGAAGATTATAGTGGTTTGGTTTAAGTGGTTAGTTTAATTGATTTTTGTTAATATTATTGGTTATTTGGCTAAGTTATATAATTAGGGTTTTATTTAAATTCTTTTAAATTGAATATATTAGTTTATATTGTCAATTTATTATTGATATCATCTATAAATGTGAAGAAACATTTTTAAAATTTACTTATTCTTAAAAAAAATACTAAGATTAAAAGAAATTGCATTCCAATTTCTAAAACTTTCTCTTCAAATATCTCATTTAATTTATTTTTTCTCTCAAATTATGTTAACATACATTTTTTATTAATATATAAAAAACAATTGAATATATTATTTTAAATCAAAATGCACTTTTTCTGCAAAATATTTCACATATTTTATTTATAAGTATAGAAAATAAATTCATTTTTCTCTAGTTGTTATTTCATATCTATTATCAACGTCATTTTTCACATATAAGGACTTACGATTGAAGTTGATACCAGGGATTTGGGTCACGATAAATTTCTGAAAGGTGTCTCTATTACCAATATCCATAGCACAAGTGTGCTTTTGTTGCTCAGCCAAGATTAACCCCAAGGTTATGAATAGGATCATACAACGCAAGTGAGAAATAAAGTATTTATGTTTTCTTTATCATAGAAAGAAATATAGCTCGCACGAAAGGATTCATTTATAAAACAAGTTATAACTCAACAAAAGCCAGAAATGCATGATCTGCAAGAATATCGGACGACTTTGTACAACATTCGAAAACAACACGCACTCCAACTAGTGCACGATGCGGGCGGAAACAATGATGACAGAATAAGAGGTGAGTGGCTTGAACCATTCAAGATGTTGAAATATATATTTTACAAAGTTAACCTTGTGAATTGTTCTTTTAATTTTTGGTCAATTGGTCCATTAATAGAGAGTCAACGCATTATCAAATGTGTTATACTTGTCATGCGACACGCATAATAAGAAAGCAAAATGGATACATAAGATGTATATTGCTACATAAATATGAAAGCAAAATCGATACATAAGATGTATAAGATGTCAAGTGATATATTAGATATCGATACTGAAATATGATATTTGTCTTAAGTCGCTAAGATTTGACAAAATTATACAAAATCACATCAAAACAAAAATAAATGTATCCCATTAAATAAATCATGGCACTGAAAACAATGGATTCCCTTTGTTTGCTTGATGGAAAATGGTCACAACTTCCTCAACAATATTATCAAAAATAGACCAAAAGATTGATCGACCAAAAACTACATAAACTATTCAAATTTTGAAAGAACATGTGATTCATATGCATCCATATGAATCCTAATTATTCTATACAAATATGCAAATTTTATCATGTATATAGCAAGGGTGCATATAACCAAACTAGCACCAAGTGCAATCCATCTTCGAATCAAAATAGATCAACGTAGAGGCTCTAAATGGCCTTTAGAGTAAAAAAAACATGTTAAAATAAATAACTACATAACATCAGAATCATTGTCTATATTGGGATCCTTCTCATGGAGATCACCCTCTAAGCATTAAAATAATATATAAATAACTTAACCTGCCTAATCAATGATTTTTCTTGAGTGAAGTGTACATATTTATTTGGGTCATGATGGAGGAGTTCAACATTCAATGCCACCGGCATTGAGGTACATAAAGGGCTTCGTGTTCTTGATTAAATGTCATTTCCATACCCTCATACCTCAAAGAATCCGGTAAAAACATTGCAATATCCCTGCCAATCATGAAATCCTGAAAACTATTCAGTTTTGTTGAATGAGATCTATAAATCTACTTTCTCCATATGAAATCCACTGAAGTTGGAATCACTCTCAAACATCCTGAAATAATTAAAGACAATGTTAAAAATTGAAGTAAAAGGATATCATTTTCATCATTTTAATTTAAGAATTTAATATTACCATTAATTACTAGGATACTTATCTCACGAGATGAATCATTGGAAATGAAAACAATAGATTGACCCTTGTTTGCTTGATGGAAAATATTCGCAACATCATCACAGCTCAATATCTTAACCCAAATTTTAAAATAATGGTTAAACGAGCAAAAATTTGGTTATAAGTTGAAACAGACAAAGATAGGGCAATAGTTTCTAAATTATCTCAATAATTACCTAAATTATTGTGATAATTTCAAAACGGAAACTTATCGTGATAATTAATGCGATATTATTATCAAGGTTGGTATTGGTCATATTATCACAATAATTTTGATATTATCGCAATAAGTGCAACATTACCAAATACACAAAAAAGTATGACACCTAAGGTTGCTCACAAATAAAGGCTTCTTCTCGTGTTTCGTCCTTCAATAAGTTACCATAATATCTATTTAGAATATAATGCAACGGTATTGCATGCCTCTTCTCAAAGGCACATGGGCAAATCCTTATTGTGGACCATAGCTTTGGTTGTCTTTATGATGGATCAATTATTGCTCTTTATGACCCAAATATTTACCATGTTGTTGGGTACTTTCAACGACCTCTTGATCCCTACTTCCTTACAAAGGGCATCAAAGTCCTTGAAGGTTCACTCTCCTTCATTTTCAAACCTCAATAACTTTATCTTATGACCTATCTAACTCTCAACCAAAGCTTTGAATTATGTGAACTCGTTGAAATTTTTATTCTTAGTCTTCATAAAATAAATTCAAGTCTTTCTAGAGAAATCATCAATAGAGGAAATATAGTACAAACTACTTAATGAAGTTCAAGACATTAGTCCACATATATCTAAATGAATTAGATTACGCATTTCTCTCGATCCATTCTCATTACTTGTGAAAGTAGTTGTAGGTTGCAGTATGCTTGTCAAGTACCCCTCAATGGTTCCACAAGACTCCAACAATGTACCAGTTCCCAAGTCACCCCCCTCACCCTCATCCATCAAACTCAACATAGCTTGACCTCGTTGGGCTCTGTGCCCAATCTCTCTCTCAACAAGTTTTTTAGTTGTACACCTTTCCAGTCTTGGATACACTCATTTAGTATTTTGTATTACCATCCCTTTTGTCATAATTTTATACCTTTGTTCTAATGTTATACTTCTATAGGTTTCTTTCTTTATATTATTTTCAACATTTTCAAGGAGTTGCTCCTGCACTGCGAGATTCTTGAAGTTTGCAAAAGTCTTTCTTGTAGAAGGTCGTGTATTTGATTGTTCCATTATCCACATACCACCCATTGTCACTTTGTTACCCACCAAAGCAGATAGACCATAGGAGGAAGTTTTCCTCCTAAATTTGATAGTTGAAAGGCCTTGTCAGCCACCATTAGATGATGATATGCCATGTGGCTCTGCCACTTGGATCAGCCATGTGCCTCTCACCATCCGACATTGACACTTGGAGGAAGGTGGGTTGTTATTCAAAAGATACTTTGATCTTTTTGCAATTTGATGCTTATACTTGTTTGTTTTGGGCATTTAGTATGGATAACAAGGTGATATGGAAAATTGCAAGCCTAACTAAAAAATGATTTGGAAAATTAATCTTTAACCCTAGTCTAGTGGGACCTCCCTTAAGTCCCTTTTGGTTATAGGAGAGGCATTATCTCGAAAGCCATGATTGAGATAGTGTATTCCATTTTCCCTATGACATACTTGATACCTTCCATGCCACATTACAAGCCCCATTTCTCGCCTCCATTCTTCGTGTACAATGTGTAATTGGTTATTGGGGATTTAGCACTCACATGTTCACGTACCTTGAGTAGGGCCTAAAAACTTGGCCCTAAGAAGTTGATGCAACTAAAATAAAAGAAAAAGCATATCATGGCCATGGTAAAATAAAAGAGAGAAAATCAAAATGAAAAAGATGGTTGGGACATAAAGATTAGCACATGGGAAAAACCCTAACATGAGCTCTACATACCTCATATGGTCATCACGCGGTTCCTGAACATGTGATGCTCCATTACATCAAAAAGGAACCCTTGCATGTCCCAAATCTAATGAGCGATGAATCAACTCATCTTAAAGGGGTAATAAAATTGATACATCGTACAAAGCAAGCGTCAACCCTTGAGCTATAAGCAATAATACAAGGAATGATCAAGAAGAACTAAAAAGCACACAAAAAGGGTGGAAAAATCAAGGCTGAGTTGGTAACTCATGCATCCATGAATGCTCCCTCCTCACATCTATACTCCTAGGATGTCGATGCCCCCATCAGCTAGTTCCTTTAACCATGGCACTTGGCCATGAAGTCTTCTCTCCTCCATTGCCACATTATTATTCACTAACACTTATCAATTGAAGGGTGGACTAGGGAACTATTACTTCCCCTTAGGGGCTAGAAGCACCTAATAGGGTTGAATTTTAGCCACCCATACCAAAGGAGAAAACACATTTGTGAGATCTTGGTCTCGATTTTGGAAAGGGATCCTTGTTTGAAGTATTAAATTTCCATTAGAATTCAAGTTTGGTTCACTTAGATGCATTATTAATCTTATTCCCTGATGGATGGTTGCTTTCACTAGAATCCATGTAGTTCTTGATAGGTGGTTCAACATCCCAAGCCCCGGGCACCCACTCCACAGGTACCTAAGCCCTTATAGAAGTACAATGGCCAAAGCAAGTGTAGTATTGAGAGATTGGAGCCTCCCACTAGCACTAGCAGATGACACATGTTCCAGAGTACCTCCAAGACCAAGGATGTTGGTTTTCTTTGACCTAGTTTTGAAGATCCTTTAGGATTAAACCATTAGACCCAGTATGCCCCCATTGTATCCTTGACACAACCTAGTAAGAAAGAGTTGTTGCACCAGAGGAAGCTCTAACGCTAGAGAGAAGGAGGCTTTATTTAACAATTGGAGACCCATGGAGACCACTTGATGGCACCCTAATTGCAATTGGGACCCCAAAGGAGATATTGCGGTGGATTTGAGGGCTATCCCTCAAATTTTGGATCTTTCAAACATCTACATACATTTTGATAGCTCAAAACACCTTGCATAACATTTTGAGCCCTAATTGGGCATGACGTCATCATTTTGAGAGACTATGACTAACACATGTGTTGAGAAATCTAGGGTAGACAGTTAAGGTGTTTATTAAATTGATTTCTCTGCAATTCTTGACATTTTCTTGGGAGCTATATTATAGTATTAACATTATTGTTTAGTTATGTTCATCATCAAGACAAATCCCAACAAGAAGATCATAATTCAAACACAAGAACATCGGATGTAGGATGCTAACTAGGGCCAAAACCTCTCCTAGAGAGGAAAACCACAAAATTATTTTTGTATATACTTTTATTGAAGACATTTCCAAGAACTTGACCTCGGCCCAAGACAAAACATTCCAAGGGATGAGCCAGCTAAACCCCAAATAATAACTTTGCAAAACCTGGACTGAGGAAACCCTAGTTCCTCCAAGGAACTTATACGTGTGAGCAGGCAGAGACAAAAATAAACTTATTTTTTGTAGAATTTCTTGTACATTCACAAGCTCATACAATTTACTAAATCACGGGACAAGAATGTACTTCTACTTTCAACCAGAAAAAGTCGATAGATCGATGAAAACAATATGAACAAGAAGAAGATAAATCAATGGCACATAACACAATAAGTATTTGGGGAAAGCCTCAACCCAAAACCCCTACTATTTATATTGCATTAATAAGAAATCCAAGATGAGAATACAATGCTTATTCTCACAAGAGCAATCCATGCACAAGTATAATTAATCTCTCAGCTCACAAGCTAGCTCAAGCCAAACCTCAGCCTCTTCTGCTGCTCTTCAAGCCCTTATTTCCTTGTGTAATTCCGATGGTTGAATAGCCCATATTAATGGGAATCCAGCGCTTCCAAAACTGCGCAATTGTAATTAGGTCCTCTTCCTGGTTGCATGCATGATATTTACAACTCAGTAAATCATACAGTTGATAGTACATTGTCCCTACACTCTAGTCTCAATTGGGTCTTTCTCAGAACTAACATGCATGAGTTTCCGATGAGTGAATCTTTAGTTATCTAGAGTAACACTTGTGGATGTACCAGTGCACTAACTGACTACTAATCCAATAAATAGTTAGAACTCAGTAAACTGAGTTATCTAATTACAACTCAATCTAAACTCATATTGGACCCCTAAAATTTAGGGAAAACATATACATGACTACAGAAAGACTTCCAACTCGAAATTCCTAAGCTAATTAAGTTAATTAAACTTAATTCACTATTTACAAGTTGTTATGAGAATATAATTACAATTTAATTCTCAATTTAATTCAAGTACAAATTAAATTGGAATTTATGGATTATATTTTTAACATTTCTTGTTGTTATTTTCAACATTTTCCCCCTTCGCTAGGCTCCATAGAAATTCGCTTCTCTTTCTCTTCTTTGCTAGATCAGGCCCACCTTATATTCTTCACTAGGATCATAGATATATCTTGATGGATGTGTATATAAAATGAGAGGAGGCTTCTCCTTATATAGGCTTCCTTGAGGGTGAATTAGGCATGTTTAGGCCGAGTTTAGGAAGGTTGGCCGACCCATCTCTTGGAGGCTTTTAGACACAACAAATTACAATAATATTTTTTCTTCTTTGTTACATGGGCCCTCCAGGGGCTAGACCATGACCTTGATTCTTGACCTGACAACAAGACTCCTAGAGAACTCAATGGGTGCTTTGACCTAGACCACAACATGATGGGCAAGAAACACATTTTAATAAACTAATATTTTATTTTTACAAATATTTTCTTCTCTTTTCTTTTGACAAGTACATCAATAATTACATCAAGTCATGACTCACGTACAAATTATGAAGGCCAACACTAGTTATATTTCAACACTCCCTCTTAACTAGGGAGTTATTCATTATTGACCATAGGTACAAGGACAATACTTCCATTAAATCATTCTCCTAAGAAGAGTGATATTGGTAAGCCATCTTAAGCATCAACATTATGACCATTATACAACCAACATTGTCAACATAACAAGGCATTGACTAACACACTATACATCTCAATAGATTAGTGCATAATGTTGGGAGGTTTTACGTGGGACACCACACTACCTCTTAAGGCACATACCCCATGTGGATGTTCACAAGGTATGTCCTTCTAGGACCATTCCTGTCTTGGATTTACACATTCTCAAGGAATTTATTCTCTGACTACTCTCACCCTTATTGGATGCCCTGCCTCATCCTCAAAGATTATCGGTCACCAGACTACTTCCTATCTCAGATTCCAATTCCTCAAGGAGTACCTAACTCAGATGCTTACCCAATCCTCCAAACACATTTATCTCTTCATGGCCTTCACTAAGACTTATAGTTGTTAGTCCTAGACTAGTGCATGACACATCAAGCAGAGAACCATATCTGTTACTCCCTCTCAACTAGGGAGAAGTGTTAATAATCAACTATTATGATAGTAGCTCTCAAGGCTCTATTGTCATCATCACACATGCTAACTTTCTTTGAACTTCACAGAGCCCTCTATATATAGTAGCATCATGTTATCATAGAGCCTTTCTTCTTCATAACTTCTTCATAGGGCATAGGCCATCTTCTACATCACTTCCCTTCAAAGAACCATAGTGTTGAACCAACAATCATGTCATCCTTTTTCTTCCTCAATAAGTAATTGTTTAGTTCACATCTAGATATCCTTCATACAAGTACCTCTTTCAAGTCATGCTTCTTTCATGATCTTCCATCCAATCACATGAGTACTAGTTGTAGGTGACTTTCTACAACCCTATTTCATATCCCTAATTCAACTCAACCAGATGAGTTCAAAAATCAAAATGAACATCATATTAAAGTTACCTCTTTATGATAGCCATGTTTCATGTACTAATCATCATAGAGCTTGAACATGGCTCCCTCTTTAACATGTTTATCAAACCATCTGCAACCTGCTATTATATATGTCCTTGTGGAGTACATCAACTCCTCAGACTAAGTACCAAGGCAACAACCCAATGGATTCATCATATCCTTCTTAAATTGAATCTTCTTCATATAGTAGGATTGAGCAGAACCCAATATATCATGTCTTTAACAACCTCAAGGTATTCCTTCAATATTCATTAGATCCTTTAGCGGAACATATCTTAGACAATCATCTAGCCTTGCTCCTCAGTTTCAGGTTGGGGTCCATCATGTTGCAACTGAACCAACAAGGTTCTTAAGAGACCTACTCCAAAAACATATAGAATGGGTAACAATCTTCATGGTCATTCTTTCGAGCTAAAGAAGTCACTCCATGACATCATAAAGGAGGATCCAAAAATTATCCTTATTTGCAGCAAAATCAGTATATCGGGTAGTTGACTGCTATATAAAGTTCATGGATTCTTTCGTATGTTGTTATTAACTCTTCCACGCATCCACAGTCGCACAATGAATCTATCATATTTCCCAAGGATCCAAGGGTCCTTACAGTTCCCTCCTTCCATCATGCTTGCCACGACAAATGATATGTTCATCTTTCTTCCTTTACTTCTTGTACCTGGAGCATACATTGACAAGTATGACCAAGAGAAGTATACTATAACAAAAGCATGATGTCAATCTTTCAATATGAGGTTACCATCAGACTTAGAGGTTGTACTCCTAGGGTTTTCAAGTGACAACCTTAAATCAAGGGTTCCATATCTAACTTATCAACCTTATCATGCATACTTGACATGAGCCCTAGATTGTGCACATACCCTAAAGACCAAAGGTTAGGGTTTTTTTGAGGGAATAGAGTTAGGGTTTTCCATATGACTAGGGTTTTACTTATGTTGTTGAAATTTTTTCAAATATCAATACCTATGTCAATAGTTTTAACAACAAACCCCATAACCATTAACTCCACAATATTTCATGTTGGACCCTTCATAAAAATATACCATACATACGTCAAGGTTACATACCTTTATCGTAGTGGCCGACAATTCAAGATGTTGTGGATCCTTCATTGTTTTTCCTCAAGGTGTGCATCTTCACAGTAGTTATTTGCTTATATTTTCTTGCTTCAGGAACAATATCCTATTTCTCTTCTACTTGTTTATCAGTGATGCACAAATCTAGAGGACTATTTGTAGCGATATATCAATTACCCATCAATTTCTAGAAGTTTCCAAAATGTTAACAATGATTGTCAACAAATCTTACCTTTTACCGTCAACAACTAATGTAACAAGAACCTTCCTTTAAAGAAATGTTCGTCATTAATCTCAAAACTATCTTACTTATGATGTCACTGTCACAAATATGTGATCTCACCTTTTGCTTGTAGTCAGTCCTTCTTTCAATGTGACAATTTTATTACTATAACCTCGAATTAGAATTTCAAAAATATCATTACTACAAATCCAAAACATACATACCCTTTCAATGTTACCACAAGTCGGTTCATTATTTTACTTGGACTAAGTATATATATGTGCCCAAAAATCATAATTGTTATGCATAGACTTTTTGTCTTCTTATGCCATTGTCCAAACTACGAGCAAGGTAAGGAACCTTCTCTTATATGTGTAGAAACACTTATGCTTCTTCTCTGGTTGTACAAGGGACTATATGAGATTATATGCCTAATGTGTCATTTGTTCTAGGTTTCCTTCATGCACATAAATGTAATAGGAGTCTTAACTCCTTGTCCTTGGTCACTTAGGCTCAGATTGAGTCCTTTTGAAAATTGTTTATGCTCAGAACAAGAGGAGAACCAAGCTCCTTCTTTTCTAGCCTTCATTTGCACGCTAATTATGCTCAAGATTTCGACGAAGAGTAGTTCGAACCTCCAGCTCAGGTATAGAGAAGACCTTTATATATCTTGTACATACGAAGGGTATAAGTTTTGCTTGATAGTGAGACGATGCTTCAGAACTTTGGTACTTTTGTCTTATGCCCAAAATATCACTTCAACAAATTTTTTCTTGGAACTAATATATGCATAGGTGTAGAAATAATCTTGGTGCCTCTTCTAATGAGGATTTTATGCAAAGTACTATACACAGATATGCGAACCTTTGATAGAGGACTTGAGTCCTTTATAGGGCTATAAATATGTCACTTAATACCACAGAAACCTCAGGTTTTTGACAAGGGTTTTGGCTCTTTTATAGAGCTATGGTAGATGTTAACAAATAGGCCTTGACTACCTTGCAAAACTCTAATGGATTTACTAATCTATAGTGGCTGGAATATACATACTAGAGATGCAAAGATGCTCAGATATTTCATACGTTTTTCTGACATTGAAATTACACCTTTTGACCTTCGCTTCATATGTTAATGAGTGCGGCTTCATAAGGTGATCATGTGCTCAGTATTTAGCTAAAAAATAAAAGTTCTTAGAATGGATCGAAACTTGAATGACCACGTCCGTCTCAGAAAAAAGATCCTAATGCAACTCATTTCGTCAAAAACCGAGTTTGTATGAGAAAGTTATTGTGTTTTGATCGCTTTTCTAAACAAGTGAAATTTGCAAAAAAAATGGCCCAGTCACTGCACAGTAAGCAGTCTGTAATGCTAATGTGGTAGGTTACTAGGCATGGTCAACGTTGCTCAACGAAGAATCAGGGATGGACAAGTGGCAATGTTTGGTTGGTTTGTACAAGGGTGTGTTGGCGCATTCTTATTGGTTCATTCCTGGACCAATGGAAGAATGCCACGTGGCAAGTCTTAAGGCCACCACGTGGCACCTCCCAAAGGTCGAGTTGGAGGTCTACACAGTGGAGCAAAATATATTAGCGGAAGTCGAGGTTGAACCCACTACCTTCCACACGCAAACCATATGCCTTAACCACTTACTCTACACCATGGTTCTTATCATGTTATATCTCCGCAACAAGTTAAAGTGTAAAGGTTTATGGGTTGGCAGTTAGGGGAGGGCCAACCCGCAGGCCAGCGCTCCCTCCATGTGAACACAACACAACAAACCGCAACGATTACGGTTATGAACTAATGGCTATCCAAACCAAAGCTTCAACGGTTCCGCAAGTGAACGTTGACACTGCAACATCAAACGGTTAGCTCTGATGGTTACGACCACAATAGTTGATGTGATGGTTATCGCAGGTGAACAACCCACTAAACCGTCGAAAGTTAAGACTGTAGTTTGCTCTAATTACAGGATTAAATTAATCAATCCGAGTTTAAAACAATTAAGCACATTTTAACTCCCGAGCTTAATCTGGAAACGAATTTGGCGGTGCCCCCAAATTCGGGCCTGCCTCCAAAATTAGCGCGCTAACTGGAGTCATTCCAGATTTAGCAGAGCTTTTCTAGGAAAAGACTAACTGAGCCATAGAGAAGTCAATTTTCGACCAAATTGAGCTCAGAAAGAGGTGTTCTTGGCTAATTTGGACATTTTGAACACATTGGTGCAGGTATCAGGAGCCATAGAGCTTTGTAAAACAACATTTTTCCACATTGAGCTAATACAGAGGCCCAAGCCATGGAAGCTGGACCAAGGAGATGTAGCCCAGGAGGGGTGAACTCATTATTTTAAAGTGTATCTTTGATGGTTTATTGTACTTTGAATGTTTGTTGTTTAGTATTTGTTTTTGAAGCTATTTTTCTCATGAACATCACTTTAAACTTAAGGAAATTTACCTCTTTACATGCACAAACAACTAAGGAAACCTCAACACAACAAGCAATAAGCAAGGACATGTTTATAAATTTGAAATTGTTATTAGCACAACAAAACTAATCATACAAAAACAAATCAAGTTGGTATCAGAGCTAGGTTGAATTGCTTTATTGCTTGAGTTTGTGCAATTAGGGTTGTAATGGTTGCAAAATTGTGATGCTTACAAGGTTAAAGTTGCAGAAAGGAGAAGGGAAGCTATTGGTTGCAACTCTTGAGGTAATGCCCAGAAGAAGGAGAGCCACAAGGCCACAATCTCCACCACCCAAAGTTCCAATTTTAGCTACACTTGAAACTCCTCAAGTTTTTCCTTCAACTGAGATTGAAGAGGTACAAGCAATACCAATTTCTGAGCCTGAATCCATAGCCATTATGTCTGGATAAAGAGAGCCTGAAGGTCCCTCTTCATAAGAGGAATAATTCAAGAAAGCTTTCTTCACTTTAATTGAGATGGTTAAAGTCCTCTATGAAGAGAGGAACACTAGAATGGTTGGAGAGAGTTCTAAACCTCCAAATGGAGAAGGAAGCCCAGAGGATAAAAAATATGAGAAGAAGATTCCAAAGGGAATGGTGGAAAGCCACCTGCATCTCCACCATCCCCATCATCTCCATCATCTCACACAACATCATATTCCACTACTACCACTGAAACTACCCATACTCATTCAAAAACCCCGAAAGGAAAGACTCCATTAATTAAATTAGACATAAAATTCAAACTTCCCATGTACAATGGAGAGATGAATGTAGAAAAGTTGGACAATTGGATTCGACAGTTGGAGGTATACTACAATATTCAGAACCTTCAAGAAGACGACATAAAGATCCAGTTGGCTTCATTGAGGCTAGAAGGAGCTACATTAGTTTGGTGGGAAGCAAAGACTAAAGAGGAAATGAGAATCCATGGTAAGATATCCATTACTTAGGTTGAATTTGTTTCTACAATTAAAAAGACAACTTTATCCTTTAGCCTATATGCAAAAATCCATTATGAGTTGGTAGAATTTTAGACAGCTTAAAGGCCAAACAATCCAAGATTATACACAGGAGTTTAGGAAAAGGGCTTTGTTTTTAGGAGTGAATTTGATTCCCAAGATACACTGCTGAAATATATTGGGAGTTTACGTTCCTATTTGAAACATACTATTATTATGTTCAATCCAAACAACTTAGATGAGGTATGTGTGCAAGCCACACACCTTGAATCTAGAGGAAATAACATTCAGGAAGAGGGTAGTAAGAGGAATCCATTCAAGGGTAAGGAGAAAGATAAGGGTGGAAAATGGAAGGGAAAGAAAAATGCAAGTGTGAAGAAAGAAGGGGAAAAAATCGCATGCAAACACCATTCCAAAGAAGGGCATCATGAAGCCCACTGATGGAAATTTCATCCTGAATTAAGGCCTAAGAAACATAACAATAAGGGAAAACAAAAGACGACTGCTACCACACAACATGACCTTGGTTCATATTCTGGTGATGAGACCAAGATTTCAGTCATGACTACAAAAGGAAAATAAATTGTTGCAAGTACTAGTTCATCACATAGTCAAAACAACACTCCAAATGAAGAGTCAAGAATAGAGTTGTTTCATGTAAGAGTGATTTCAAATCATACAAAGATTGATGCATTATTTGATAATGGGTCACAATCAAACTTAATTTCATAAGACTTGGTTAAAAAACTAAACCTTGAAACTATACCTCATTATAAGCCATATCCATTGGGTTGGATAGTTAACAATGCAAACTTACAGGTTACAAGGAAGTGTTTATTCAAGTTCGCCATTACTGAAAAGTTCATTGATGAAGTTGAGTTAGATGTAGTTCCACTTGACATCTCAGGAATCATTTTGGGTAGTCCTTATTTGTATTATAGAAAAGCAGTATTTTATCGACATGACAACAAATACATATTTCTCAATAATGGGGTGGAGTACATAGTGAGAGCCCATCGCAAAAAGCTAAACATTTCTTTGGTTAATGCAGCACAGATGAAGAGACTAGTAAATGCAAGTAAAAATTTTGTGCTTCTCATGATCAAGAAAAAGAATGATATTGATTATGAATCTTTTTAAGGTTGTGATGATAAATTGAAATCTGATTTGTTTGATGTGGTAAGCAAGCATGGCGAGATGTTTCAGGAACCAAAGGGGTTACCTCCCAAGAGGGGAATTTAGCATGAGATTCAGTTGCAACAGGATGTTCCACTTCCTAACATTGGCATGCATCGCATGTCTATTATGGAAAGCTTGGAAACAAAAAAGCAAATTCAAGAATTGTTGAGCAAAGGTATCATACGCCCATCTACTTTGCCATGTGGTTTGCCCATTGTCTTGGTGCCAAAGAAGGATGGAACTTGGCGCATGTGTGTGGATTTCCATGCACTGAACAAAATCATGGTAAAGAATCGTTATCCACTCCCAAAAATTGATGATTTTCTTGATCAGTTGAGGTATGCAAAGTATTTCACTAAGTTAGACTTATGAAGTGGTTATCATCAAGTTAGGATAGCTGAAGAAGACATTTGGAAAAATGAATTTAAAACTAAACAAGGATTGTTTGAGTGGCTTGTTATTCCTTTCGGTCTTTCAAATGCTCCAGCTACTTTCATGAAGGTAATGAATGATGTATTGAGACCATTTCTAGATGATTTTTTCATTGTTTACTTAGATGATATTCTCATATTCAGCAAATTCAGAGATGAACATGTCATGCATGTAAACAAAGTACTTGATGTCTTGAGAAAAGAACAATTGTTTTTAAAGATGTCGAAGTGTGAATTTGGCAAGATTTCTTTGGTGTATTTGGGACACATTGTTGGAGGAGGTGAGATGAAGATAAACCCTTCTAAGGTTGAGGTCATTCTAAGTTGGCCCAAGCCCAATACAGTTACAGAGATAAGAAGCTTTTTAGGGGTAGCACAACATTGGAGAAAGCTTATTGCTATTTTTTCTTCCATTGCAGCTCCATTACATGCATTGACACATGTTAAGAAAGTCTTCCATTAGGGAGATGTACAACAGAAAGAATTTGATGCTTTGAAGCAAAAGATAAGTTCAACATTGGTATTAGCACTTTCAGATCTTAGACAACCATTTGAGATTTAAACATATGCAAGTGATTATGCTATGGGAGCAGTTCTATTGCAACATGGTAAGCCCATTTCATTTCATTATGAAATCTTTAATGGAGCCCTAACTAACTATCCCACATATGAAAAAGAACTTTATGCATTGATACAAAGTGTTAAGAAATGGAAGCATTATTTGATGGGGAAGGAGACCATCATCCATACTGACCATCAACCATTGTAGTATTTACAGTCACAGTCAAAGTTGCAGCAGTCACGACATTTTAGATGGATGGATTTTCTACAACAATTTCATTTGGTTATCACGTAGAAAAAGGGAATCTACAATAAGGTAGTTGATATGCTTTCAAGGCCTATTATAAATTCATCTGTTATACTCAAGCATAATTTTGTTTCGCATGAAAGTTACATAGAACAATATGCAAATGATAGTGAATTTCAAGAAGTATATGCAAGCTTGAGTCAAGGAAACCAAATTGAAAAGTTGGATTATCATGTACATAACAATTTGTTGTATCACTTGGGCAAGTTGTGTACTCCACAGGGAGAAAGAAACAATGTCATAAGGGAGGCGTACACTTCATTGATTGCTGGACACTTTGGTGTAGGCAAGACAATAGCGAATCTTCAAAGGTATTTTTGTTGGCCACACACGTTGGATAATGTTTCTCATTTCATAAGAGGATGTTCTTTATGTGCTACAAGTAAGCCTAGCAATAGGAAACTTGGTTTATACACTCCACTTCCGGTACCTTCACATCCATGGGAGAGTATCTCACTAGATTTTGTAGGAGGTCTTCCATTGTCAAGGAAAGGTCATGATTACTTGTATGTAGTTGTAGACAGGTTCAGCAATATGTGCATACTAACACCATGTAAAAATCAAATTACAATTGAACAAACAACTCATCTTTTCTTCCAAAACATTTGGGTTCATTTTGGTCTCCCTACTTCTATTGTAAGTGATTGAGATTCTCGATTTGTTGGGAATTTTTTGTCATATTTGTGGGACATGATGGACACAAAGTTGAAGAAGAGCACAACTTTTCATCCACAAACAAATGGACAAACCGAGGTGGTCAATCAAACAATTATTCATCTTCTTAGAGGATATTGTAGCAAACATCTGAAGTTGTGGGATGAACAGTTGTATTACATACAACATGCATACAACAGGGCAAATTATTCTTCCACAAACACATCGCCATTTGAGGCATGTTATGGGTACTTTCCAAGATCGCCATTGGAATTCATCTTTAAGAAATATGTCCCCATCGATGGTCACAGTGACACCGATAAGGCAAGGAAGTTCATAGAGAAAATTCAGTTGATACATCATACAGTGCAAGAACAACTTAAGAAAAGTCAAAGCAGCTATAAGGCAAGGCACGAAAAACACCGGGTTGATCATAAATTTCAAGTTGTCGACGAAGTTTGGTTATATATTAGCAAAGAGAGACTTCAAGGGGAAGGTAAAAAGCTTAAGCCAATCCCTTATGGTCCTTTTAAAATTCTGGAAAAGAATGGTAACAATGCATTTAAGCTTGATTTGCCTCCTTATATGCAAATATACTTTGTTGTTAATGTTGAGAATTTGAGATTGTTTCAGCCTCCTTTGATTGATGATCAAGAAGAGAATGTTCAGCTGCCATCAATAGATGATTTCTTGCTAGAATATCTAGAAGAGCTTCAACAAGATCTCATACTTGACAAAAGAACTAGGACTCGAAGAGAGGGGATGTCGAATACCTTAGAGTGAGACTGAAGGGACAAAAGCCTTCTCAAGCCAAATGGTTGCAGATCGAGAAGATGAGGGAGTTGTACCTTCACCTTTTTAAACCATTGATAGTAAATTTTGGGGTCCAAAAGGCTTCTAGTGGGGAGGAATGGTCAGGTGCTCAGTATTTAGCTCAAAAATCAAATTTATCAGAATGGCTCGAAACTTAAACGACTGCATTCGTCTCGAAAAAATGATCCTAATGCAACTCGTTTCGTCGAAAATTGAGTTCGTATGCGAAAGTTATTGTGTTCTGATCGCTTTGGTAAACATAGGAAATCTGCAAAAAAAATGACCAGTGACTGCATAGTTAGCAGTTCGTACTGCTGATGTGGGAGGTGACTAGGCATGGTCAATGGCGAATCAGGGATGGACAAGTGGCAATGTTTGGTTGGTTTACATAGGGGTGTGTTGGCACATTCTTGGACCAATGGAAGAATGTCATGTGGCAAGCCCGGAGGCTGCCACGTGGCACCTCCCAAAGGTCGGGTTGGAGGTCTACACAGTGGAGCAAAATATATTGGCAGAAGTCGGGGTCGAACCCACGACCTTCCACACACAAACCATATGCCTTAACCGCTTACTCTACACCATGGTTCTTACCATGTTATATCTCTACAACAAGTTAAAGTGTAAAGGCTTATGGGTTGGTTGGTAGGGGAGGGCCAGCCCGCATGCCAGCCCTCCCCCCATGTGAACGCAACATAACAAACCGCAACGGTTACGGTTATGAACTGACGGCTATCCAAACCAAAGCCCTGATGGTTCCGCATGTGAACACTGACACCGCGACATCAAACGATCAACTCCGACGGTTTCGGCCACAATAGTTAATGCGACAGTTATCGCATGTGAACAACCCATTAAACCACCGGAAGTTAAGATTGCAGTTCATATGAGAAAGTCATTGTGTTCTGATCGCCTTGCTAAACAGAGGAAATTTGCAAAAAAAATGCCTAGCCACTGCACAGTCAGCAGTCCATACCGCTGACGTGGCAGGTGAGTAAGCATGGTCAATGGCGAATCAGGGATGGACAAGTGGCAATGTTTGGTTGTTTTGTACAGAGGTGTGTTGGCACATCTTATAGGTTCATTCTTGGACCAATGGAATAATGCTACGTGGAAATCCTGGAGGCTGCCACATGGCACCTCACAAAGGTCGGATTGGAGGTCTACACAATGGAGCAAAAAATATTGGCGGAAGTCAGGGTCGAACCCACGACCTTCCACACACAAACCATACGCCTTAACCGCTTACTCTACACCATGTTTCTTACCATGTTATATCTCTACAACAAGTTAAACTGTAAAGGTTTATGGGTTGGTGGTTAGGGGAGGGCCAACCCGCATGCCATCCCTCCCCCCATGTGAATGCAACACAACAAACCGCAACAATTACGGTTGTGAACTGATGGCTATCCTAACCAAAGCTCTGACGGTTCCACGTGAATGTTGACACCGCAACATCAAACGGTCAGCTCCGATGGTTCCGACCACAATAGCTAATTCGACGTTATTGCATGTGAACAACCCATTCAACCGCTGGAAGTTAAGACTGCAGTTTGCGTTAATTACATGATTAAATTAATTAATCCGAGTTTAATCTGACGACGGATTTGGCGGTGCCCCCAAATTCGGGCCTGCCTCCAAAATTAGCGCGCTAACTGGAGTCATTCCAGATTTAGAGGAGCTTTTATAGGAAAACACAGACTGAGCCATAGAGAAGTCAAATTTCGACAAAATTGAGCTCAGAAAGAGGTGTTCTTGGCTAATTTGGACATTTTAAACACATTGGTGCAGGTATCAAGAGCCATAGATCTTTGTAAAACAAAATTTTGCCACATTGAGCTAATACAAAGGCCCAAGCCATGGAAGCTAGACCAAGGAGATGTAGCCCAAGAGGGGTGAACTCCTTCATCAAAACATTGTGTTAAAGTGTCTCTTTGATGGTTTGTTGTACTTTGAATGTCTATTGTTCAGTATTTGTTTTTGAAGCTATTTTGCTCATGAATTTCACTTTAAACTTAAGGAAATTTACATGTTTACTTGCACAAATAACTAAGGAAACCTTATCACAAGAAGCAATAAGCAAGTACATGTTTATAAATTTGTAATTGTTATTAGCATAGAAAAACTAATCATACCAAAACATATCATAAGGGTTACTTGTCAAGACTTTCGTCCTTCACAAAAATGCTCCTTATGTGCTCGCTTTGCTACAGTAGATATGCGACCTTGATCTAGTGATTAAGGGCTACTGTAGGAGCCAAAAGACTTCGATCTGCTTTCCAGAGAGTGCGATCATGAGAGTGATACTCCCTAATTAATTTGGTCTCTTGAAATTTCTCTTCAAATATACTTTTGATAAGACCTCTGACCTAATCTCTGCAACTAGGGCTTGATATCATACACACAAAAAATGTTCTTTATGTCTCAACAAAATAGGCCTAAGGTAATTGACTTCCTAGAGATGGAATGATGCCAAAATTGATCTTCTTTCTACCCCTTGTTCACAACCTTAGCTATGATTCCATGATGAGAAATCTAAGGTAGATGATCTGAAATGTGACCATATACTAAAAACTGATGTAGAATTGATTAGCCATTAATGAGTTTTAATGTTAACTGAAAGCACAGAAATCGAGGAAAATTGTTGGAGTAGAACACTTTACGACAGCTAATAAACCATAATTAAGATACAAAACAAAAGTATAAATAGTGAAAACACAAATATACCAGACAAAAAGATTGATTACGGAGTTCTTCCCTGATGGACTACGTCTCTGGGTCTTCTTTCAAGATGGGCAACCGTTTTTATTAGGAATGAGAAGGAAGAAGTCGATTACATAGTGATTTGGACAGAATGAACTTGCACATAGGCAATTCTTAACTCTATCATCAGATAGCTCTCTAAACCAGCTTTCCAACGCCGCTTACAGTTTCCAAATCCGACTCCCGATGCTCCCAAAACCCTGAAAACAAAATCAACCTCTAACCTTCAGAACCTGCATACAAAAGTTGAAAACCACTCTCTTTTCTTTCAAAGGACAAATATACCTTTTATAAGCCTGTGGATAAATCCTAACCTCTGTTGCCCACCTTTAGAATGAATGAGCTGACTTGAAGGTACAACTTAGGGTTTATGGTTGAGTTTGTTTGACACCTTGGGTTTATTTCCCATGGTCCTCGTATTAATTTAAACAAATTAACACATAAAAACCCAAAATAACTTTGGATTAACTCTGAAACCATTAGCTGTCAGGATAAACCGGGCGGAGGTTGATGACTTTCCATGTGAACGGTTGTAGTGTAACTATTTGTGGCCACTTGCTATGTTTCACCCCGCAGTTTTGGCTAACCATGCAATCTGATGGTTCCATGTGACAGCTGCCTCCAACCGTTACAGCTAACCTCCGAACACTGTGACATTTACCTGGAGGCTTATCATAGCGCACTCACATGACAACATTTATGGTTCATTCCCTGCGCGGTTAGACTTCAACACACTGAACCTTGACGGTTAATCCTTGTTCGCTCACATGAGCGCAGTTCCGATGCGGTTGATACTCTGTGGTTAAGACCTGTCATGAAGTTTTATGTAATGTTTTTACATTGTTTATAAAGGCCGAGACTTGGTTTTTTTAAATACATTTGATTTGTAAAGGGTGGAAATGTATTAGTTCGAGGGTTATAGTAGCATAGGATTACTACATGGTTTTGATTAGGGTTTTAGGCATAGGTCTAGGACTTAATACATAGATTTAGCATAGGATTTAGGGTTGGTACATAGATTAGGATTTATTTTAAAAACCCATGTGTACAATTTTGTCACAATGCGACGTTCGCGAAATTCATCACATGATGACAATAAACCCATGCCGAATGTCAACAAATGACGATATCGATCCTCTGCCACGACGACAACTCATGCACATCGTTGACTCCAACTGTCTTTGCAACGACAACTCGTACGATGAATCTATGCCATGGACGACACCTATGTCGACACCAATCCTGCTTTAAACAAAGTCTTTTGGTAGAAATCACATGAGAGAATTTTTTTGGCCGACGCGTTTCAAACCAACAAGTGTGGTTCATCATCAGGACTAGATGAAGAGGCAAACCATGGCAAAGGCTTAAATAGAGAGCAATGTAGAGACATAATTTCAAGTAACGACTATATTTGAACAATTTTGTTTAAATTATAATATTAGTTTATTAATATATTAAAAAAAAAATATTATTAATTGTCGAACGACAAAATACATCGCGTCAACCAAAACCCTGGGGAACTGTCGATGAACATAAATGACAACCAGGCACTAAACCATATCAACTGAACGCCATGAAACCATAACATTACCTGAACAACCTGATCCACAACCAACACTGTCAATCTGTCGAAGCTGAACTGAAGCGACAAAAACACTGAACGATACCCATGAAACACTGATGACAACACTTTGAACACCTGTGCAATTGGATTGACGGATCCTCCTGGATCATTCCTCTCCACTTGAAAGCTTTTGGACCACAAAATTTTGACTAATCAATTAGTCGATGAGGGTAGAACTCCCTCTCTTTCCACCTTGACATAACGATGTACCAATACATTCGATCAATCACCTGCATGTGATGACCCTGATGATCCTGACCATGATACCTTTTGATTCAATGACCTGTTTCTTCCATCTGCAGTATGAACAACTTGAATCGATGGGTAAACAACCTATTATCAACATGGCAATTGAATTCTTTCCACGAAGAATCATGAGTTAGTGATTAAAAAACATCTTTGGGTATTAACAATCTACTTTATGGAATAACTGAAATATTCAAAGACTCCTTTGATTTTGAATTCATATCAATTACTTGACTTGATTTAGTTTCTTATTGATTGATTACTAAGTGAACTTGCTGCATAAAACTCATCCAGCTGTGATGTAAAGACTGCTGCAACTTAGTTTGACTTTGAAAGTATCTAAGTAATTGTTGATTTACTTGAATCACTACTTCTTCATCTATTAACTGATATCTCCACTGACTTACACTTTCACTTAATGCATTAGTTTTCAAATCATGATAAGGAAACTTTAGATCTGCTTTCGAAAATGCTTTGTCATGAAAACTTATAGACTTCCTCTCCACTTGAAAAGAGGCTTCATTAATTTTTAAAGCATGAAATGATGATGCATTACCAAAGAAATGTAACACTGGCTTTTCCCAACACTGACCTACACCCCTGAAACTGAAAATAAACATACCATCTAAAACAAGTCTCTGATTAGAATCACATGTACCATTCCCTGCAATACACTGCTGATGATGATAGCTTGTAGAATTCAGTTGAATGAATGAATTGAAATTCATTCTGTCTTTAAGAAGATGTTCATATGACATTAAATGTATCTCATGTTTCTTATCCTGTTTATGAATAATATTTCTTGGAAAAGAATTAACCACCTTGACCAGTTGATCTATAAACTGAATCTCGCATCTCAAACAATCATCCTTATGTTGTTCCTTAATAAACATGAGTACATATTTACTTGAACTTATTAACTACTTAATTGGATTTGTAACAATTAAATCCAAGTTTGATTTTACTTTATGTGCCCTAACAATAAATTCAATCCCTTATTTCTTTAGGTGATATTTATGTTCTCTTCTGTCAAACACTGCATCTCTATCATAAAGATAAGAACTTCCTAAGACGACTCCACATATGTCTACTGGGACCACATCTAACTCCACTTCATCAATGTACTTAGATGTAATTGCAAATTTTAACAGAAACTGCTTCGTGACATGTATCTGCGTTGATTTATTAATCCAACCTAATGGGTATTGTCTTGGATGATTCTGTGTCTCCAATCCCAATTGATTAACTATATGTTCAGATATTAAATTTGCTTGCGATCCACTGTCAAACATTGTATCAATCTTTCTATGCTTAGAAGTTATCCTTATGTGGAAGAGTTCAACTCTTTTATCCTCATGTGGAGGATTTATGTTTGAAGAAGATACATTAGTTTTCGAACTTAAACCAATGTCAGAAGTTTTACCTGTTGTAACCATGGCGGTTATCCTCCTTTGATCACCTGAATCTAAACCCAGATCTTGCTGGAGGGCTGCAATGGCCTTCTTTTCATCCCTCGCGTTAAGGAACTTTTTGGGCTTAAGTTATGGATGAAGTTTCTAGCACTTTGATTCATCATGACTGCTTCTCTGGCAATGAGAACAAGTAGGTCTTTCCTTCTGAACGATCGATTATTTCTTTCTCTTCGAAATGTTCTTCCCCTTACTGCCACTAGAATCTCTGGTTTCCAACTCTTTGGATGATTGAGATGAAAACTTGAATGGTCTGCCCCCTGATTCAATATGTATGACCTAAATACACACCTCGTCAAAATCATCAGGATTAAACATCAATAAAGTATCCTGCAAATAAGAATGTAAACTGCCGATGTATTTTAACAAAGTTTCACGTGTATCCAATGAGATACCAAGCGCCAATGCTTTCTTTCTGAACTCCTGAGTAAACTCCTGAACACTCTGCCCTTTACCTTGCCTCATATACTGCCAACCAATAACAACTTGTTGCATGTATCCTAAAGGATAGAACTATTTCCTAAGAGCTTTCAAAAACTTAGACCATGAAGAGATGACTTTTCCATTACGCTTTACATCTAGCTGAGTTTTTCTTTCCCACCAAATTAAAGTTGTTCCCCACATTCTAAGTGTAGCTAATTGAATTTTAGTTTTATCTCTAGAAATGTTATGAATACGACAATACACTTCCAACTGCTTTATCCAGTTATCTAACTTTTGAGGATTCATTTCTCCATCATAAACAGGTAACTCAAATTTAACATCAAGTTTCAAAAAAAATGATTTCTTAGGTTTCTTTTTCGTTTCAAATTCTGCACTGGAAGAAGAAGAAGAAGAAGAAGAGGATGATGGAGATGATGGAGGTGAATGAGGTTTATCAGCCTTGCCTTGACCTTTGTCCTCCTTCGATGGTTTTGAAGAAGACGCTGCATCTCTCGCCTTCTTGTCTTCATACAATTCTCCCAACATCTGTTGCATGGTTAAGAACACCTGCTGAAACTGTTCCTCACTCATCTTTGTTTCAGTGTTTTCACTTGCATCAGGTCCTGACATGGTCGATTTCTGAACGACTTGTCGCTTTCCAATCTCTGGATCGATCTGCTCAAGGATTCCTTCTCCTCATTGCGAATTAGACCTAGTTAACATTTAATGGCACATTCTACAAATGAAACCTGCTCTGATACCAAATTAGATGATCTGAAATCTGACCATATACTAAAAAATGATGTAGAATTGATTAGCCATTAATGAGTTTGAAAGTTAACTAAAAGCATGGAAATCGAGGAAAACTGTTGGAGCAGAACACTTTATGACAGCTGATAAACCATAATTAAGATGCAAAACAGAAGTATAAACAACGAAAACATAGATATACCAGACAACAAGATTGATTATGGAGTTCGTCCCTGATGGACTACGTCTCCGGGTCCACTTTCAAGATGGGCGACCGTTTTTATTAGGAATGAGAAGGAATAAGTCGATTACACAGTGATTTTGACATATTGAGCTTGCACACAAGCAATTCTTAACTATGTCATTAGATAGCTCTCTGAACCAGCTTTCCAACACCGCTTACAGTTTCCAAATCTGACTCCTGATGCTCCCGAAACACTGAAAACAAAATCAGCCTCTAACCTCCAGAACCTGCATACAAAAGTTGAAAACCACTCTCCTTTCTTTCAAAGGACGAATCTGCCTTCTACAAGCCTGTGGATACATCCTAACCTCTACTGCCTACCTTTAGAATGAATGAGCTGACTTGAAGGTACAACTTAGGGTTTATGGTTGAGTTTGTTTGACACCTTGGGTTTAGTTCCCATGGTCCTCGTATTAATTTAAACAAATTAACACATAAAAACCCAAGATAACTTTGGATAAACTCTGAAACCGTTAGGTGTCAGGATAAACCGGGTGGAGTTTGATGACTTGCCATGTGAATGGTTGTAGTGTAACTATTTGCGGCCACCTGCAATGTTTTACCCCCGCAGTTTCGACTAACCGTGCGGCCTGCTGGTTCCATGTGACAGCTGCCTCCGACCGTTACGGCTAACCTCCAAACACCGTTAAATTTACCTGCTGGCTTATCATAGCACGCTCACATGAGAACAGTTATGGTTCATTCTCTGCGCGGTCAAACTTCAACACACTTAACCTTGACAGTTAATCCTTGTTCGCTAACATGAGCGTAGTTCCAATGCGGTTGATACTCCGCGGTTAGGACCTGTCATGAAGTTTTATGTAATGTTTTTACATTGTTTATAAAGGTCGAGACTTGGTTTTTATTAATACATTTGATTTGTAAGGGGTGGAAATGTATTAGTTTGAGGGTTAGAGTAGCATAGGATTACTACATGGTTTTGATTAGGGTTTTAGGCATAGGTCTAAGATTTAATACATAGATTTAGCATAGGATTTAGGGTTGGTACATAGATTAAGATTTATTTTAAAAACCCATGTGTACAATTTTGTCACAATGCGATGTTCACGAAATTCATCACATGATGACAATAAACCCATGCCGAATGTCAACAAACGATGATATTGATCCTCTGCCACGACGATAACCCATGCACATCGTTGACTCTAGCTGTCTTTGCAACGACAACTCGAACGATGAATCTATGCCATGGATGACATCTATGTCGAAACCAATCCTGCTTGTTGAGCGACAAAACAAATCGCGTCGACCAAAACCCTGGGGAACTGTCGATGAACATAAGTCGACAACCACGCGCTAAACCCATATCAACTGAATGCCATGAAACCATAACATTACCTAAACAAACTGATCCACAACCAACACTGTCGATCTGTCGAAGCTGAACTGAAGCGACGACGACACTGAACGATACCCATGAAACATTCATGACGACACTTTGAACACCTGTGCAATTGGATCGATGGATCCTCTTGGTTCAGTAGACAATTAGGGTGTTTATTGAATTGATTTCTCTGCAGTTCTTGACATTTTCTTATGGGCTATATTAGAGCATTATCATTATTATTTAGTTATGTTCATCATCAAGACAAATTCCAATAAGAATATCACAGTGCAAACACAAGAACACTAGATGTAGGCTGCTATACAGGGCCAAATCCTCTCCTAAAGATGAAAATCCACAAAAAAATCTTCTTATAAAATTTCAATGAAGACTTCCAATACTTTGACCTTGACCCAATACAAAACCTTCCAAGAGATGAGCCAGCCAAACCCCAAATTAAAACTTTGCAAAATCTGGACTAAGGAAACCTTAGTTCACCCAAGGAACTTGTATGTATGAGTAGGTAGAGACAGAAATCAACTTATTTTCCTCCTTCATTGACATCCACAGAAATTCGCTTCTCTTTCTCTTCTGCACTGGATCAGACCACCTTATCTTCTTCGCTAGGATTAGGGATATATCTTGATGGATGTGTATATCAAATGAGAGGAGTCTTCTATTTATATAAGCTTCCTTGAGGCCTCTTTAGGGTGACTTGAGGAAGGTTGGCCAACCCATATCTTGGAGGCTTCTAGACACAAGGAATTACAATAATAATTTTTCTTCTTTGTTACATGGGCCCTCCAAGGGCTAGACCATCATTACCCTGACTCTTGATTTGACAATAAGACCCCTAGAGCACTCAATGGGTGCTTTGACCTAGGACCACAACACAATGGGTAAGAAACCCATTTCAATAAAATAAGCTTTTCTTTTTACAATTTTTTTTTGACAAGTGCATCAATAATTACATCAAGTCATGACTCAAGTACAAATTATGAAGACCGACACTAGTCACATTTCAACAACATGTGGGCTAATTTGGCTTGTTTTGTCATTAGCTAATGGATTGGTGTTGGCTTAGGGGGTCCTGAACCAGGTTCAATGTTAGTTGCGCCAACCAACAAATCCCTACACTACTGGCCCTTTCCGAAACAACCTGCGTAGCGTAGGCTGTAGTCTCACCCAAAGCAGTATGGGCAGATGTTGGAACCAAGTTTCTGCATTTAGAGATCAGTGTGATGTCTTTTAGCACCCTAGATTTGCCTTCACGCAGATCTATAAGCCGCTAGAGCTCGATACTATAACTCTGTTAAAAAATCCTTCGGATCTTCGTGAAGATCTACGATTGGTCTTTGGGGACCCTTAATAGTTAATCTATCAACTTACGTGCATCAGAAAGCAATCCTAATTTACGATTCGCTCAGATATACTTAAGTTATTCATAAACATTAGAGAATGCATCAGAGTCTTCATGAAATTACATAAACATGCTTGCGTACATCATTTAACAGTTATTCAACAGATTCGTGCAACATTATATCATTATTCCATAAACATATTATTCATCAACATCATATACCATAAACAAAAGTAATCAAAGATAAAATAAATATACACAAGAATTCTTCACTAACTTTCTTTATTGATCTTCAGTTCGAATTTACAGACTCAAAATTACCCTGCGCACTAAGCTGCAGAGCCTTTCTTCTCCTATATGACCCACTTCTCTGTGATGTCCCTTCTCTTCTATTGACCCATTACATCCATATCTCACATAACATGCCTTCGAATCTCTAAGACACACATATTTATAGCATTTTTCATACAATCCCATGGTCCGTGGACCATGGGTGGGTCTCAAAACCGACTCAAACTTTACATAAACAAGGGGCTAAAACCCCTTTGAATCCTACTCATATGGGCGCTACACATCCACAAATTGCGGAGACTTTACATTACTTAACAAAATATATCAAAACTTGGGTTATTTTAACCCCAAAACTAACCCAGGGGACCCCATCCCAACAGGCCCCCAACACAAAGATTGTGACTCGCCCTCGAGTCACTCGGCTAGCATTGTGATCTTACTGCGAAGACCCCCCAGCTTCACTTGAATTACAACAACTTCGGTAGCACTCTGCATGGCTGCTTGTTGAACTTCATCAACCAATTTTTTCGTGGTTGGTCCTTCGACGGCCAACCTCATCATTGTTGTGTCTGCTGCAACCCTTTTAGCTTATCCTGGATAATGGTCGTGACTTGATAAGCTTCTTTCAACCATGGTTGTAGCCTGGCCTTTAGCAAGGCCTCTTTTTTATGTGCTTCCTCCACCTGTGCGAGCAGTTGCTTCCCTTCCTACAATTTGGTTAGGCGTTGCGCTGGTGCTATGGAGTGCGTCATTGCCCTAACTTCATTGTACTACCGCTATAGCTCCCTGAACTCTGCATTCAGTGTTTGCAGATTTGGATCCTCCTGTAGATTAGTCACCAACTCCATTTCTTGCTCAAACAATGTCGTGCAGTCAACGACTGTGGCATCTAAGGCAGCCATCTCTATCTTTATCACAGCTCAGCACTACTCCCGGACCTTAGGCGAAGTAGTGGGCTACAAATTTAACTGCAAATCTGTGGTCTTCATATTGAGTTCAAACTGAACTCCACCAACCTTGGCTTTGGCTTCGCGCACACCAGCAACTAGTTTTCTGATCTTTGCTTTTGGTTGTGCATCATCGGGGATATGAAGCTCAGGCATTGTCCTACATGCCTCCGCTACAGTTGATTATGAGCGTGAACTATGAGCCTATAGCGTCTCCTTCTCCTTCAAAACTTGTGTCTTTTCAGCGAACAACTGTTGATTATTGACTTTGATTTCACTGATAACACTTAGTGCTCGTTGTTCCCTGATGCGAAACTCTTCCACAACTCCCTGTAGTAATGCATGCAGTGACTCAAGTGATATCGTGGCAAGGTTTAGGCCCATTTTTGTGACCTTGTCAAGGAGGGCACGCTGTTCCTCAGTTTTGGCGCGGACTGAACCTTCAAGCAAGGGGAAGACTCACACATCTTGCGGCCAGGCCATATCCGCGACTGTACTATTACCCCGCACCAAACTGCCTTGTGCGCCGCTCACCTTCCTGACATCTTCATGGATCTTGGTTGCTTGGAGTTGCAACTCTCAGAGATCCTTTTGAACTCCTCCCAATGTTTTCATATACTGTTGTTCCCATTACTGCAGTACTTCTGTTGCGGCATCCCTGAATTTATCACCGATCTCATCACGATCACTTTCTGTGAGCACCATGGGATCAACCTGTGTTTTCTGAGCTTTCTCCTTTTTTCGCGATCCACCTTGTTGCTCTAGTTCATCCCTTTTGAAAATGAAGGGGGTGCGCTACCCTTCCTCGCCTATACGACCTTGTCCTATAAGCTCTTATGTTTCTGTTTATGTTTCCGGTGAAGGTGACTTGTCACCTTTTTGGATCTCGCACTGCTCCTGCTTTGTCTTCTCTTTGGCAGCACGTTCCTTCTCAACACGATCCTTCTCTGCAACGCCCTTCTTTTTCTGCTCGGCCAGGTTCCGCGTAGCCTGCTTAGCTACCTCTTTCCTGTTCTTCACGGCAACGCTCTCTGCACCCGTGCTTGGGCCAGCAACGAGATCTAAAGGGGCGCGCCATTCTGCGGGCCATCTTGCTACCACCTCTTGTACATCCATTTCCGTTACAAAATATGGCAAGTCAGGCCACTTATGCGTTGGATCCTTCCGTGCCTGGATATACACACTGTGGAAGTGAGCCTTAAATGTTGCGTAGGCTGACAGTTGCATGTACAATGTTGGGGACAACCTTGGACACTAGTTAACAGCCATGTGGAGACTTGCTTCCATAAGGACCCAAAATATTTTTGTCTCTATGATCTGCGCAGGGTCCTTTGTAGCCCATAAGGAAGCGAATTGCACTGCCTCCAGCAATCCTTCCTCAAGTGGAGGAAATTGGTTGTCCTTCGACAATTCCCAGACGACAAGCACAATGGATAGCAACAACCAAGAATAGTGAAACGACTTGGTTTCATCCTGTACCTCTTGATAGTTCGCAAGGAACTCCTGATAGAAGTATCTGGACCAATTGAATTGCACGCCCTTCACGCACTGTGTAGCTAGGGACACTACGGGCGTCGTAACTTCATCGGCGCAACATTTCCTCATCACCTTTCCTGCTAAAATTTGGGTGGCTAATTGGACTGCTGGGTCTGTGATAAACAGGATAGAATACCCTCGTGACTTCTTCACAAGGCCGTAATCTCTCTTTATTCTTTCTGCAAGGTCCTTTTCCCCCATCTTCCCACCAAAATCCTTAGCCGTGTTTAGTCATTCATATGGCAGGTGCGTGATTCAGTGAATCAGCATGTAAGTGATGGGGATAGGCTCTCCTAGCCATAAACACCCATCGTGCACCAATATAAGCAGTTGGTGCACACAAATTGTGTTAATTGGGGTGCGGTGATAATGGGGCACCCACAACAGATCAAGTAACCCTGAGTTCTCGACACCGTGGGTCCATTCTGCCATTTCTAATGCGGTAACACCCAACTCTGCATAGTAGACACGCTTCATGTAATTATCTGTCACTAAGTGTGGAAACCTAGTGTGATCCGCGAGGTCCCAATCCTCCATCTCCAATAGTGGGATTCGCGTGAGTCGCGGACCTTCAAAAGGAACTTGCTCAGGTAGCAGGGGCGTGGAAATGGTGAATTTCTCCGAGTCTAGGTCCTTTGTGATCTTTGCCTTTCCCTTCCACGAAGGGATATAGTCGGGTAGCTTCATGATGGGCTCCACTCCTTCAGCATTTATGTCTTCTGTACCTTGGCCTTCTTCTGCTTCCAGGTCCACTACGTTCTACTTATCTTTCTTCTGTGTTGGTGTCACAGTATGCTTCCTTGGGGAAGCGCGTACCTGCATCGACTTACTCTACTTTTCCTTTATTGCAGGTTGCTTATCTTTAGGGACTGGTTGTTTGTCTTTCACCATGGTTTGTTTTGGCCTTGGTGACGTCGATGTCGTGGGCACTGCAAGCATAGCTTCTACACTAGATACTTATGTCCTAGAGCGTCATATACGACTGCTTCCGAACTCAAGGCTTCGGGGGGTTGTTGGCAGTAATTCTCTCCATAAGCAACTCATGGGCTTCAAGAGAGATTTCTGTGTGTGCCAGGAATTCCTCACAAAATGCTCGACTCATAGAGGATAGACAACAAATTTCAACAACAAATCTAAGGGTGCAAAGTGTTCTATGTTCGATCGGCACGCGTAATTTATAGGGGGTTTTGAATTCAAATCCGACCGTTCCCCCTAAATTTTGACAATAACTATTGTTTTGGCGACAGATCTTCAAATATTTTGGCCTTAAATGCTGCCATCCTGCTCCTCTTAACGTCTTCTGGTTGTCAAGTCATGAACAATGACTCCAACGATCACTTTTCTATTGTGCTATGTGGTGCCTCCCTCCATGGCGCAGATTCCTGCGCGTAGCTCTCCGGATAGCATCTTCCTCCTTGTCTGCGCAACCCACCTGCTGCGTAGTCCTCCAACCCCGACAATGTAGTTTATAGTCTCACACTCCCTTGCAATTGCCTGGAGCACTAAGATTGTCCTGCCGCCATATAGTCATTGCATAGGATCCCTTGTATACATCTTCAATCAGTTTCCATTCAATCTTCCCAAAAAAGGTTCCCCATTCAGCTTTGTGAGCTGAATTGTGCCTCCATCTATAATTTCTTCGATAACATATGGCCCTAGCGAATGCATCTCGAATTTTCGCGGAAATTTAGTGAACTTACTACCATATAACAAGACAAAATCGTTTACCTTGAATGTGCAAATCTTGATGTGGTAATCGTGCTATGCTTTTTCACGTTCCTTCTGTACTTGTTGATGAAATCTTGCCAAAAAACTATCCTCTTCGAGCTCTATCAGCTGCGTGAGCCGTTCCTCCACAACCTCACGATCTGCCATACCTGTGAGAGCTGTTATGCGCATACTAGGCATAATATACTCCATCGACATTACAACTTCTACACCATATATCAACCTGAACGACATTTCCCCTGTCAGCTTCTTACAAGTAGTCCTATAGGCCCATAGCACTGCAGGTATGTGCACATCCCAGTCAATCTGCTGCGTGTTGCAGATCTTTGTTAGCGTGTTCTCCAAGTTCTTGTTAAAGGCTTCAACTATTCCATTGGCCTGGGGATGGTACGTTGTACTCTTCTAAAGGTAGACCTGGAACTCTTCAGTCAGCGCACTGATTGTTTCATTTAGAAAGTATGTACCTTTGTCACTCATCAACACTTTCGGGTAGCCGAATCTGGATAAGACGTACTCAAACAAAAACTTTGCTATCGTTGCCCCTACACAATCCTTAACTAACTGTGATTCTACCCATCTGGTTAAATAATCCGTCGCAATGATAATATATCGCGCACCTGTTTTCTTCCTCGGGGGCTGAATTGGCCCAACAAAATCAATTGCCCATTTCTCAAATGGTTGCAAGGAGACTTGAGGATTTAGTGGCAACTCGTCCCTTCACGATGGTCTGCCAGTTCTTTGACATGCATTGCATGCCCTACAATACGCCTTGGAATATTTATGCAACGTTGGCCACCAGAGCCCTTCACGCAAAATCTTCTACACAATTTCATTTCCTGCATAATGACCTCCCGCAGCCCCTCGATGAGCTTCAACGAGAATGTCATCTCTCTCAAAATCTGGCACATATCTACGCAATATTTCACTAGCACCCATCTTATACAAATGTCCTGCAATAATTGAAAAATATGTCGCGCACACTACGAGTTCCTTCTTTCGCTGACTTGCATACCCTTCCGGTGCCATCCCCGTATTCAAGAAGTGAATAATATCTGCAAAATTATTATCCACTACGCGCACCGTAAAGAGTTGCCATTTGACAACCCTTCCTCCAAATTATTATGCTCCTCTCTTATTTCGATCCGCGACAGATGGTCAAGCCCTACATTTAACCTCCTTGGCTTCACAATTACTTCAAAGTCATACTCCTGGAATAGTAGCAACCATATGCATATCTTCCCCCCCAACACAGGCTTATTGACCAGGTATTTCAAGGCAGAATGATCTGTGTACATTTTGAAATGTCCTCCTAACAGATAATGCTTGAACTTTTGCAGCATGTACACCATGGCCAATCTTTTGCGCTTAATCGTTGAATAATTTTTCTCCACCTTTGATAATTTCCTACTCACGAAGGCTATAGGATGGTCGATTTATCCTTCATTGACCTGTGTTAACACTGCACCCAACACAATGCAAGAGTTATCCACATGTACGTGAATTTCCTTTTTCCAATTAGGGATTACCAAGGTCGGCGTGGTGACCATTTTTTCTTTTAATACATCTAAGTTGCACTGACATTCTTCATCCCAACATAATGTTGCATCCTTCTTCAACAATTTCTCCATGGGCGTAGTAATTTGCGCATATCCTTTGATAAATTTTCTATAATATCTCGTATGTCCCAGCGTCGTGCGCAGCTGCTTTACGTTCTTCGGGGCCTCCAGATTCACTATCACCGCAATCTTCACAGGGTCCACCATCAACCCTTGCTTGCACACCACGTGACCCAACAAAATTCCAAAGGGAATATAGAATAGGCATTTCTTAAAATTCAACGCGATATGATATCTGCGACACGTATCCAACATCAGGCACAAACTTTCTACATGGCGCTTTACTAATCTGAACATCGTCCAGTCATCAAAGTAGACTTCAAGGAACTTATGAATGAATTCCTTAAACTGTGGGATGACTACACGAGAAAATATCGCAGGCGCATTCTTGAGCCCAAACGGCATCACAGTGTATTGAAAACAACCCCATTCCGTCGCGAAGGTCGTTTTTCTCCTATCCTCTGGCGTGATCTTGATCTGATGATACCCAAAAAACCCGTCAGTAAATGAGTAGGCCTCCTACCCTCCAACATTGTCCAACACTTCATCTGTAAATGGTATCGGGAACACAGGGGGCATCACTCAATGAACCTCTAACCTATCACGTGCGTTTGTGGCATATTAAACAATACCCTTAATTTGACTACATATTGGAAATACCCCTAAAAATCACATTATTTAACCCCTTACCAATACGAACCCAATACACCTTCCCAATTTAAAAAACCCCTACTCCCAGTCAATATTGTATGTATCCATTATTTCATTAACATTTTTTATACCCCTTTATATTTTTTCATTAAATTTGAGCTCCATTTTTTTATACGTGCCAATATAAAAACCCTTTACCCCCTATATATCCCCCAATATATTATGTCATTTTTTCCTCAATATATATCCCCCAATATGAACCCATGTGGTATGGTATTGCCCCCCAGTGAAGCCCCCGTGGTCAGGAATCAGTCGTGAACACACACATCGTTCAACTTCCTCAGATCTACGTGTTGGAAGTACTGAGAGGGGGGTGAATCAGTATTTCTTTTCAATTGTTACTTTTACCAGTTAGATCATTTATATTTAGAACACAAATTGAACAATAAGAATAAATGATTTTATTAATTTCCTTTTCGCAATAAATCAAGTTCATTGTATATAGGACTCCAACCCTAGATGAAGACACTGATCTTCAATCTCCCAGGCTCCAACATGTTGCCAAACACCAACTTGGACTTTTGTGAGGCTCCAACATGTTGCCAAACACCAACTTGGACTTTTGTGAGGCTCCAACCTCTAGGGCACCGACCTTGCCTTTAGAGGCTCCAAACCTTAGGGCACCAACGCTTATCTGGTATAGACACCAATCCTCCAGGGTCCAATCCTATCTTATCCAAGGCACCAACCTTGAGTTTAGGAGTACCAACTCCAAGGACACCAATCTTTTATTTGCCAAGCACCAACTTGGAATTTCCAAGACACCAACCCCAAGGGCTCCAACCCTATAGCTTCAATTTGTCAAGGTATGTTAGGTTGTACATCACGGCTCCCAAGGTCTTGTTCACCGAACCTTGTCAATCTTCAACTTCACTGTAGTCTTCATGCAACATCATCAATGACAACCTTGTCAATTAGAAGGTATCGCCACTGCACTTCATTGTACCCAATCAAAGTGTCCAAATCACCTCATGATTATATCATGATCTCTAATAATGTCTTCTTTAAGATATCTTTAATAAGCAATCCAAGCTCTGTGCCAACTCTAAGCCTCTTCAAGGGATTCTTCAATTGACCTCAATACTGCAAGACTTCTCTTCTACTGTAACTCTACTCCAAAGGTGTCACAAGATATCTCAAAAGTATTTCTTCAATGGATCATAAAACACTATCCTCAAGACTCAAAACACTGTCACTAGGCTACTCCAAAGGATGCCTAATAGAGTGCCTGCTCCAAAGGTCTCCTTCACAAGTTCAGATCTGCATCATTAACAATTCTCCACAAGCAAAGCTACTCACAGTTTGAGGCACTAATAGGCTTCCATTACTGCTGTTGTCTAGGAGGAGATTCAATAATGTCACTATCCAAGATCTCTTCACAAGTCTTGGTAGTGAAACTTCACCACATAGATATATGAGCCTTAGTCACAATCAATAATGTTTTACTTAAGCCAAGATACTGTACCCATTGTTGAGCATAGTCACATCACTGAGCCACTGAAGTTGTACCTTAGTTCGAGATTTTTCACATCACAGTCCAAGGTCCTGTTGCAACCCAATCAAATTTCTAAGCCACAGTCAATAATCAGATACCCAATCACAGTAGGTAATTTATGTGCTTGCTGTCTGGAAATATCCGAGGTATGCTGCCTGTAGGTGACTAAGGTATGCTGCCTGTAGGTGAGTCTTATAGCTACCTCAAAAGAAGAAGGAATGCACCAGGTCCGAGCCACACAAAGACTGCTCCAATTTCGAGCCACAACAGGTTACTCAGGTCCGAGTTGTCTGAAATCCGAGCTAAATTATCACCGAGAAACCTTTATAGAAAATCCCCATCTCTTCCTTCTTTTGTTCACGAGTTGTGAATAATTCATATACTTTTATGTGTTCTTCACCGAGCGGATAGTTAAAACAATGAGATTAAGCTTGTATTTATACATGTTTTGACTTAAAATGAAGAGACATGTGTATTGGGTGAAGAAGTCGACTTAAATCTCCTTTTTGTGCAACCAACCTTATATTAATCAATTTGTAGCAGACAACTTTAATTCGTATATGGCAGATAGCTTTAATTCATATATGGCATATAACTTTATTGTATATGGCAGACAACCTTAACTTCTTTTCAAAGGGATTGCCATGATAGTAATATAATTAATTATAGCACTAAGGTTATACGAATGTTTAGCACATCATGTGTATTTCATTAGAGCATCAAATTTTATATGGTTTGCCATGTGATGTATGCATTAAATCTGTTTGCCATGTGAAAGATGGACCATATAAAACACCATGCAAAAAGGCTTTGTCTGCCATGTGAGTGTTGTATCCCATCTGCCATCCATGTCTGCCATGTGAGTGATGTCTAACACCATGTTGTTGCATTATACATTATGTCTACCATGTATGGTCATAGGGAACCATGTTTGTCTGCCATTAAACAAAGCCATTTGTTAACAAGGAATTTTTTATATTGTTTCAAAACATATTCGTTGCCAAGGATTATGTTTGTTTTAATAATATTTGATAGTTTGTATTATGTTTTACATGGAGAGGCTACATGATATGAATGAATAATATGACATGATAAGAGGTAGGTGGGGGTTTTAAGTAGTTTTGAGGTGATTAAGATTTTATAATATGGTATGGTTACGATAGGGCTTAGGGTAGGACTATGGGATTAATTTATTTAGAAATTCATTTATTTATGCTAGGGTGTGAGTATATATATATATATATATATATATATATATATATATATATATATATATATATATATATATATATAGGGTTTTATTGGTATTTTTAGCAAGGCTAAGGCATCATGAAACTAGAGCTTGTTATCTAGGATTTCTTCATTTTTATTAATTTTCCTAGGGTTGATTTCAACAAAATATTGCATATGATTAGGATTAGTGTTTGCTTCAACTAGGGTCAGAGCATTATGTAGAGCTAGAATTTCCCTAGGGTTAGGGCAACATCACCCATCACAAGAATATTTACCATCCCAATAATGTCATATTGACATCAATTACAACCTTGATTAACACTACACAAATCCTTATCTCACCCTTCTGTTTCTTCTCCTGAACCACCATCGGGCTCACCCAATCAGAGTCTTCATCTGGTTCTATAATGCCTGCCTCTAGCATCTTATCTAACTCCTAGCGAACCTTTTCCTTGTATTTAGGATTAAGGCGATATGGCCTCTGTTTAATAGGCTTCACGTCCGGCTTCAGATTAATATTCATAATGCCCAGATCGCCAATTATGCCCTTCAAACCCAAAAACTTCGTAGGGAAGAGATCCTGATATTCACAGAGTAACTCAGAAACTTTATCCACAGTAGCGTCATCCCAGTAACTCTAATCTTTGCAAACTTCGATTATGCTTCAGTACCAATGTTTACTTGCTTTGTCTTTAATGGCGCGGTGATGTTTGGGTTGTCTATTTGCGGGTCGTCAACTTCGCGATGTCCTTCTGCCTATGGAATGTTAGTATTTATTGGATCTTCATCCTCCTCTTCAGGGTAACATTATAGCATTCCAGCGCATGGCGCAGCTGAGTACTCCAGTGTCGTTGGACCCACTCCATAGGTTCTTGCGGCGTTATGAATATAACTAGCTTAATCTCCTGTAGGGCGTCATCGATATTGGGGAAGCCATCTTCAAATCTGAAGGTCAATAAGAACCCTTCCCTCAAAATATCCCACTCCGTGGTGCCATCACGGAGCTCCATTTCCAGATATGAGTTCATGGGAATTGTATCCTAAGTATGGCAGAATAGGTGTACCCACTATGGTTGCGGTTTTGTCCCCCATTCTTTAGTCCATTTTGCTAAGTGGTCGCGTGGATCATCCTTGCCGCTATATTTCTCAGTCAATCTAGTGTTAGGCCACCCAAACCGTAACCTCATCATTCTTCTGTAATCCCGCCATCCATCAAAGCTATCCTTGTGCGTACCCCACCATCGTGCAGGTGTAGCACCAAGTGCCAAATCTAATGTTTGGAAGTGGTGATCCTCAAGGACTTCACGCTCAATTGCATCCAAAAACTTATCCACATTAGTTAAACCATCATAATAGGGTAAGTTCCTTACCTCTGACAAAACACAACGCAACGACTTCATCATCATATTGCATTGCAGCGTGGATACTTCATGCAAACGATTCTGCCAATGTTCCAACTCTTCATCTGAATCAAAGGTGCAGGAAGTCTCGCGATCCCATGCAATTCATCCATCTACTGTCGGATTAATCTAGTCTTGGTCTTGCGCTGTTATTTTATAAATCTATTCCAGTTCACCCTCACTTTCTCCATAATCACGGACTGCTTCAGTGTATAGCGCCCCTTCTGTAGGGTCCAACAACACTACAACCCGAAGCGATTTCCTTTTAAATGACATTGTCCTCTTTTTCAAATTGATGACCCCATTCATGTCAATGGCCCAGTCAATTCCTTGGAGCACGAGGTATGGATTACTGTCATCAATGATCTCTATCACCTCAAAGTCAGCCATCGCGCTTGCACCTTCTATATCAACTTAGACTCCGTATAATCGTCCCAAAGGGATGATATTCTGTTGGTTCACCATTCTGAGCTGAATCAAAGACCACTGCGGCACAGGTCTCCCCATTCTTTCCCATGTTTGTTTTGGCAAAACGTTCGCATCCGACCCCAAGTCCAAGATGATCTGGTCCATCTCATAATCCCCTATCTGTGCGGTGAGCCTCATCTTGCACCGTATTCTCGCCTTATGTTTGCCATTTTTTCTGACCACTCGGTGTCCATCAGGGACCTTCTCTTTATTGACGCATTTGTTTACTAACTCTTGTAGGCCTTCCACAGCTTTGCTATCGCGTAACAGTTTTATGCATGTCTCCAAAAACATAGTAAGAACAGAGGGCTCAACCTCTGCAAGCGCACTGGTGTCTTACACCTTGTCCTAAATTCCTGAGGTGGATGCCTCAGTGAAGCTTTTATTGACCTCCATAAATGTTTCCTTTGCGCGATTTAGATCAAAACCCACTTCCTTCTCTGGGGTCTTGCGGACCCATATGTCCTCTTCAGGTTGATTACCTTTATCATCACCAGACGTTATTCCGCTTCTCAGCACTATATTCACACTTTGATCTTCCTCGCAGGGCTGAGCTCTCATCATCTATAAATTCTGCTTAGGTTGTTGAGGCTACGCCTTATTCTCCTGCATCTTAGCTATCAGCACCGGGCATTCCTCTATAGTATGGTCAAATTGACTGGAGCATTGACATGACAAGCATGTCTGATTCTGACACTCCCGCGCGTAGTTCCCTGGTGTTTCGCAGTTGTAACATATAACTTGACCTCGACCTCTTCCAGGTCCTCCTCCTCCTCGGCCTCGACCTCATCCCTGATAACCTCCGCGCACTCCTTCGGTGCCCTGATCTGAAGGCCAAGTTTCTGCTTGCATCCGGTATGTAGCCGTTCTTTCCATCGTCAACTCTAACTTCGACAATGGTGCTCATCGTGGCCTACCAATTTGTAGAAGTTACAGAACAATTGTTGAGGTGTCTGGACAATCTTTTGAAGTAAATAACAGTTATCTGTCGCATGTTGTCCAACAACCTGACAAATATCCCACCACATCGCAGCCCCCATGCTCGACCCTGCCGGGGCTTCCGGCTTCAAGGGAATTGGTCCCCCTCTTGTAATATAATTTTCGAATACAGGAGAGTGGTATTTACCGTGCCCCTTGCTCTTGCATTTCAGACACCAAACTTCTGAGCGCACCTCTAGTTTAGTCTCCTTGTCTTTCTTCAAGCTTTGCAATTCTAGGCAGAGGCTCTATAACTGAGAGTGAATTTGTTGTACCCCCATGCTTGCATCCTGAATAGGCATTGCATGTAACCTCATCGCGATTTCCAAGGCTTTTGCCTGCATTCCTATCTTCTATTGTGACAAATAAATTCTCAAGTGGGGCAGGTGTGAAGCTATAAACCATTCGCGATGCTAACCATCTGTGAGTTGCATGTTAGCTTATCGAATTTGACACTTCAACCTTTGATCTAATTCCCAAGGCATCTCATCGACCCTCATCATGATTTCTTTAAATCAAACTACTGACTGCGAGTCATACTTAGGCTTACTAAACTCCTTGTTTAAGGCAACCTTCGTCTTTGCTAGCAATGCAAGAGGTTGATCAAAACAAAATTTAATATACCAAGTCAGCGTGCGATCTTGTAGAGCAGTAACCAACTATGCTTTCTTTATATTATCGTCAGTAATATGTTGCGCAGTCCAAATAGCATCTGCAACAAACCAGAACTACTTTGCATCTTCACACCTGATGCCCTTGAAAATCGGCAGCTTCATTGTTGAATGAAGGTGGTGGTGGTGGAGGTGTAGGTGAGAGTGTATGCAGTGGAGGTGGAGGTGAAGGTGGAGTGGAAGGATGGTTTACTTGAGGAATTCCCTGAGTGATTAGTTGAACAGCTCTCTGCGGCGGAGTCCGTTTCACCCCTTCTTCGTCACTTACAGGCAATCCAATTAAGGGACTATACTCTGGTCTGGATCATTCATGATTTCTAAAGAATTGTCCACTTTGCATAGCTCTAAATATCATGGTAATGGCATCACTTGTTTTTCACACAACATCATTTTAATCCAAGCATTCAATGATCTTAAATACTTACCTCGTGGTCCCTTGAAGAATCGTTGCTCTGCTTCACTGTAGCTGACCGAGATATCAACTACGAATTCTGTAACAAATCCTCCTAGAATCGGATCGAGCCAATGATCAACAACCCGTGCGATCTGATTTTCAGAGGCTTCTAATCGTCACACTAATTCAGGAGTCCACACTATAGGATTATCAAGCTTCCACCTTCCTTGGTTGGCTGCTAATTTGGCTAACCACTCGTACCGTTCAATGGGGAAGGTGCAGAAGAAGATCTCGTGTATCTCTATATACAGATACCTGTTCAACCATTGTTCCTTCGACAAGTGCAGATTCATGTTTTCTTGTGCCGCAAACTCGTGAATCTTCCGATCCAACCACTTTTCAATTTCTTTCTTGGTCAGATTCGAGTGATGCAACATCACACATCTCTTTCAAGCAAATCCCAGTCCCCACAATGGAACCATTTGTTAGCTTAGGGTGTCTTGACCCAGGTTCAGAGTTAGTTGCGCCAACCAACAAATCCCTACGCTATTGGCCCTTTTGGCAACAACCCGCGTAGAGTAGGCTGCAGTCTCACCCGAAGGAGTATGGCGGGATGTTTGAACCAAGTTTCTGCATCCATAGATGTGTGTGATGTCTTTTAGCACCCTATATCTACCTTCATGTAGATCTATAAGCCCCTAGGGCTTGACACTGCAACTCTGTTAAAACAACCTTCAGACCTTCGCGAAGGTCTACGATTGATCTTTGCGGGCCCTTAATAGTCAATCTATCCACTTACGCGCATTAGAAAGCAGTCCTAATTTAGGGTTCACATAGATATACTTAAGTTATTCGTAAACATAAGAGAATGCATCAGAGTCTTCACGAAATTATATAAACATGCTTGCGTACAACATTTAACAGTGATTCAACAGATTCACGCAACATTAGATCATTATTCCATAAACATATTATTCATCAACAACATATATCATAAACAGAAGTAATCAGAGAAAAAATAGATATACACAGGAATTCTTCAGTAACTTTCTTTATTGATCTTCAATTCGGATTTACAGACTCAAAACTACTCTGCGCACTCAACTGCAGGGGTCTGCGCACTCAGCTGCAAAGCCTTTCTTCTCCTATCTGACCCACTTGTCTACGCTATCTTTTATTGACCCATTACATCCATATCTAATATAACATGCCTTAGACTGTCTAAGACACTTATTTATAGCCTTTTTCATACGATCCCATGGTCCGTGGACCATCGGTGGGTTTTAAAACCGACTCAAACTTTGCATAAACAAGGGGCTAAAATCCCTTGGACTCCTAATCATTTGTGCGCTCCGCATCCAAAAATCGTGGAGACTTTACATTACTTACCAAAATATATCAAAACTTGGGTTATTTTAACCCAAAACTGACCCAGGGGACCCCATCCCAACAATTGGCTTGTATCCCAAGGTCGTTTAATGTCAAACTTGATTTTAGGGGCTTCATTAGGCTAAAATAGGTGAGTTAAACCTTATATAAGTAGAGGTTAGTCACATTTTATTATCATTACTTGTGGTAACTTTGGTCCTCTCAGAGAATTCAGCCTTGCTAAATAGTGTCTTGTATCTTTTGTAGATGTGATCTATGGTGGATTTTTGTTAATGGAGCTTGGATTTGGAGATGTCATTTTAGAGCAATAAAGGACTTGTTCATGCATTCTATTTTGTAAATGTGCCTTGTATTTGATAATTTTTTTATTATTTGTGGTTATTGCATGGAATTGTTGACTATCTAGGGGTTCTATGTGCAAATTTATGGTTGAAAATTATTCTATGAACTCTTGATGGTAGTATTGCATGCATTACTCTCTTATAGAGTGTGAATGACAATATCACAAGTGAACCTTTAAATTAGTTATCCCGATTGATTTTTCTCCCTCACAAAAGTGATAGTTAGGGTTTGAAACCTAGGTTTCTTATTCCCTTACTCCTTTTCACAGGTTTAGCCATATTCAGTTGCCCCCGAAACCCCATCACACAAGGTCAAGGCACTAGCCTTTTGTTGCATGATCATCTTAAAAATCAACTTAAACTTCACTTCTCTTCTCCTTAACCTAATTTTTTACCTTTAAAGGTAAGTCGCCTAGGACTTGAGATGTTCCTAGGTAGAGGGATTCAATATGTGGAGGTGAGGTATTTTCCTCAAAATCAAGTCATTCCCATGGCTAATCTCTCTATGTTGGGGCAAACTTCCCTTACCCTAGGTAGATTTTTCCCTAGAAAAGCCCTAATTTGTCATAGGCTTCAACCTGAGGCTTATTGGAGACTTCATGTTCCATAAATTGAAGATATACACTTGTATGAAACCTTTTCTTGGCCCTGTAACCTTTTCTTGGCCTATTTACCTTGCTAATTCTCAAACCCTAGTTCACATTGTGCCTAAATTAGGCCTCTTTGGAGGGCATGAATTCCCGCTGTATTCTATCTAATCATGGTCCTTAGGTAGAGTTTCCCTCCTTAAGTCTATATTGTCACCTTATCCCTTGTACTTGATATATCCTTTTAGGTGACCTAATATAAGGAAGCCTCCCTAGTGGTGAAAGTCCACAAAAGATCAGGACGTAGTGGTTGTGGTGACAATAGGCCACACCTCATAATGTTGTCCCTAGGTCTAGGTCTTGCCTTGTGATCCACCCTCACAAGACCCTATTAGATTTTGAGGCAACATCTTATGGCATTGTTGTCAGGGAGGATTTGAGTCAACCTCCTCGTGATCTAAAGATTTAAACTTAACCTTTGTTTGAAGAGAGCATTTTGAACAAAAAATAGATTATCTTCTGGCAACTTCTGAGTCTAATCCTGTCAAGTCCCCTGGTAGTTCTTCCAACAATACTGTAGCTCCAACAAATAGGAAGACTACCAATAAAACCATTGAAGCATCTACGTCTCCCATATATCCTACTAGTCTAGTGGTTAGAAAGCTCTTTGTACACAATTCCACCCCTTTCACCATGGATAAGCCATGGCTTGTTGCTACATTCATCCCATTGGATCTAAGCCAACTCCTTAATGATCTGCACCCTTAACCAATAAGTATTACAAGTGGTTTGTGAAATAATGATAAAAATATCACTTATTGCAATCAATTAGTAATTCTCCATGTATTTACTACAAATACTAAATAAAAACACAATTGCAATATTCACCAAAAATAAATTGTGGAAACTCTGAGAAAAACAAGCACAAAATGGACACAATATTTTTTGACAAAATTTCCTTGGAAAACCCCTGAAGGGAAAACCAATTCTTCAGCTCTGGGGTTTTCTTATTATCATCAAAAAATTATGTGATTGATAAATATTACAATATTGCTTTCCAAACCCCGACAAAATATTTCTTCATCTCCACAAGTTCATCTAACCCCTGGAAAGCTCATGGCCTCCCTCTTCAACCCGACATGGCCTCACACTAGCAAATACTACCTATATAACCCTTCACATTTAGTTGTTGGACCCTTTGATGCTCACAACTTAGATGGAATCAATATCTTGGCCCTGTTGGCAACTTGTATGGCCCTCGTGGCAATCTCGTACGCCCTCCTCAAGGAATCTCGGCCTCCTCGGAGAAAATACGACCCTCCTGGAATCCTCATGACCTCAACAGCTCAACCTCTCTGTCTGTATAAGAACTTTGGGAAAATTCCTCCTCCAGATCTCAGAAATTGGAAGAATATTGATGAAAGAAAACCCCAAAAAATATTCATTGCTTCAATTATTGTTGAAACCCTCACTTATGTCAAACTCAATAACCATGATCATGATCTCCAAGGCTTCTCATTGATTTCCTCTATAATCTCTCGGTCAGAAAGTAATGACCAATATCTAGATTTGAAATGATCTAATTAATGGCTAAGATCACTTAGAGACTTTTCTAGAAGTCTATAGAGGAAAATTAACCATGCCTTAATTATTAATAATTAATTAATCTATTTCCCTTAGTCAAAACTTAGGAAAATATTTAAAAGATGATTAATTAATTTAATTAACACATTTCCATTTAAAATAATAAATTTAGCTTGGATAAATTGTTTGCTCTTGTGTTCCTAGCCTCACTAGCACCAACTGAGGCTAGAACACCTATTTGTGCTACAACAACCAACACTCCCTCTTAGTGAGGAAGGTGTTCTACATTGTACACCCTCATGTTATGTGTTCACATCAAGAATGCTTATCACCTCATGGCCCATTCCACTATGCCACAACTCTTTTGGATTGTTTCTACAAGAGATGAGTGCAAAATCATCCTCCAACCGTCTAGAAATCTCATATGCAATTATCATTGTTTGCTTCTCACCCTTCTTGTCACCCTTATTCAGTAATTTCCAAACTCGTGACAACCATAACACTTTATCTCCAACAAGTCCTTCTTCTTTTCCCCCTTGGAGCAGGACACTTTACTATATCCCTTCTTCACTTTGCCCTTGCTCACAAGGGCAACATCCTAATTATCATCTCCCTTCTGCTTGGAACTGTTGTTAGTACCATTGTTGCCATTTACAAGGCTTAGTCGAAACTCCTCCTATGTGAAGTCGTTCCACAAGTGGTCCCAACTAGGAAAATTAGATCTTCCACTAACCACTCCCACAAAAACATCCCACTGCTTCTAAAACCCATTCAGGGTTGTTCGCACAAGATCTTCATCGTCAACCTTCTTTCCAATGGTTGTCAGCTCATCATTGGTTGTCCTGATGTGGGTGAGATAACTGACAATGTTCTCTCCCTTATTTTGCCTTGTGCTATTGAGCTTCTCTCTTAGGATCATTTTATGATTCATATTTTTATCCTGAAAATATTTGTTGATGGCATCCCACATCTTCTCAGCCATATCTGCTTCCGCCAAATGTGGAACAACGTGGCCTTTGACCCCATTTAGAATAATACACCTCCCCTTTGCATCATCTTTCCAATACTCATACAACATGATAGGATCTATTGGTAACACAATATGTGTCATAACAAATTACATCAGCCTATGCTCTTCCAAAATAAGAAGGCATAGGATTCTCCAGACACCAAAGTTAGATGCCATCCAACCTATCTTGGTTCCTCAATCTTGTTTGAAGCCATTATCAAATCCCTCGAAATAAAATAAAATCTTCTACCTATTAACAAAAGTACATGGAAAACTCAAAGTCTCCCTCTACGAGTGATCTTGGCTTCTCTAAGAATTTTCAGCTTTCCTCGAAAACAATATGGCCTACATGTGCGGCCTTTGGCTAGCAATCTAGCCTCACAACCTTGCATCTAGAAGTCTCAACCTCCTCAAAAATACTTGGCCTCACCCTCTCGACCCTCCTGGTGTATTTTGACCCTCAACATGACCTCAACACCCCACATGTGCGGCTAAATCTGGGCAGCAAGGCCCTCCAAAAACTCTCACAGCCTGACTGAAAATCTCAGCCTCTCCTACAAATATAACATTTATTGAAGTTTGACCCATAAGAAAGGGTGGCTGGCTAATCCACATAATAATACAACCAAGTGTGCACTTGTGTGCCCAAATAAGTTATACAAATATAACCCATCTAATATAATATGTCTTCAATGTGATGCTCCATAAAATGGATCCAAGCTTCTCATGAAGGCCCATCAAACATAATAATAAAATACCTCAACATGTGTGCCAACCTTGGTACACTCCAATGTGGTTCAAAGTATATTATAGTAAAGAGGTGGCCCATAATTAAAATAATAATAAGCCACGTCCACATGTGTGCCCCATGGTATAATAATTTCATTATAAGATTAATATATGACGTAGCGAATAACTCAATGTAAAATGCTTTCATATTATTAACATAGCCTTGCTTCAATGAATATATGATCTAATGTGTAAAAGGGGGCGGCACCATAATAATATATACTTGCAATAGATGTGTCAACAAGGAGTATATCACATTTAGGGAGTATACCACATAAAAGTTTTGTATCGTGAAAATAGAGGTGGTATGTAAAATCACAATATAACCATCCACCAATAATATACCATGGTATAAAGAGCATCTCACAACCATCAAAGAAATATGTGCAATCATGAAAAGGGAACCAAAGTGCAAGCACAATCACCATCCAACCAAGCAGAAGTGACACTCTCTCAACAAATATCTCCATCAAATGATATGATTCCATGATGAGATGATGCAACCATATGGCTGCCACACTCTCAAACCCCTTATCAGAACCATTCACCCCTGATGAGCCTTCAAATCTTCATCCCTCATATATATATCAGAAGCGTTCTCATATGCTTTTGCTTTAAAAATGGGATAACTTAAGCTATCAGAACCCATTACATTATCGAAAGTGCTTTATTCCGCTTTTAGCCTTAAAAATCTCGGGCAACACTTTTTATCGGAAATATATGAATACACAGAAACGCAGGAAATACACGGGAAACCCCACTCCACACATATATCCAGATCTCAAATATTTATAAGTTCGCCTCTATATATTGGCGGATCCGTCCTTTGGTCCATCGCCTTCCTACGACATGCTCCAATCACCGATCTCCGATCGGCTGATCTCCACCGTTCATTCCATTTTCCAATCCAACGGTTAGCATTAACGTTTAAATTAACGCGCTGATTCTCGACCGTCAATCTACGCGTAGTGGATCCAACGGTCCACATCTTATTTCGGGCAGACAATTAATACGAGGATTAACCACCCGATAAAGTGGTTTCCCTATCCAACCTCGTTGCTACATGTGGAAGGGTGAATGGAATCAACCACTGTCATTCAATATAGCTTATGGCTCTTGAACCCCCCCGAATTACCATGCACTGTCACGAAACCGCTTTCCGTGATCCAACACCCATGGTTGATCACGATCTAACGACCATGATTGAGTCGGTCGATCGCAGGGCACATATTCACTTGCCAAGCTCCTTCCGCTTCAAAGCGCCAATCTGACCAGACTTTCAGACCCGATAAGAGTATAGGCCCCTGTCTATAAATTTTCAAGTCCGGATTTCAGATCCAATTGTGTTTTGCGCTCATTCTTAGTGTAAACTAGGTTTTTCGCTTGCGGGACAAAAACTATGTAAAAGTACTTCGCCGACCCGTATCAAACAATGATATTTAAAATAAAGCCACGACTTCTATCAATCATACGATTTAGGCGTTTAAACATAACAAAATAAAGGGATAATCACCCGGCTTGAATACAAAGAATCTGAAAGCATACAAGGGTTTCCGCAGGCCCGATAATCAATCATAAACACAACAATATCATTCATTCAACATAAAACGATTACAAAGTCTCGCCTCGGCCGATTAAACAAATTAAAAGACCTCTGTGTCAATTACAATCCACACACTATTTTGCTCTCTTGAATCTTTCCTCTTTGGCCTGATTCTTCAATTAGTGGCCTCTATTCCTCATCTGCCCGTGGGCTTACAATTCCATCGTGAATCCTCTCTCTCTCTCTCTCTCCCCTGTTTCAGAAAAGAAAGGGAAATACATATATGCTCTATCTAACCATCTCCTTCCACAAATGAATTTGCTATATTTTTAGAAATCAAATCCTATCCTAATTTGAACAAACAAAATTACTTGGCTTGATCTCCATGCAGGGAGGATCACTTGCCACTTATTCCCAATTCTGTTCAGAATTAGGCAACAATTAACCACTCACATAATTTGAAATTAATACAAATTAAATAACCAATTCTTCCTCCAAACTTTCATTAGCCACAACATGTGACCACACCATCACATTGCTGGCTAGGCCTAGATGCTCCTGCATCAGACTTCCAAGGTTAAAAATAATCATGATCTCCTGATCATGTGCTTCTGATATGTGTCGTCCTGGATACCATACTTTGTTTAGTACTCTGTCCTTGGTTACTATTGTTGTTTGTTGTTCCCTCGGTCTCCATACTTTATGCTGCAGTGCCCCATTAGCTATGCTCTCACTGCTTGTTGCTGTCTTTTTCCTATATCTTACTACTTGTTTCACGTCATCACAATTTATGTCAGGCTTCCACACTTCAATTTGCAATTTATCATTACCTTCACCTGTACCATTCTTCCCAGCCAATCTTCCTTCCTTCTTTTGTCCTCTATTTAGTTTATTGGAATGTTGTTGTATGAGTCCCCACAACTCATCAATTTCTTTGTCCACTTCACTTCTCAGATGATGAATACTATCCTCCTGCAACTGAATGTGTCCCTGAATAAGAACATCATAATCCTTGTGCCAATATTTTTCCATATACATTTTTGAAATGTACAAATACCTTCTCCATTGATTCCCTGTAGCAATTCCATTTCCTTTTTCTAGTTTCTCATTCATGGCTTCACCTCTTCTTACTTCAATTCTTAGTATACCTACAACTCCACAAATTTCTTGAAAACTAAGAATTCTTACTACTTGCTTAGATATTTGGAATACCTCTTCTTCTAGTAACTTAATTTCTGCACCCTTAAGGATTATGGCATCATACTTGTCTACTTCTGAAATGTCATCTTCATCCTCTTCTTCATTAATAACTCTCTGTTGCACAATAGTAATCCTGTTACTATTATATCTTGAACTCATCTCTAGTTCAACAGTTCCATACTTTAATTTCAACATCATTCCATCTTTCTAAGACATTCTGATCTCATCCTTCCTTACTTCAATCTGATCTTCAGAATCAACTCCTTGTTTCAAATTGACTTCACATTGCTTTGTTCCTACATACAAATATTCACCAGAATCAATCAATTCATCAAACACAAATGCTTTACCTTGTTTCCTCATTATGCCATCATTTCTGACAACTTCTTTTCCATATTTGTCATCAATGACAACTCCTTCATTCTTATTCAGTTATGGTTGTACAGTCTAATCACTTATCCTTTGGTTTCCTTGCCTCTTCTCTAAAAGAATAGACTCATGCCACAAATTTGCCATCTCATTTGGAATTTCTCCCAAAAGCTTTGCACAATCTTTACTAACTTCCTTGTCTACAACATTTATCTTTAGTCCTTCTTTACTCTAGCTTTCTTCAAGGTCAGTAATCTTCAATAATTGTTTAATATCTACATAGTCTTCTATATCAACCTTCAGTAGCTACTTTCCTTTGGCTTCAGTCCTCAATAGTTGTCTAATATCTGCATAATTCACTACAGCTATGTTTAACAGCTGCTCTTTCTCCTGCATCACAAGATTATGTGAATTTCCTTCTTCTAACTTCTGAAAAATCATTTCTTTGCTTTTCCTTTCCCTTATGACAACATTAAATAGTTGCCTTACTTCAGTGTATCCTGCTTTTACACACAAAATATTAGTTTCAAAACTATGAGACACCAAGGTCTTCATAAGATTCTCCATTTGGTTTGTATTAGCTTCATCAGTTTTCCTGAGAAAACTCTTTGTTCCATATTCATATGATTGGATCTATTCCTTTCCAAACATTTCTTTGACCTTGATAATTCCTTTTCCATCCTCCTTTTGACTTATCTTTTGGATGTCACGTGACTGGACATCTTCCTTCACTTGACTGTAACTTTTCTCCTTATTCTTCATATGACTGTGGGTAGTCATCTTTCCACCTGTTAACATGGCAGTTTCCAATAACTACTTGTTTCCCCCCAAGTTTTCATAACCTGCAAACACATAATAACTTTTAGTTTTCAAAATACAATACCTTTCATCCTCTTTTGATGCCCCAAGCACCAATCTTCCATCATAGATCTTTTGGATTTCAACAGATCCTTCTTTCTGTGACTCCATTCCTTTGAGTCTCCCCTCTAACAAATCAATATGAATTTGTTCAAGTTCCCTGAACTCGTTTATCAGCTTGCCATTCCACCTCTGTTGCAATAGCTTCCACTTGACCCTTTTCTTTGTTCTCCATCTGTATCTTCAGTCTTCATCTGTCTTTCTTTGTACTGCTAGACTAATATCTTGTTCTTCATTCTGTTTCCAGTTGTTATACTTCTGCAATCTAATGCCTTCCTCAAATTTATTCTGATGTGGCTGATCATCTCTTTTAAATTGTTGGTTTCTTCCATCTTTATCCTGCCGAATTAATACTTATGTTTCCTTCATATCTCTAAGGACATGACTTCCTTGTTGTTCTTGATCTTCCATTTCACCTTCAAATAATCTCTTCTCAATTTCTCTGATTTCAGCATCATATTTATTAATGCTGTCTTCCATACCTATAGTCACATCATTAACCGAAGAGTCTAAACATTTACTTAACTCTATAAATGTTTGAGATATTTCATCCTTATCATGCATAGTAACCATTTCCTTTTCTTTATCAAGTTCTGAAAGCTTCATTTCTCCTTTAGGTTCCTTGAGGGATCTTTCCAAGAATGTTATTTCCATGTGAAATCTCTCCAGCAGTTCATCACAACTTTCATCCTCAGCTTCATTTTTTCCCTGGCAATCCTCCTGAGTTATCATGTTTTCTACACTATCATATTGCAAAGTTCTTTCATCAATTCCATTAGACAAATTCATTTGTTTACCTTCTTGGAATACCACTATGGCATTTTCATTAGACTTCTGGTCCATATCAACTTCATCTGACTGTCTTACACCAAACAGAAATTCATCTATGAACTCCTTCTGCTACAATAAATCAGCACTTTCTTCCTCTAAAAGGCATTCTCCATCATACTTCACCTCAAGAGCTTCATTCCTGTTTGTGACAGTTTCACCAGACTATCCATCATCCTCTGCATATCCTGCAAACATACACAAACTATGAGAATTAAAATCACAAGGCTTCATTGCCTCATCTGCTTCCCTTGTCATCATATCTTCTGATTGTTCTGAACTATGCCAATAGTCCATGAGATCTTCAGCTGATCTCTCATTATTATCTTCACCCAACATTTCACCTTGTTCTGGTCTACAAATGGAAACTTCCATTTTTGCCTCTGCTTCTCTGAGGTTTTCCATCACCCACTTTACATGTTCTTGTTGCAGCCTTCTCTGCAACTTAGGCCACTTCACTGGCTTCCTCTTCAAGACCCAACCTTGTCTTTGGTTCTCTTCCAGCAGCATTACTAACACATCGAGTTCTTCTCTTATCTCAGTTATTTCCTTGTCAATCTCTGCTTGACTCATCTGTTTCCTATGGATTGTTTGAGCACCCTCCTCATTCATCTTGTAGCCTTCTTCTGAATCTTCCATATGACTTTCCATATCCATCTTTTCTTCTGTGTGAGCTCCTACACCTGCAACCAATCAACTTCCTTCTAAGTTGATCTTCTCACCAAGCTTCTCCTCTGCCTGGTCTCCAAGTCATCTTTCCTTAGAACTTGCACTGAGCAATCTTGCTCTCACTCTCTGGTTGCTTCACCCACTACTCTTAAGGCCTCCTTTGTCCCTATCTATTCCAAGCCTCAACTGGAATTAGGTTCTGCTACAATCTCTAAGAACTTCCAAAAGTTCTTCTACAATCGCACTGTTGTAGTCCTGTTCCCAACGTTGCCATTCATTCAACTGCTGCAACTTTCATACCTTTGTAGTCATAACCTTCATATGTAAGACATCCTTCTCACAAGAAATTTTCTTCCATTTTCTTGCTTTGATACCAAAAATGATGCAAACATATGGCTGCCACACCCTAAAACCCCTTATCGGAACCATTCACCCCTGACGAGCCTTCAAAGCTTCATCCCTCATATATATATCGAAAGCGTTCTCATATGCTTTTTCTTTAAAAAACGGGATCACTTAAGCTATCGGAACCCATTACATTATCGGAAGTGTTTTATTCCGCTTTTAGCCTTAAAAATCTCGGGCAACACTTTTTATCAGAAATATATGAATACACAAAACGCAAGAAATACACGGGAAACCCCGCTCCACACATATATCTGGATCTCAAATATTTATAAGTCCGCTTCTATATATTGGTGGATCCGTCCTTTGGTCCATCGCCTTCCTACTGCGTGCACCAATCACCGATCTCTGATCGGCTGATCTCCACCGTTCATCCCCTTTTCCAATCCAATGGTCAGCATTCACTCTGAATGTTTAAATTAATGCACCAATTCTCCACTGTCAATCTATGCGTAGTAGATCCGACAATCCACATCTTATTTCGGGCAGACAATTAATACAGGGATTAACCGCCCGATAAAGCGGTTTCCCTATTCACCCTTGTTGTTATGTGTCGAAGGGTGAATGGAATCAACGACTATCATTCAATACAACTTACAGCTCTTGAACTGCCCGAATTACCATGCATTGTTACGAAACCGCTTTCCGTGATCCAACAACCACGATTTATCACAATCTAACAGCCACGATTGAGTCGGCCGATCTCAAGTCGCATATTCACTTTCCAGGCTCCTTCCGCTTCAAAGCGCCGATCCAACCAAAATTTCAGACCCAATAAGAGTATAGGCCCCCGTTTATAAATTTTCAAGTCCGGATTTCAGATCCGACTGTGTTTTGCGCTCATTCTTATTGTAAACTGGGTTTTTCGCTTGCGGGACCAAAACTATGTAAAAAGACTTCGTCGACCCGTATCAAACAATGATATTTAAAATAAATCCACGACTTCTATCAATCATATGATTTAGGCATTTAAACATAACAAAATAAAGGGATAATCACCCAGCTTGAATACAAAGAATCTGAAAAGCATACAAGGGTTTCCGCAGCCCCGATAATCAATCATAAACACAATAATATCATTCATTCAACATAAAATGATTACAGAGTCTCACCTTGGCCGATTACACAAATTAAAAGACTTTTGTTTCAATTACAATCCACGCGCTATTCTGCTCTCTTGAATCTTTCCTCTTTGGCCTGATTCTTCAATTAGTGGCCTCTATTTCTCATCTGCCCGTGGGCTTACAATTCCATCGTGAATCCTCTCTCTCTCTCCCCTGTTTCAGAAAAGAAAGGGAAAATACATATATGCTCTATCTAATCATCTCCTTCCACAAATGAAGGAATTTACTATATTTTTAGAAATCAAATCCTATCATAATCTAAACAAACTAAATTGCTTGGCTTGATCTCCACACAGGGAGGATCACTTGCCACTTATTCCCAATAATGTTCGGAATTAGGCAACAATTAACCACTTACATAATTTGAAATTAATACAAATTAAATAACCAATTCTTCCTCCAAACTTTCGTTAGCCACAACATGTGACCACACCATCACATTGTTGGCTAGGCCTAGATGCTCCTGCATCATGAGAGAGGGTTCATAAAGATGAATCCCCCAAGTTTATCCAATAACTCGAAGGAACAAGAAGAAAATCACCATCAATGTGATGAAAATCAAAAGTTGGAACCTCGTGCAATATGAGCTGTAACATGCCCTACACAAATGCAATCTTTGTGGAAAGGCATGTAGCCATAAGAAAGTTATCTCAAGGCTAGATATTAATCCATATGCTCCACCTAAAACTTCAGCACTCCCTGCAAATTGCTTCTAACACTGCTTGTCTTTCTTCGTCATAGGGCGATGAAATCATGGTAGACCATCTTGTGGCACTTTGAATTTTGAAACAGTTCATGCAACTCAAGTCTTTCTCCCAATGATCTAAAGAACCTAATTCTCCTCCTTGACCTTTTGATCCCTCCCAAATCCCCTCCTTTCTTATCTCCTCTCTTCATCTTCCCAATGAGGAATAGGTCCTGAATCTCTAACACTTTTGGTTCAAACTATCTCTAGCCTTATCTCCTATTGAATGAAATCATCCCAAAGCCTCTCACAAGCAAAGACGCCTTGAAAAAAATGTTCCCGGGAAGAAGAGAATCCATTTAGTGCTATGAGAACCAACTTCTCATTCTCAACCTTCATCTTGTTATTAGCCTTGCACCATAAAAATGATAAGAAACCAATAACTATAATCCTCTTCAAAGGGGAAATCTCCTTTTACAATGAATAGAATGTACAAGACAAGGTTTGATGATCCTGAGACTAGGGCCTCTCTCTCTCTCTCTCTCTCTCTCTCTCTCTCTCTCTCTCTCTCTCTCTATATATATATATATATATATATATATATAAGCTACATGTTAACCCTAAAACCCCTTATTAAGCCCTAGATATTGAATGGTTACATTTCTATTGTTATGTTGTTATGTAGGCTAGAACCTTTTATGGTCCCATTTTATTATAATTGTATCCTTTGTCTCTTATAATAAAATGGGACCATAAAAGGTTCTAGCCTACATAACAACATAATAATAGAAGTGTAACCATTCAATATCTAGGGCTTCATAAGGGGTTTTAGGGTTAACATGTAGCTTATATAGGGTTTAACATGACCTTGCCCTTCAAACAAGTTTTTTCCTCAACATTTGACTATCCATGAGTATATTTGCATGAACAACTCATCTTCCCATGGCGCTTCTTCCCCTAGTAGGTTCTTCCATTAGACGAGGTACTCAATAATTGCTTGGTTTCTCAACTGCTCAATTCTTGTTTCCACGGTTGTTTCTAGTTCTAGCATGATTTTCCCTTCTTCATTAATATTTAGTAAAATAGTTTGGACTTAGATCTTGTCACTGATTACCTTCCTTAAGCAAAAAACATGGAAGACACAATGTACATGTGAATATTAAGGCAAATCTAATTTGTAAGCCATTTTTCCAATCCTCTACAACACCTTTAAGGGGCCATAATACCTCAATCTAATTTATTTTCCTTTAGTTTCTTGAGCAACATATGATTATATGGTTGTAGTCTCTCAAATACTTAATCCCTCACTTCAAATTCCCTTTCACTGCGATGTTGATCTGCTTGTTGTTTCATCCGATTTTGTGCTACAACCAAGTTGTTCTTCAATAACTGCTTGTTGGTGTTGTATGCGGTTCTATATTGCTTAAGCCTTTATAGTCACTTTCAAGGGTGTTGTGATGGATGGAGGATGGTATCCATATAGTGGCATAAATTATGACATTTTTTATGAAGTATGGAAATATATGTTGTATCAAAAATCTACCAAGGGCAACCATTTGACCTAATGTGTCTATCAAATGCAAAGCAATGTAGTTATCCTTCTAAACATTTATTCACAATCTCAGTTTGCCCATCAAATTGAGGATGATAAGATAAGTTGTGAGAAAATTGAGTACCCAAACAAGAAAATAATTCAATCCAAAATATTCCAATGAAAATTGGATCTTTTGTCACTTATAATTATCTTTGATATTCCATGCAGCTTTTGGACTATTTCCATGAATGCTTCTGCCATTGTTCCTACTTTAAAAGGATGAGAAAGAGAGCAAAAAATTCCATACTTTGTCATTCAATCTACGAGTACTATAATGACACTCTTTCCTTCATATTTGGGTAAAACTATAATAAAATCTATTGAACTTCTTTCTAGCGTTGGCTTGGTACCACTAATTGTTGAAGGAGCACTGGGGTCTTGATTGTCTCTCACTTATTTTGTTGGCATACCACACATTCAACCACAAACTTTTGCACATCCACTTTAAGACATTGCTAAAAAAACTTTCTTCATCCAATGGTATGCCTTCAGGAACCTTGAATGTCCTCATACTGCAAAAGTATGTAATTCCAAAAGGACCTTTTGTTTGAGTTGATAATTCTTACATAATTATAAGAAATCTTGATACCACAACAAATCATTCTTCCATGTGAACTTTTCTATTGCACGAGGTTCATCCTATAGTTTCTAAATGATCTTGCATACCTTCTCATATTGCTTTTATTTATCCTTGTTTCTTCCACCCAATTAGATTGTCAAATGGAAACAACACATCACAAATCCTTTGTGTCTTCCTCTTTCCGTGAGAGTGCCTCCACCACACTATTTTATCTTCCCTTTTTGTAGATAATTCAAAGTCATAAACCTACATCTTTGTATCCAATTTTTGTTTCTCTTCTAAATATAGTCTTTGTTCCAAGAAGTATTTCAAACTATCATGATTTATTTTTACTTTGAAGTGTTTTCCTATTGGGTATGGATGTTATTTCTTAATTGCATGTAGCATGGCCAACATTTCCTTTTCATAGACGGGCCTAAGTAAGTTTGCTACTTTCAAAGGCAAGGGGCCTTTCTTCTTGAATAAAAATTGCACCAATGCCATAGCCTAGGCATCATGCTCCACAATGAAAGTTTTTGTAAAGTCAAATGTTGTTAGGTTATGATTTGTATGCATAACCTATTTAAGTTTTTAAAAAGCTTTGATTGTTGGGTTGTGTTATATTATTTCCACGACTACCCCACGCGCGGGGTCTAGGACAACACCTCGAGAAAATTTTTTGGACCCTATATTAGGTGGGCGGACCTACCTATGGTTTTGTGCATGGATTTCACACATGGTTTTGGGCATGATGGTTTTCTGTCCATGGTATTTTGTAGATCCAGTCAAGGGAACTATGGTTATGTTCTAATCCAGGGTTAATGGATTGGGGTTTATGGATGCTTTGGTATGTATATATATATGTTTTGTAACATTGAAAGGAACATAAAGAAAAATCAATCTAGTAGTCCTGGTTTTAGGATCCAGGGGAAAATCTCTGTGTAGATAGAGATCGAGAAATTTAATGGTTAGAGTTTTCAGTTATGGAAACTCAAGATGGAGGATCTGCTGGTGGATAAAGATCAACGGATCGTGGTAGATCTGGGTACTAAACCAACAACAATGTCAGCTGAAGACTCGACGAAGTTGGATCGAAAGGCAAAGAGCACAATACGATTGTGTGTCTCAGATTCAGTATTGTTGAATGTATCAGGGGAAGCTTTGGTGAAGGCTTTGTGGGACAAGTTAGGGACTTTGTACCAATCTAAGTCTCTGGTGAATAAACTGTTCTTACGGAAAAAGCTGTATAAATTGAGGATGAATGATGGAGTCTCGGTGACAGAGCATCTGAACGTTTTGAATATTGTGGTAAGCAAGTTATTATATGTTGATATTCAAATTTTAGATGAAGATAAGTGCATCAGTTTGTTGTGTTCTCTACTAGATTCGTGGGATAATCTGGTTGTTGCAATAGGTAGCAATGCAACTACCTTGCAGTTTGATGAAATAGTCTCATCCTTGCTGTTGGAAGAGATGAGACGGAAAAATACGGAGGGCCAAAATGGTGATGCCTTGTCTGTACGAGGATAGTCCCAGAACAGAAGCAAAAATAAGTCCTCGAGTGGGAGATCTAAATCTAGAGGGAGATCTAATTCTCCAGGAAAACCTGTAAAGGTGTGCTGGAAATTCGAAAAGGAAGGACACTACAAAAGGGAATTTAAATCTAAAGCTTATGAGAAAGGAAAGGGATCTGATGATGCTCCTTCTACAGAGGTGAAAACAACCTCAGATGAAGGTGGGGATGTGTACTTGGCTTCTTCTTCAAGTACACATATAGATCATGAGGCATGGTTGATTGACTTAGGTGCATCCATTCACTTCACTCCCCATAGAGAGTGGTTCTGCTAGTATGAGAAATATGATGGTGCTAATGTCTTCTTAAGGGATGACATGAAGGCTAGAATTGTTGGTCGTGGAAAAGTCAAGTTGAAGTTGCAAGGTGGAAGGATTAGAACACTTCTAGGTGTTTTGCATATTCCTGCATTTGCTAGAAATCTGATTTCTATAAGCAAGTTGGATGATGCAGGTGTAAAAACAATGTTCGAGAAAGATACCTGCAAGATGGTTTGAGGAGCACTGGTATTCATGCGGGAGTTCAAATTGGAACTATGTACAAGCTTCAAGGTAGCACTGTTATTGATGGGTGCACCAGTTCTGTGGTTCCTGAAAGTGGAGTAGAAAATCTAGTGGTCTCTGGAGAAAAGACCATGTTATGGCATCAAAGGATTGGACATATTGGAGAGAAGGGCCTTCGAATACTCCATGGTAAAGGTATGATAAAAGGTATGTCTAATAGCTCTCTGGATTTTGATTTCTATGAAAATTATGTATATGGGAAGCAGAATCGGGTGAGTTTCCCCTCTGGTGGTAAGAGGGTGAAACATATATTAGAGCTTGTGCACAGTGATGTGTTTGGACCTGTGTCGATTCCATCACTGGGAAAGTATGTGTACTATGTATCATTTATAGATGAATTTTCAAGGAATACATGGATATATTTCTTCAGGAAGAAATTTGAAGTCTTTAACAGGTTTAAAGAATTTAAGCCTCTGGTGGAAAACCAGACAGAGAAGAAGATAAAGGTGTTGAGGACAGATAATGGTGGAGAGTTTTGCAAGAAGGAATTTGAAGAGTTATGTAAGAAGTGTGGTATATCACGACATAAGACTACTCCATACACACCTGGGCAAAATGGAGTTGCAGAAAGAATGAACAAAATGTTGATGGAAAGGGCAAGAAGCATACTCAGTGGTGCCGGTTTAGGACAAGAATTCTGGGAAGAGGCGGTGGAAACTGCATGTTACCTGGTTAACAGATCACCTTCATCAGTGTTGGAGGATAAGACTCCATAAGAGGTATGGACTGGTAAGAAACCTTCTCTTTCACATCTGAGGGTATTTGGATGTGATGCATATGTACATGTTCCAAAGGAGAAAAGAACAAAATTGGATAGTAAATCTGAAAAGTGCATCTTTATTCGGTATAAGGATGGTTTAAAAGGTTCTAAGCTTTGGAACCCAGAAACAAGGAAAGTTATGTACAACCGAGATTTGGTGTTTAGAGGGGTGAAAGATGTTATTAAGCATGAACTCCTACCAAAGGAACCTGAGAAGATAGATTTTGAGCTAAAGGAGGAAGAATCAGACTCTACAATAGAAGAGGAATTGGAAGATGAAGAGCCACAAACTCTGGCTGTGAGAAGATTAGTTCGATAAAGAAGGCAGCCAGAAAGGTACTATCCATCTGCTTTCTGTTCAAATTTTACTTTATCTATTACTAATGATGATCCCAAAAACGTGAGGGAAGCAGTGGATTTAGAGGATGGAAAACTCTGGAAAGAGGCCATGGTTGATGAAATAACATCTTTGCACAAAAATGAGGCTTGGGATCTAGTGGAGTTATCGGTTGGAAGGAAACCCATTGGCAGCAAATGGGTGTTTAAGAAGAAGAACAATGTATAAGGAAAGGTGGAGAAATACAAAGCTCGGTTGGTAGCAAAAGGTTATTCCCAAGTGTCGGGAATTGATTTTGGTGATATTTTTTCTCATGTTGCAAAGGTAGCTTATATTAGATTACTTTTATCTGTTGCTGCTGCTTTTGATTTTGAGGTAGAACAGATGGATGTGAAGACAATATTTCTTCACGAGGATCTGGAAGAAGAGATCTACATGAAGAAACCTGTGGACTTTGTGGTGAAGGGTAAGAAAGAACTGGTATGCAAGTTAAAAAAGTCTTTGTATGGGTTAAAACAGTCACCAAGGATGTGGTATCAGAAATTTGATACATTTATACGAGGACTTGGCTTCACTAGAAGCAAAGCAGATCACTGTGTGTATTTTAAATTAATTGGTTACCATGTTATTTATTTGGTCTTGTATGTGGATTATATGTTGTTGGTTGGAAATGACAAAGAAATTATCCAGGAGTTGAAGACCCAATTGTCCTCCAAATTCGACATGAAATATCTTGGTGCTGCAAACTATATTTTGGGCATGGAAATTAAATGAGATCGCGCAAAGAGGAAGCTCAGGTTAAACCAGAGGAAGAATGTCGAGACAATATTGTAGAGGTTTAATATGCAGGATAGTAAACCGATGAAGGTTCCTATTCCTGTAGGTGTAAAGTTATCTGTTGAACAATGTCCCAAGACACAATAAGAGGAAGAGGACATGTCTCGTGTTCCATATGCAAGTGCAGTCGGTAGCCTGATGTATGCAATGGTCTATACTAGACCAGACATTGCACATGCAATGTGAGTATTGAGCAGGTTTATGTCAAAACCAGGGAAGGAGCATTGGATAGCAGTGAAGCGGGTTTTCAAATATTTGCGTGGAACTAGTGATTATGGTTTGTGCTACCAAGGAAGACTAGGATTGGACAAAGTTTTGGACATTCGTGGCTTTGTTGATGCAGACTGGGCTGGAGATATAGATCAGAGAAGATATACAAGTGGGTATGTGTTTAACCTATTTGGAGGTGCTGTTAGTTGGATGAGTACGAGACAGTTTGTAGTGGCACTTTCAACTACAGAGGCAGAATACATGGCAACCACTCATGCAAGCAAGGGAGCAGTTTGGTTGCAGAGATTGTGTTCAAGTATGGGGTTAGTACAACGAGCTATATGGATAGACTGTGATAGCCAAAGTGCAATTTTCTTGGCAAAGAACCCTGTTTATCATTCAAAAACAAAGCAAATTGATGTTCAGTATCACTTTGTGAGGGATATGGTTGAGGACAAAAAGGTGTTGTTGGTAAAGATGGACACTTTGAAGAATATTGTAGATGCATTGACAAAGTCTATGAGCACCGAGAAGTTCTCTTGGTGTAGAGAAATAGTTGCAGGGGTTGGATCAATGACTAAGCTCTCCTATGGAAAGAAAACAACAAGTGGGAGAATGTTGGGTTGTGTTATATTCTTTCCATGACTACCCCACGTGTGGGGGAGTGACAGTGGGGTAGTAACCAACTTATACGTTGTGGAGGGTGTTGTCAAGGGGTCATAGGGGGGGTGGATACCCCCTGTTGGGGGGCGGTTTTGGGCATGATGGTTTTCTGTCCATGGTATTTTGTAGATATGATAAAGGAAACTACGATTATGTTCTAATCCAGGGTTAATGGATTGGGGTTTATGGATGCTTCATCATGTATATATATGTATTGTAACATTGAAAGGAACATAATGAAAAATCAATTTGGTAGCCTCGGTTTTGGGATCCAGGGGAAAATCTTTATGTATATCTGTTTTATGTTTTATGCTCTCGCCATTGTTTATTTTCAGTTTTTAGAATTCGTATGTAGGTAATTTATGTACGGGGTTAAACCTACATTGATCACTTCTTTAGTTCAAGAAAATGCTTCCTTCTTCATTAATTTTGTTAGAATTGTTGCTATTTGACCATAATTCATTACAACCTTGCCATAATATCTTTTCAATCCCAAGAATCCTCTAAGTTTCTTCAAGGTATTGGGTATTGGCCATTGCCTCATAACTTTGATTTATTGGGATCCATTTTACCACCTCCATGGGATACAATCTAACCAAAATATTCCACTTCTTGAACCAAGGCTTGCATATAGTTGTCATGATATTCCCAAGATTTATTATATATTAGTATGTCATCAAAAAATGCTAACACAAATTTTCAAAGGGAGGGTTTGAAAACATATTTCATCAAGCTTTGAAATGTTGAAGGTGCATTTTTAAGTCCAAATGCCATAACTAAAAAACTCATAATGATATTCATGTGTTCTAAAGGTTGTTTTGGGAATGTCTTCTTATCTCATTATGATTTGATGATATCATAAAAAAGAAGAAGACATAACTTAGTAAAGAAAAACACTCTATTCAATTTGTCTAATAATTCATTAATGACAAGAATAAGAAACTTGTCTTTGATTGTCATATTATTGAGCTATCAATAATCTAGACACATACACCATGAACCATCCTTTTTAATAACCATCACCACTAGTGAGGAAAAAGCACTCTAGCTAAGTTGAAGGATGCCAACCTCTAACATTTCTTCAACCATAAACTAAATCTCAGTCTTATATGCATATGGATACCTGTAAGCCTAACGTTAAGTTGTAGACTTCAATGTTGCAAATGAATAACATGGTCATGATCTTGAGCAAGAACAAGACCCTTATGAACCTCTCTAAATACTTTGAAATGATTGTTGATAACTTTTTGAAGATCCATTGGAGCAAAGGATATATATTTTTAAACATCTAACGAGCACAAGTGTGCAATTACACCTTGGTGTCCCTTTTTTTATCAATTTCGTCATGCCATTAAAGCTTATCACTTTACTAGGTTTCTCTTTGATGCCTCTAAGCACAATTTTCTTTCCTTCTAAGGAAAATCCTATGAAAATATCTTGAAAATTAAGGGCCATTATTCCCAATGGTTGTAACCATTGGACTCGTAATAGAACATCAACACCATCCATTTGGATTGCAATCATAGGACTATCTAACAAATACCCCCCCCCCCCCCCCCCCTCTCCCCCAAATTCAATATTGTTACATTTTTCTTTTTGATATATTCTTCTATCTTGAGGGTTTGTGGAGTATTGATCTTGACCAATGCATGACAAAATATTGTGGAATAGTGTCTTTTAGGTCTAGATCTTGTGACAGTTCCACTTCTTAATCTTCATCATCTTCATAGTACATGTAAAAAAATTTATTCTCACTACATTTATGCCCCTTACTATACTTGTTGTCATGGTTGAAACATAGTCTATTTTCTCTTCTTTCATCCATTTGGCGAGGAGTCAACCTTGTCATTTTAAGAGAGGGAGCATGATTTTCTCTATAATTATTAGTGACAAATTTTCTAGTGGATATATTTTTTCTTTAATTTTTTCTTGACAGAATAAAAGTATGCTCTAGAGATTTAGGTTCAAAGAGATGCACCTCATGTTCGATGTTTTCCTCGAAGTTCCCATAAATAGGTCTAACAAATTATCCTTTAAAATGTTCTTTACCCGAGACTAAAATTTTTGAATTGTTGATTGTGCTTTATAGTTGTACCTTTTGTCAAAGATTTACCAATTGACTAAAGAATGTTTTGCTCTTAATATCCCCATAATTTGTTATCAATTCCTCTATAAAAATGGACCAAGATATAATTGATTCCTTTTTCATTTCACAAAGCCATTGATATCATACATGTTGGTCTTTCTCTTAAAACATGGATGAAATATTTACCTTCTATAAGGATGCTACTTGTTCTAGAGCAAAGTCTTGCTCCATCTAGAATATCCATGTTATAGGATCGTTACCATTAAGCTTCCTCATATCAATCTTCAGAATGTAATAGTTCCTTAGTGCCAGGTTGAATCCCTGATAATGTGGATCTTGGATTGAAAAGTCTTGATTATGGTTCTATGATTCAATATTTGTGCTCTCCAATTGTGATAACATATTCCCCATATGTGATTGAGTCTCAATACCATGCTTTTCCTTAGGTTCACTATTTCCTTGGATCTCCACATCCCTTTTAGGAAGATCTTTTAATATAATAGTTTATAATTTTGTTATTTCTTTCCCGATGGATTTTTGTATATCTTCCTTGACATTTTACATTTATTCCTTATTTTCAATCGTTTTATTTTCCATTTCATCCATCAATTCCCTTTTAATATTTTCCTGAGAACCTGATAAATCTAACTTTTTCAACACATAACCATCCATTTCACTAACTTTCTCTCCAAGTGGGAGAACCTAAATTCTAAGTCTTCACTTTCTTAATAAGTCCTAGATGAGTCTTTAGAAGGTTTATTTAGTGTAGTAGCTTTTGGATCTTTCTTTGGAGCCATGTGAGAAGATAATAATAATACTCCTCTTTATCACAATTTCTAATCACCCAAAAATGGGATCTTCTAATAAAAAAATATGTTACTTGTAAGTTATGTATCTTTAAAACCTTAATTTGGAGAATACCTAAATGGTTGAATTTTTTTCTATATATATATTCTAGAGTTGAGTCCTTTTGAATTTGAAACTTTGGTTTGTAATACTCTAATATGTCTTATCTGAAATTTCACAGTCTCACCAAAATTTTATTTTCCAAGTGAAAGTGATGGAAACTTTCCCAAAACTTGTTGATTCTTGGCCTCTTCCCATAAGTAAACTTATATAGCGTACCATATGTCCAATTCTCCAAATATAATTCTGAAATTTTTACCTTAGGTACTTCTATATATCTCTTAATATTTTTGAAGATTTCACAATTTAAAAATTCCCAAAAAGGAATTCATGGAAAAAATACCACACTAACCTATTAGAAACTTATTTCAGGATCTTTCACAAACCCTAACTTCCATAGAGTTTATCTCGTGAAATATAAGGAGCCAAAATTTGAAATTTTAATAAGAGGTTCCCCAAGATGTTGCCTCAATATTGTGCAAATTTCACCATCTAAAATGTTCTAGAAAAAATGTTATAGCAAAAAATCCAAACTGACCCATTTGAAACTAATTTCAAAATCATTTAAGAACCACAACTTTCTCAGATCATATCCGAGAAAGTATTGCAAACTAATATCTAAAATTTTAACCAAAAGTTCACCGAGATCTAGCCTCAATGTTTTCCAAAATTTTACTGTCTGAAACATCTTAAAAAAATTATAGTGAAAATGCCAAACTGACCTATTTGAAACTGATTTGAGGAGCATGCAGGAACCCTAACTTTCTCAAAGCATACCTCTAAAAGTGTAGTGAACCAAGAACTAAAATTTTAACCAAATGTTCCTATTGTTGTTGCGACAATGACCCTCCAAAATTTTTGCCTAGTTCAATTTTGGAGCCTACATGAAACCGTTGTTTCAAGTCCCTTAGTGTCGTCACATTGTTTGTTTTATGATTCTTATGTTTTCTCCTAGTGTCACATCCTCCTAATTCAATGTTCCCTAAGTGTCATCAACTAACCCTTAGAAGAACTTGTGTTATCTAGCCCATGGTTAGGTAGAGTTATGACTTTTATTGACTTATAAACTAGCCTTTTCGCCACACACACACTAGAAAAGCACACAAAAGAAAACAAAAGCAAGAAAGTTCCCTTTTAAGGCAAAATCACATTTCAAGTTGACAAAGACATGCTCTTATGTTGAGTGCATTCATTCGGGTTGAAGAAGTGCACCCTCCTTGAGCACACTTCTTCATGTTGAAGACATGTGCCCCCCCCAAGTGCATTCCTTTGTGTCGAAGGCATGCGCCCTTCTTGAATGCATGCATGAGGTTCTTGTTGCATGCAGGCGCACTCCTAGAAAATATGAGCCCACATAAGTTCCCTTAACTAATTCATTCACTGGTCAACAAGTGGTGATCATGCATGAAACTGATTTGCATGTAATTTCTTTTAAATCAACCTAGTTAATCATTCATTTTCATAATAATTCTCATCTGGGTTGGGCGCACAACTGTGAATCAAGGAACTCTTTGTTGATCTTCATTATAAGTAAGTTTTGCATGTTGAATCTATTCATTTCCTTTCATGATTTCACTATCGAGCTTGCTTTTCTTGTTGGCGTTTCTTTGTTTTTCAGTTTATTTTCTGGCATTTCTATCCAATCTCGCTTCTACAAGTGTTATTTTGTTGTCGCATGTTGAAACTCTGCATTTTCCTTATCTTTTCACATTCTCACCATGATTATGATAACATCCATAAAAGTTTGTAGATCCTTCTTCTTCTCATTTTCTATCATGAAATATTGTTGTTAGACTTGTTCTTGAGCCATCCTCAGGCAAAGCACACTTTTGGAACTCGAAGCCCGATCAACTCTGAAAATTATGCCCAAAACAATCTCGTTTCCCTCTTCAGCGCACTCCTTCACCACACAGAATTACGCTCTTCTTGAGCACATGAGCACACCCTGAAGGATTGAGTGAGTTTCCTTCATCCCTTCCGCATGCGCTAGTTCACCCCCTTGCCCTTGAGCGCATGAGCGCGCCCCAAAGTATTGAGTGAGTTTCCTTCATCCCTTCAGCATGCGCCAGTTCACCCTCCTTGCCCTTGAGCGCATGAGTGCAACTTGAAGGCCTGAAGGCCAAAACACATGTTCCTTCGTCTCTTCAGAGTGAGTTAATGCACCCTTTCTCTCTCCTTAAGTGCATGAGCGCACTATGAAGGCTTGAAAGCCCGAAGCATCATCCTTCGTCCCTTCGGAGTACACCAGTGCGCCCTTAGTGGTTTTCCTTCCCTTGCATGAGCGCATGAGCGAATTGTAAAGCCCCGAATGACCTTTGACCCCCCTTCGTGCTTTGAAAGTGTGCCCTCCTTGTTTTCATGCCTATTTTCTCAAGCATGCAAGTGATTATGTGTTCTCATTCATAGATTTACATTCTTAGTTAAATTTAATGGCTCTTGGAATGTGATTTGTTGAATATATTGTTGCATAGTTAGTTTCTTAAAGCTAATATTGTCATCATGAGTGTGCTTCCACAAATAGGTGTTCAAGCTACAAGTATTATCACCCTTTCATCATCTGTTGGAGCCATGCCTCCCCATAAAGTGGCCTCCAAAGAAGTTTCAGAGGCAAGAACTGAGGAAGTTGTTAAAGTGTCAAAGCCAACCATCCCTATTTATGCAGACACACAATGATTCATTGATAAGTCTATTGAGGTCACATGGAGCAGCATAAAAGACACATTCATGCAGAAAAGGTTTCCTGACAACTTGGAGGACTTGGAAGTTTATATCAACATCAAGTAGTCCAGGATGCATAGGATTGCATCCAGATTCCCTATCATCCCCTGTGCAAAAGTGATTGAGTGGATCATTACACATATGGGTGACTCTCATCTCATGCTTCACAGCGAAAGCGGTGGTAAGATCGCCACCTATTATGGAGAATACACGGAAACCTACTACAATATTATTAGGCCCATAGAATATGCAAATGATGACTTCTACATCAGATGGGATGATCTCAACATAAGTGACATCATCAAATATTAATGTCGAGAGCCTGCTAAGTTTCGTCACTACCCATCCGCAGTTTATTTGACCAAGATTCTCATAGATGTATATCAGTATCTGGTTGCCATGTGTTGTCGATTGCATAGGCAGAAGAACACTGAGGTGTTTTAGGAAAACTAGATATATATGCTAAATATGGTGGTAACCAGTGGTAAAGCTTTCAATTGGGCATATATATTGTCATTTGAGTTGCAACATCATGTGGGGCAGGAAAAAGCATCTTTAAGGGTGAATAAGGCGCCGAATTTCTATATGTCTGCATTTCTACTAGATGGGATCTATGCACAATATGCATTCCCAGGAATATACTAGAATTGGACACCTTAGGACAAGTTCCAAATTTACTTTCACTGTAGAGTGCTTTCAGAATCAAGCTTCAGTGGCACATATGACAGATTGGTTGAGCACTTCTTTACATTTATCTTTCATATGATATTTGAGATTGATCCTCCTTGCATGACTGATCAAATGAAGGAGTCACCATGAGATATCACGAATTGGTTTGCAAAACCCGAGGGTACATACATCAAAACTTTTGGTTGTCAGATATCCCCTCGTCTTGTGCCGCGATATTTGACCAATAAGGTGGTGATGCAGGAAGTAACAAATTAGTTGGACAAGGGACTATCAAGAGTTCTTCACAGGAGGAAGAAAGCCCCTTAGCCCACCTTCCCTTTGAGGATCAGAACATATGAGTTAAAGAGCCACAAGGCAACAATGACAAAAATACAAGAGTTGGATTGCTTACACTTCACAACCAAGGACTTTCATGGATATGATCCCAAGAGAGTGTGCACACAACATTGTGAAATGATCGGTTTCAATTCGGGGTATTCATCAATGTCCACAACAAAATATGAGAAGGTGAAGAACTGGTATAATGCAGTTAAAAAGACACACCCAACAATGGAGACTAGTTCACCCCAATATCCACCAACTCAGGACATGCAGGTGCAAGAGACAGAACAGATAACTCCTCAAACAAGGAAAGTAGCTCCTAAAAATAGGATATGGTATAATTTGATAGGCGAGAGTAGCAGGAAATGGAAAGCTAATCCTTTGAACATAGGTTCTATTCAAGCAAAACAAAAGAGGATAGAAGCATAAGAAGAGGAGAAGAGGAAGTAAGATGAGTGCTAGAGAAGCAACGAGAAGAAGAAGAAGAAGAAAGGAGAAGAATCTAAGAGGAACAAAAAAGGTAGTCCTAGGAGGGAGAAGCAACACAAAGACTAAAAGAAGAATAATTGACTCAGGAGATAAAAGAGGAAGAGGTGGAGGAAGAGGATACCATCCAATCCATGGATGATGAACCATGTTCTCTAAAATAACATCCTTTCATAGGTGGTCTTCTTCCATTTGGAGAGATGGGGATGACACCTCCACCAAAAAATAGAGTCATGGATGTATGCAGTGTCATGTTTGATCAGCTTAAGAAGAGGATCATGCAACAAAGGCATAGATACTTCTCGAATGATCCTCATAATCGAGTCTCGATTTTTACATAAAAGGTGATAACTGCCAATATCAAAAGGAATCCCAAGAAATCATGGTGGCAAATGTTGCTTTTGCCAAAATAACACAAGACAAACCTAAATATCTATTGAGTGAAAATGTTAGATTGAGGAAAATCAACGGTTATCTTCACAGAGTTTCAACACCGCAAAATGGCAGTCAACCATGTAGGATGAACTGGGGCCAATGGAGGACACCATGGCACAATTATATGATGAGATTGTACTTCTACAAAAGGTGGTGGCTCCTCTCATTGGCATTCAAAATAAAGCACAAGAAGTGGTGAAACCCTTGAAAGTAGCAAACATAGAGGTTGATCATCTTTAGGAGTGGGCTGCCAAGTATCCAGATGCTCCACAACATTTGGAAAGAAAGGATAGGATTTTCGTAGAGATAGATAGAGTTCAGTTGAGACTCCACCATCAAAATTATATGCATCTTGGAGAACGATCTATTAATACTATTGCTGCTTATAATTGATTGCACAACGGTTTGGAGTCTCTAGCACAAAAACATGGGTTGCCTTCAATAGGAACACTTGAAGCAAGCAAAGGCAGAGAAATCATCTTCTAGGAGATCAAACAATACAATGAATATATCAAGCAAGCGACAGAACAAGAAGGCTTGGAAGTCACCAAAGGCATTATTCTACACTACACCACCGCACCAGTCAAAGCTCATATGAAACTTTCATAGCTATGGAATAATGCACTGTCAAGCTCCAAGTCCATATTGACAGAGGCACTGAAGGTGAAGATGCATTAAGTGGGTGACTTGCCAGTTCGGGTTAAAGTCATCTCAACGAAGTCCAGAGCATGGCACACATACATTACAAATGAGCTCCACAAGGAAGCAAATGATTTGTCAATTTGATGAGACTTTGTCCCATTATCAAATTTGTCTTATATAGCCACCATCTTATATATAACTTGTCTTTTGTAATAAATGTTATGTAATGAAGTCCAAGAGACGCATGAGGAATTTGAATAGCCACACATGGAATGTAATGAGTCATGTATAGAATATGAAAAGTCATAAGAGTTGAAGAGTCACGAGGAAGCTCAAAGATCATTGTCATTTATTATAAATAACTCTTCATAACTCAATATAGGGGCTTGGATTCTTGGAGTCTTGCCTTGGATTCTCTTGTAGTGCTTAGGAGATAGATCATTCTTTGGAGAAGCAAGTTGCGGCTTCATGTTCTAGTACTGGATACAGTGTTTCATTCATGTACCTGTGTACTTGGGATCTTTCACTCTTAATTAGAAGCTCCATGAGCCGACACTTCTTCATACATGTATCATAGATTTAATGTGACTATTTTTGTTATGTTTATGATATATGTTTCTTTAGTTACATGTTGAGTTAATGAACTACTTCGTTTCTTAACTATGATTATTATTAGATAAGTGTTGTTATGCTATCATGATTGTTGCTTATTATGTGGACTAATCTACAGGTATTCAACAACCCTTTCTTTTCCTTCTCGGGTCCCCTTTTAGGATAGTACTATTAAGTTTCTAACAGGAGGCTCGTTTTCCTTTACCAACCGTGGATTTTCCCTTGTGCACCTTACATTGGGTGTCTCACAAAGCTCACATACTTGCTGCCCCAAAGAGGTGCTACATTCTCTTGTCTGTGTCTGTAACCAAGGCATATCTTTGAAACCTTTACAATGGTGGTTAGACCGTATGCCCAGATGGGACTCCTACACTGAACTATGTGAGGTCTAATTGGGACTTCACATCAGGGAGATCCTATTATGTGTTGGCAACATCCAACACCGTCAACAATTCCCTAATATTTCACCTCAATGTGGTCCAAATTTCATTGTCTAAAACCTCATAGAAAAAAAAGTAATAGCAAAAATGCTAATATGCCTTATTTGTAGTAACAAAACCTTAGGGTTGTATGCTTTAATACCAAATGTTATGAAACTTGCGCCTTAAAAATAATAAGAAACCAATAATTATAGTCTCTTCGAGGACGAAACCTCCTTTTACAATGAATACAATCACAAGACAAGATTTTATGATCCTAAAAGAAGGGTTACTTCGTATATATATATATATATATATACATATATGAAACAAAGGGTACAATTATAATTGACATGGTTCCTCTTAACTCCAGATCTACCAAGCATCGAGAGGGATCAAATCTCTTAAGATGCAAATAACTTTTTGAGTAGAAAACTTGAGAAAGTTTTGCACCTTGAGAGATTTTATTCCTCTAGGCTCTTGGTAGATCCATAGTTAAAATGGATCTATGCTCGTTTTGAGCAACATACTAATAAGTATAAGAAATATTTCCTTCACTTGTTTACATATCAATGGAATAAGACTCTCTCTCTCTCTCTCTAAATATTTGTTTTATAACTCACATCAAACTTTTTTTATTATTGATATTTTTTAAATGTTATATATCAACTCCATATTAAGAATAGAATAAATTACACACTTTCCTCTCAATAGAAAGAGAAATTATAAGAAAAAAATAATTTAAATTACTTTTTTTGTTCTCTCTCTATATAGAGTTGATATGAAATTATGTTATTTGATGCGTCTAATGAGATATTTTATCTATAGCTAACACTAAAATATTTTTTTTTTAAATATTACATGTCAAATGAACATATAATGAATTACATGTCATGTACAATCAATAATAATATTTTTACATGTCATCTCTCAACTCCATATTAACTAGTGAAAAAATCACATATCTCACTCATACTAAAAAGTATATTAAAAATTGTTTACTTTCAATTACTTTATCTCTTTTTATAAAGTTGATATAAATTAAAGTGGAAATTGAAGTATTTTATTTATGATCGATAATGAATTTTTTGTTGTTATTATTATTATTATTTATGTAAGTATTATTTTTGGATGTAACATTACAGGATAACGTCTTCCTCTTACTGGGTTGCAAAGCATCTCTCGACGCAATAAAATGGTACCATGAAACATTCTAGCCTACATAACAATATAGTAATAGAAATCTAATCACTCAATAGTTAGGGCCTAATAAGGAGTTTTGGGGTTAACATGGGGCATATACAGGGTTCAACACATTGATCTCTTGACTCAATGATCTTCGTCAGGTAGCCAACCACCATGTCTATGCCACTCATGCATGTGGAAGAAAGCTTGTTCTTAAAAAAAAACTCGTGGAAAACATTCATACTAATACAAAGTTATTAGACAATCTACATATCTCAATCTGACTTTTTCTTTGCAATGTGAGGGATCATGTGGTCCTTCACAAAATCAAGAATGATTATGTTTGCTTTGGCTACCTTCTTGTCATATTTGACCAACTACATTGAATTCGTAGGCACCACATCCTTCCCTTCCACAAAACATCAAAAGGTCGACCTCCTCCACCAACACCTGAAGTTTGCACTTCCAAGGAGTGAAGTTTTTAGGGCCTTATAATTGATCTTGCACTCTGAGACCTACACTATCCATCCCCACAAAACTTAGAACACACTTCAACTTAACAAATCAATCGAAAAACAAATCAAATCAACAACCTATCGTAGGTGCAAATTAACTCTCTCAAGCATACACAACACTCCAATGACTAGAGTAACTTGACAATCTCACCCACAATTCCTCATAGGTCCTAACACCTATCTTAGGAATGGATCACCTATCTTATGTATCAATATGTTAAAGGCTAAAAGTCTGGCTTGATGTCACACTTTGCTGGTGGTATAATAAGATTTTATAAGAAGACTCAACAAGTTAGAGTCTTCACAAAGCATTTGAAGCTAAAATTTAAAATGCTCATTTATGTTTCTATGACCCTTGCAATTCTAGTATAAGGTTAGCTTGGATTCTTTAGCTTAGTGGGATTGTTAAGTTGCTCACCCTAAGAATACAGTTTATCTTCCTCAAGCCTCGTTCTACTATTGGGTACCTTTCTTATTAAAATTCCATAACATTTTTCCAAAGGGTTGGTCAGAATGTTTGATGCACAAGTAGACCCCTTATAGGAACCATAATATCATGTTTGGTTGAAAGCGAGAAGACCTTTAACTCACTCTAAAGGTAGAGAAAAGATGGGGTGGGCATAACCTCCAGGTTGTCCAATAGAATAAGTTATGAAAGCCTTTGTTTTAGAATAATTGTGTCCATACAATATATGTATAATTGAGCCATGCACAATTAGGTGGAAGGTCGTGGGCAATAATAACCCTTTGATCAACTACAAGGAGTAATAATAAGGAAATATATGGATAATGCTAGTACAAGCATGGGTTGTCTTGCTCAAGAAGGGAAGAGCCTAAAATTTGTTCTCTTCCTTACAACCAAGATAATTAAATGGATGATTAAGTCATGATGATTATGGAGTATCCTTCACTAGTCTCATTACTAGCTATAATGTATAAGATGTACATCTAAACCAAGTAGGCCCGATGGGGCCCTTCTTCCTCACAAGGTATATAGTTTATACTCATACACCCCCTCATGGGCAATATTGTCCATGGAAGGTGGATGAGAATCGTCTTGGGTATTTTTTTGTCGGCCTTGGATTTTCAACTAGATATGTCCCATGACAACCTTATAATGGTAAGCAAGCCAAACAAGTGTGAAATTATATCTAGCGTGGAAGCACCTCTACTCATCCAATTTGGATGTTAGTGTTCACTAAAAGACTGCATTAGAGAGTTGACTTGGGCTAAGTGGAAGTCCTTGCATGTAAGATTCAACCTATTGTTGATTTGGGGTAGCATCGGATGTGCTCTAGCCACGAAAAATTGGTGGAGAGGCTAAAGCACATGAGATCTCCAATACCCAGAAAGGGTTTGGGCAGATTATAAACAGTTTGGGAGATATTAAAATAATTAATATTTTTTAATGGAGTCCCTAAGTCTAAACTTAGGGAAAATAAGATATTAATGTGAATTAATATAAAATTGTGTTAGAATGGTCCAAAAGTCATGGATCAAGCCAGATCTAATCTTAGCCGTTGATTAGGGACTTAATCTCGGCTGTTTATTTGTCAACGAGAAAAGTATAAGAGGAGGCTTGAGGGTCACTTGGAGAACACAGTTGATCAAGATTTCAACTTTTTGGGGCTGGGTTTACTGAGGAAGTTGAGAGAGTGATCCAGGTTGCAGCTGAGGGGCAGTGAATACAGAAGCAGAGAGGTAGAGATAGCACCGGGAGCATCAATGCAGTAGCCGAGAGTAAGGGACACAGAACCAACCAGGGGTTCACGTAGAGCGAGCCAGGGCTCACGCAGAGGTAGCCAGGAGCTGCGTAGTGCCTCAGAGGGCTAGCGTGGGTGATGTAAAGGGCCAAAGGATTGACGCGGTGCCTCCAGAGGTTGACGCAGGCCAAGCTAGAGTGACGATGGGCCAACTCTAGGCTAGAAAGGGCTGACTCTATTCCTAGAGGATGACGCTGGGGTTTCGTGGGGCAGATTGGAGCTGTGAAGCTGCCAGAGTGATTATCCGGGGTTTTAGCCAAAACATCTGTCTTCGACTGAGAGGTACTACTGCCGAGATTATTCTCTGTTGGGTGAGTCGGTTTTGGCACCCAGATTGTATTCAGAAACTGCATAATAATAAAACCATCAAATAGCTGCACCGTTTTCCCACATTGGGTTTTTTCGGGGACATTGGTCCAAAACAACGGTGTCACTTGTGTGCTTGTTTTGTTTCTTTCAGTTGATGATCTGTAATGTGTTGAGCATGTACTTGTATTTATTTCCAGTATTTACATGGTAAATAACTTGTTAATTAACAGAACAAGTAGGTAGGAATAAATTAGTAAAGTACATGAAGGGTTTCAAACACCTCTGAGTAAGCCCCATGCATTATCTTTTATAGCCTTAGGCTCAATTTCTTAAAGAATCCATAAGTGATGTGCTTAATTCTTGTCTATAAGAAACCCACATCAACTATGATAGTACTCAAGGCATATTGTGAGAAACCTTTTTCTGAGAGCGATACCTTTGTCGCTAGATATTTTACTTTGTGGATCAATGCCTTGTATCATTGGGAAATCCATGATTGGAAATGATAAATCACTATGAAATCATCCTCATTAATGACCAGAGGTAGGCTTATACTTTGCAACAATAAGGAAGATACTTCCCATGCGATATGCAATCATGTTTCATCAAGAAAAGCACAATCCTTGTGATGTGTAATTCTATATCATTTAGGGAATGGCTCCATGAGTAATGTGTAACCCTTGTCCCATATGCAATTAAACCCTTAAATTGTCACCAATATGCTTGATTTGAATTTTAATGGAGCTAGTCCTTGCTTGAAGAAGCTCATGTATGTACTTGGTATAAATTGCTTGAATCGTCAGTTCACTGGTTTATTGATTTATACTCTTTCATGCAAAGTTTGTTTGCTTACAATGTAGGGAGTGCTCTACCTCATTTTGTGTGGAAAGTCTATATGCCCTAAATATGGGGAGTGCTCACTCCCATCTTGTGTAAGAAAGAGCATTGCTAACAATATAACATTGACTTGATTCCCTCTGTATCATTGGAGAATATTATATTAAGTGGTATAACAAAGAATAATCAAAGCTTTTAGCGAGCAACTCTGTTGCTAAGGGGTGTAAACCCCAAGTGGGAAAAAATTTCCAAGCTAAAAATTCCAAATCAAGCTTAATAGTTTGCAAAAATTATAGATCTTATTCCTCGAAGGATCATAGGGTTGGGTATGTTATAGTCAAGCTTTGTAGATCTCAAGGCCCAATAATCTGCAATGGTGTAATAAAGTGGCTAAACTCCAACTAAATGACTTGTATTCATGGATATCTATGTTTCCAATCAAAGAGTAAATTTTAACCTCTTAAATGACCATGAGCTTAACTCCCATCGTAGAACTGTAACCCCAGCTCTAAGCTTTACCATGCACAAGAGCCCCATGAAAGAAAATTTTGATAATTAAAGGAACTTGTTTTTTCCACAAAGTTGAATCTAATCTCTTCTTAAAGGATTTAAACATGAATTTAAATCTCTTGACTTATAAGGACAACATGGAAGACCTCTATCATCTTTTTACTACGACCCCTTCTATTTTCCTTAACAAGTTCTTTATCGAGATGTCATGCAAAAGAATAATAAAACAACCAAACATTGACATGCTAATGAATGTAAAATTGCTAGAAAAGCCCTTAGGGATGCCTCTAATGAATCTTTGAAACTTGATAAGATAAATACATATAAAGCCCTTATTAAAGGAAATAAATTCTACTATATAAATACAAAGTAAAAGCAATTGTTGAACTTATCTAAGTTGGAATCTAGGAAGTTTTGGAGGAAAATTCTAATTCATAAAACCAAATAAAATATGATTCCCTTGAAGGACTAGAATTTCTACCTTAAAAATTTGTATATACCTCTTGATGCCATGGACATCATTTTAAATGTTCTTGTAGATGTTGCAATATTTTATGTAGAGGACATGGAGTTTATGGTTAAGCAACTAACAACTAGGAAAGCTACCAAGGCTACCAAGCTAATTTTTTTTAAAATCGAAGGGCCTATCCTCATCCCTCACATACACAAGCTCTTCAATTTGGTAGTGAAACAAGGGTTCCCTAACCCTATACACAAATCTTCATTGTACCTATTTTAAAAGTGGAGATAAAAACATTCCCTCTAATTATAAGACCATAATGATTAGCCCCATTTTAACCAAGCTGTATAGAATTATTTTGGAAAAGAAGATTACTTTATGGCTAGAAATCTATGAAAAAAGAGCTAAAGATCGAGGTAGGTTTAGGAGATAACATTCAACTATGGGCCACCTTGATACTCTTATGATCGCTGCAGAAGAGTGTTGCAATAATAAAACCGATCTCTTGTGTTGTTTTATTGACTTTAGAAAAGCTTTTGACATCATTCCAAAGACAAACCTTTCACAGAGATAAGGTTCCTTTGGAGTAGAGACTTGTTGTGAAAATGTTGTATGAGTATGTTATTAACATGTTTAGGACCATCGAAGCCTAGTTGGAAGAAATTCACTACAATATTAGAGTCAAAGACGGGTGTCCCTTGTCCCTTACCCTTTTTGACATATACATTGATAAGTTAGAAGAGTTTTTTGAAGACGCTGCTTATGTTGGCCCACCGTCATTGATATAGTCATCACTCAAATCCTTTATGTGGATGATATTCTTCTTTTGGCAATGAGTCCTTATGATCTTGGCAAGCCACTACAAATCCTCCAAGATGTTTGTTCCATGATGGACATGACTATTAATATTAATAAACAAAAGTTATGATAATTAAATCCAAAAACATCGCATATGATACTTTCATCTATGACAACAACAACTTGGAGGAAGTGCCTTCATACAAATACCTCATAATCAATATCCATCACAAGCACAACTAGGATTATAACATTGGGCAAAGGATAAATGGAGGGTGGAAAGCTTATTATGGACTTGAAAACAATTGTAAATCAACAGAGCTTTGGATATGGGATTAAGAAAACTATTTTTTGAGACTCTCATTAGCCCTATTATTTTATATGGATGTGAAGTTTGTGGATACAGTTTCTCGAGAGATTTGTGGAGAAAAATAGAATAGATCCAAAAGCAATTTTAAACTATAATCTCAAAATTAAAGGAAATATGCCCTAACTATCCTCTTAATTGAAGAAAGTCTTTCTCCCATTGAGAGCATGGTCATAAGTAATTATCTAATATATAAGAAGAGGTTAAACAATAAGGAAGACAAGAGGCTTCATAAAATTGCTCCAAACTCTAGCCAAAAGCACTCTTGGGTCAAGTGGGGATGACACAATGCGTAATTTTAGCTAGACCATTGGAGGACAAAGGAAGAGATAATTTTGCAGAATAAGGATAACATTAAAAATATTATTACTTTAAAATTTAAGGAGAAATTATGGTGTGATAAAGGGTTAAAGGGAAACATGGAATTAAGATATTATAAGGAGGCGATCAACCAAAATCTCCAAAACCATAAGTATCTCTATATCTTAATTAGTGTAAAGAAGAAAACAAACTTTGTTGAAATAAGAACAAATACTCATAAACTCCTCAAAGAAAGCAAATGTTGATTAGTTTATAATATCCCATGGGATGAAAGAGCCTATCACCTTTGTGACACTAAGAGGGTTGAAGATGAAAATCACTCTGTGAGACTATCGAACATATACTCAAGTCACAATATTTATCTTCTTAACCGTTTCACTTAGTAAAATTATGGTAATCTTAGAATGCTTTAAATTGTAAAGAATTTCAAGTAATTTCTTATCTTCTTAAGGTCAACTAATCTTGGAATGTTTTTCAAGCATAGAAATAAATTTGTAAAGAATTTTAGGTATTCTCTTACCTTCTTAAGGTCTCATAATCTTGAAGTGCTTTTCCAACATGAAATAAAATTGTGAAGAATTTCACATAATCTGTTACCTTTTTAAGGTCAGATAAACCATATTCATTCCCAATAGACATTAATCATCATCATTTTTAAAAATTAATAAATTACACAAATGTTGTTAATTGATCTTAGTTATGAAAATTGAGAATAAATTGTTATATGTTTCAACCAAGTTAAATCCAATATATAACATAGGCGTAGTCTAACTGATAGACGAAATAAACTTTTTCCACCAGAATCTCACAAAATTATTTCAAGAAAGAATGTGATTTTTTGTTGTTTAAAATGCATTTTTGAATGTATAAATGAATTCAACACACTGAAAAACCCTCTAGGGCACTCAAATTCTACAGATTAAACAACTTAAACGCAATTTTTTTAAAAATCTATATCGAATTTTGGTTAAAATTAATTAGAAAAATGTCATGAAAAAAACCATTTTGTCTATAAGTTAGACAACGCTATAACATATTGACTCTAACACAATGCCAATTATTGATTAAAACCAATTTCTTTAAAAAGTAACACAACCATATAATTTAAATGACTGGTAAATGCTATAGGAAACAATCCAAAATAAGTATCAACATACTTACTCCCACTTTACCATTGAGATTCTTAATATGTGATAGACATCATAAGCATCAAAACACTGACCTCCATTTTATCATGGAGATTATCAATATGACATGCTAAAAAAACTATAGCTCATTTCATATGACACTTGTCCATATGATATATTTTTTTAATTAGTCAATTTAATTAAAAGAGCATAACTACTTTGCAAATAACTCTCAACTTTGAATTCGTGTACACTATTCAAAATATTTTAAAATATAATATTCTAAACTATTTTTGTAAAATTAAATCTCTACCATTTATCTAATAATTATTGATAATTAAATTAAAATTATAAAAACATTATTTTAAAATCCACATTTATAAATTATAAATATAAATATAATTTAGAATAACATTATTTAATAATTATTTTAATTAAAATCTAGTTTCAATCTAACTTAATTCTTAAAATATCACAATATTTTATTATTTAAAATATATTTTTAAATATAAATTAAATTCAATTTTTTAAAAACTCTAGGGATATTTACGCTAGAGAGGGTGATCAACTTGGAAACTCAAAACTTTCACAAATTTTAATAAAATTTGGAGTGAGTTGACCCAAAAATCTATCCACCAAAGTTTCAAAAATTTTAACCAAAAGTTAAATTGACTTAAAACATCTGCTCTGAAACATTTTCTACCCAATTTTGAGTTAAATTGACCCCAAAATCTGCCCCAAAAGGGCGTCTGGTAAGAGTGATGCATTTACAAGTGGCGGATCAATAGTTGCTGAGCATTTAATCAAGGCATACGCATTCGCGACACATCTTTTCTCCGGGATGCACCTGCAATTCAGCAAACACTGAATTGTGTTGTTTCGGCTGATTGCAATCATCGAAGGAAAAATGGACAGGAGAAGCATACTGGATGGACTTGGAGAAGAAATTGTGAGAATAGTGTCCCCTGTCTCAATCTGCATGCTGTTGGTTGTTATTCTGGTGAGTATCCTAAACAGCAGCTCTTCTTCTTCGTCATCATCAATAACTACAATCGCCACTCTCATATATGATGAACAATCCTCCGATTCAGACTGGGAAAAATTTGGGGGCGCTCTTCTGAATGCGCTTGTATTTGTAGCTGTTGTCACAGTGGTCACATTCCTGTTGGTATGCCTTTTCTATTACAGATGCACGAAGTTTCTTCGTTTTTACATGGGTTTTGCAGCATTCGTTGTGTTGGGTTATATGGGTGGGGGCGTGGCCGTGCTTCTGGTGCAAGCTCTCTCTATACCCATTGACTGCTTTACTTTTGGGGTTGTGCTTTTTAATTTTGCTGTTGTGGGGGTGTTTTCTGTTTTCCTGTGCAAAGTGCCCATAATTTTCACCCAGGGTTACTTGGTACTCATAGGCATGCTTGTTGCATTCTGGTTTACTATGCTCCCCGAATGGACTTCGTGGGTGCTGCTTGTTGCAATGGCAGTATATGATGTTATTGCCGTTCTCATCCCCGGTGGCCCTCTCAAAATTTTGGTAGAGCTCGCTATTTCAAGAGATGAGGAAATCCCTGCTTTGATTTACGAGGCTCGCCCTGTTACGAGAAAACCCCACACCGCAGTCCCCGAGCGTGAAAATGAAAATGCGCTTCTTCCTCGCAGTCGCCCTCTAGCTACTGAAAGTGAAGAAGAAGAAGCTTTGATAAATCCCTCCCTTCCTCCATCCGTGCAAAGATTAGAAAAAGCCCTCCCGCAACAACAGATGGGAAACATTTGGAAGAAACCAGCAAGTTCAGGTTCGAGATCTGCGTTATTGAAATCCTTGAATTCAGGATGCGATGAGAGCGCTGCCTCTGCTTCTGCATCGCTACCTCATGGGGATTCTATTCAGGGTTTCAGAATAGCTGTCGCAGAGGAGGAGGAGGCGGAGGAGAGTCGTGTTCACGGAGACACAGAGACACCAGCAGAAGAGGAATCAGTTCCCCTCGTAAATCACCAGGTGAGGACTTCTTCTTCCACATATGTGAATCAACAAGTGGGTTCTTCGCCATTGCCTTCTACATTACAAGGATTATTGACCCAAACTGATAGTGATAGTGAGGGGAGGCCGCACCCAAATGGGATTGAAGATTCTACACATACAGATACATACCAACAGGATGGGATTGGGCTTTCTGCATCTGGTGCAATTAAACTGGGATTGGGTGACTTCATATTCTACAGCGTATTGGTTGGAAGGGCAGCTATGTATGATTACATGACAGTTTACGCATGCTACCTTGCCATAATAGCAGGCCTCGGTGTAACATTGATTCTGTTGGCCTTCTGTCAGAAGGCTTTGCCTGCTCTCCCCGTTTCAATTTCTTTGGGTGTAATTTTTTACTTCTTAACCCGTCTTGTAATGGAAGCTTTCGTGGTTCAGATCACGACTCATCTTTTGCTTTTTTGATATTAGAGCAGAATAACTCCAATCCCCAAAGTTGCACTTAGCTTGAATACCCTTAAATAGACCGCTGGATATCGTGAGGCCACAAATCAACTCAGCTCTCACAAGGGAAGCCAAATTTTCTTTGTTGTAAACATATAAATTCAGCACAAATAGCACTGATTCTGTTGTATTCTATTCGTATCGTTTCCTTCGACAAAGCAATATACTCATGTAATTTGATTTTGTATTTGAAATTTACTGCAAGAGGAAATCAATGAAAATTTGAAAACAGTATTCTGATTATTTTATCAAACGACAAAGAGCGTTTAGAAGGGTATGTTCTTTTAGGGTCATAACAGTCAACCCATTTTTGGGCAATTTAGAGATTATCCAAACTAATGCCTAGAGTGGCCAGGGAGAATGTGAATAAGCCTCTACAGGCTCTAGTGATTTTTTGCAACTCTTTAGGTTCTCTTATCGCCTTCCATAAACCTATTTGTTACGCCCTTTGTATGGAATGGAATGTGCCTCTCAGTTTGTTGCTGATTATGATTGGGAGATAATGCAGGATGAGTTAAGAATATCTTGGGAATTCTCTTATGGGTTTAATTTTTTCAAATTTCAGACACATACTAATGCAAGCTGGCTAAGACACACAAGAGTTTCTCATGTTGGGAAATTGTGATTTCTTCTTTGTTGATGGGTTTATCAGTATAGGAACTGTACGTGCAGCAATATATGTCTACTATTCTTCTTCATGGCTCTCCTGTGATTTGTTGACAATACTCATGAATATACTTCTTTGAAACTTTAAATAGGTGGGTTCATTTGAACATAAGTAGTTGGAAGTTGTGCTCTACATTGAAGGCTAATGTGGGGAATTGATATGGTTGATATTATGATTCAAGGTGCTGCATTAACTTGCAAATAGATGGCTAGAACCTATTTTAACAATACTAAATGTGCTACATTTCTAACGCTCATAATAAGCAAGCTACACTTCCTGGATTAAGCGTTGGAGAAAACTTTTGTTTGGACACTTGTTGCTTTGCACAGTTGAGGTTCGTATTTAGATTCATTAATCACTGAGGCTATTTGATGTGCTTGAACAATGTGAAAATTGGTTTGGAACATCAAAATTTGTCAACAAGTACATCTGTTTTCCTGGTGGCTCTCTCTTATTATAAATGAAATTTATGTCTAGGGATGAGAATACCTGGTATTGCAAAATCTTGATATGAAAAAAATATACTTGAGGTGATGGTCTTATGGTGCTCCACTCAAAAATGGATTTCGGAATGGTCTTAGAAGACTGTATATTGTTCCTTTGACTTAGTGGTCAGCTCAAGCTACTGTTGTCAGGGCTAAAGTGATTGAGATGTAGGAAAGAAAAGGGCATGTACTGGCAAGTACATTTGGTGGACAGATTAGTCAGTGAATCCTAACATTCTCTGTCATCCATTTCCGTTAAAGAAGATGTTCTCTCATCTGAACCAGCGTTAATTTTTAGGAATGCTTGGATAAACTGTAAAAGTGATATGATCCTCCTCATGCTTGGACTAAGAAAAAACAGATTTTTATTTGGGTTTACCAAAACTTTAAAGTGGAAAAAAATTGGTAGTGTCATAATCTCTCTATGGGCTAGAGGATTCTAACATCCATCATTTTTGGAGAGTCTCTTATATAGCGTTATCTTTTTGAGTTATTGTGTGGGGAATGGTTGTTCTTGACAATAGTTATGGCTTCAATCTGGGCTGGACAGAATTCAGATTTCTGATTCTTTATTGGAGATGGACTTTCCTCGACCGTTTGGAAGGTTAGAAATAGTAGCAAATATTCTGATGAAAGAGTTGATAGCCTTACTTCTAAATTCTAATAGTGCATTTTATACTGTCCCCTCAATTTTATTTTTATTTTTATTTTTTTATTATCAATTATTCACTTGTTACTCTCCCATCCCAATGTGTAATTTGATCACTTACACGCTCTGTTGGTCAATTACTATACCCTTTATCTCTTGGAATCAGATGCAAGCATCTGCATGCTTAGGCATGTGTACCTTGTAATGATCACAATACTGCTCATGATATTAGTCATTTACAAGGCATCTCGAGTAGATTTCAATCTCGGATAGGCAGCTTTTCTGTAGCTTCCTCCTCTTTCCAAGGAGGTGGACTGCTTTGTGTGGGCATCAATTTTCATCTTTTGTACAATATTGGTCACTTTTGTCGTAGTTTGATTGGTGGGTTTGTCTTCTTTTTAGTCTCAAGCTATTAATTTTTGTAAAGTGCTCATGCTTCATGGTGTTGGAGATCAAGTGATTTTATTCTTTGAGCAACAATTGGATTGCTTTGTTTTCAATTGAATTACAAAGCATATGACATCTAGTTAGTGTTACAGAGGGGTGGGCTCCCTCGCTACCTATGTTCTTGGGACGAGGAAATTTCATGTGAAATATTTCAATATGCTTCCTTTTTGTGGGGTTGTGGGAAACACAAAGGGAAACATTTCATCCACATAAGGGGAGAATGTTCCCATTTTCATTTTCTATGGTACTACCCCCTCAAAAATGGAGACACATAGGTGCTCCTCATAAGATTGCCCTTCGGCCTTTGAAATAGGTCAACGATATTTTTAAAAGGAAAACAGACTAGCCTTAACTCTAATTTGTTTACTCCTTACCGCCTAACAATTAGGTGTATCATTTGTGTCTTTCATATATTTAAATATTAATTTTTTTATGATTTCGGACAAGGTCACTTATGGTGGGGATTTGTCCACTATGACATTCTTGAAAATTTGGGGGATTTTTCCACACATTCCTGAACACATTTCCCCATTCCTGTGTTTTTACATCCCAAAAGCTTGGTGGAACATTTGATTGTTGGAATTAAGAGCGTAGATGTGAACAGTGGGATCACCATTGGTGAATCACATAGGTAGACGCTTATTCCTTTGTTTTGACTGATATTTTTTTTTTTTCTAAGTAAGGCTAAACTATTATATTACAACAAGAGCAAAATTACATCATCAAAATTACAACATTACAACAGGGCCGCGACCCTGTAAGACTTGTCCTGGGACTGACAGTAGACTCAGGAGTATTCATTCCAGGATTACATAGGATGGAAACTTGGAGCAACACTCATGTAGCTGACACATGGACAAAAACAACATAAACACGTGAAGAACACCAACACAGAACAGAGATAACAGATAACCGACACAATTACATAGTGACAGAGTGACAGACACATATATGACCGCGAAGGGAGCTGACAGAGAAAAATTCTTGCTGTAAAACCTGGAGCGCGAGCTGGGCATGCTAGTCTTCCTCAGTTGTCTGCGGTTCATCCTCCGTCTTGCAGCAGGGAGGCTGGAGGATAGCCTTACCAGGATTGCGCGTTCCACGGTCACTTGGGCCAGCACCATAGTCACGAACAGGTTCACTCGGGCCTGCTCCCGGGTCATGTATGGGCCTCAGCATCTCAACAGCAGGGAATTCCATGTCCACAGTGGGAACAATCCCAGGAACACGCTGAGGGTTGGCACGGGGATTGCCTTCATCATCTTCCCAAGGATTGCTGCAGTGCTCCACTGAGACAGTCACGAAAAAAGTGGAATTGGCCAAGGTACAAGGAAGGCGGTATCTAACCATTGGGTGCTCCGTGTGCCCACAATCCATTCTCGCAGGAGGTTCCACCATTCTGCCTCTGCCCGAGGGCCTTCCTCTCGGTCTTCTGCGCTCAGAGGTTTCTTCAATTGAGGAAGAAGTCGAAGGGGCTCTTCCACTGTAGCCGCCCCTTCCACTGTTACCCCTTCCACGATTACGCTGCATACTGTTCCTCTGTACAGGACGTTCAATTCCCCAACGAAACTGCGGATGACTGGTTTGCAACACCACTATTTGCACAGGTTCACTGCCTGACCGAATTCTAGCCCTCCAATTGCCCAATTCTGTAGCTGCAGAACCTTGACCGTCACTCTCAAGGCCTGAATGAGAGCCGAGACAATGAACCTCCACCACTTCCTTCGAAACAAGAACAGGAGCCGACGAGAGATGCGGGTTTGTAACACCACCAGTCTCCCAAGTACGCAGCACCACCAAACTCTCGGGTTCGCAACTAGCTTGCTCGTAGGCCCGCCAATTGCCTAACTCTGTGGCTGCTAAACTGGCACAATCGCTCTCAGAGCCTGAGTGGGAGCCGAAGCGATGAACCTCCGTCACCTCCTTCAGGACCAGAACAGGAGCAGACGGGAAATGCGGGAGAATGTCCGAGAGTTTACAGCTATGATGCGCCATGTTTCGCTTCTCAAGACGCGCAATGAATGTCGACGGGACGCCACTGCCATCAACCTTAACTGCCCTCCTTAAATGCTGCGTGCTGGTGTAGTTAGGGTGTGTCCTCCTGGCATGCGTGGCTTGTCCGGGCGGACACCTGCCCTGCGGACGAGCCTTAGTCTCTATGTGTCTAGCAACCACCCGCATCCGGGGTTTTGACTGATATTATATTGGTGGTGGATGACATATAAATATTGACAATGGTATCTTACTTATGAAATTAGATAATAGGATGTGTCTGTGGTGTTTCTTTCCTTATTCTCATGCTATCTTTTGCCCATGAGAATAGCATGAGAATGTGGTCTCTCTTTGGCTGCCTAGCTTTTGATATGCTTATGCCTTATGTTGATTTCGTCTCCTCAAATGTGAATTAATAGTTAGTTTGGGACCTTAACCCTAATTTGTTTACCCCTTACCCCCTAACAATTACTGTATCATTTGTGTCTTTCATATATTTAAATATTATTCTTTTTAGGATTTTGGACAAGGTCACAATCGGGGGGTGTTTTTACACATCCCTGAACACATCTCCCGATTCTTGTGTTTCTACATCCCAAAAACATGGTGGGACATTTTATTGTTGGAATGAAGAGCGAATATCACATAGGTAGATCATTATTGGTGAATCACATAGGTAGACACTTATTTATTCCTTCTTTCTATGTTGGTGGTGGATGACATATAAAGAACGACAATGGCATCGTACACTCACAAACTTAGATAATAGGACGTGTCTATGAAGTTTCTCTCCATGTTCTCTCTTGCTATCTTTCACCCATGATAAGTAGAGGTGCCCTCGCAGAACTGAAGAATTGGGTCTTTCATTCTCAATTGAAATGTGGGCTCTCTTTGGCTGCCTAGCTTTTGATATGCGATGCCTGATGTTGATTCCTTCCCCTCAAAGGTGAATTAATAGTTAGTTTTGGTTTGTTATTAGTTACTAAATGGGATTTCAGGTTTCAATATACCTATGTTTTGCCTAGCTCTCAATATACTGTGCCGTCAAATTCCCTTGCATTTAGTATCTAACAAACTATGACAAACCATACAGCCTAATCCAGAAGAGTACATATGTAAAGCAAATTTCACTATTGGATCTCATTGGCATTTAGTTCCTTTTTCCTTAAATATGTGCATGCAATGATGCATATGCATTTGTCTTTTGGATTTTATCTTAAGAAATGTTCTCCAATCTGACTTCAGTGGGGTCAACAACATTTTTTCCTCCTTAATTAAAGTTTCTATACTACTGTAATTGATCTTGACGTTTCCTTTATAGCTTTTGATTGCCGATTTTAACCCCTTAGGGGTGGCAGGTGTGGGAGGGGGGTGGATAATATTCAATTTTGAGGCAATTACATTTCCTTTATAGCTTTTGATTGCCGATTTTAACCCCTTAGGGGTGGCAGGTGTGGGAGGGGGATGGATAATATTCAATTTTGAGGAAACTCATGAAGGCAGGTGTGGGAGGGGGGTGGATAATATTCAATTTTGAGGAAACTCATGAAACAAGCTTTGCATGGGGATTAGGAGACGCTAATAATCAAGCTATGCTTTGGCACTCTATCAAGGGTCTTTGGATTCTAGGCTCAAGAAGGATCAAGAACCTTTTGGTAATAGGGGATTTGACAATCATCATTAGGCATATGAGAAATAAGTCAACCTCTAAGGATTGTATTTTAGCAAGGTTTATCCTTAGAGTACAAAGGTAAGCCTAGTAGCTTCGAATCGATAGAGTTGACTGTGGACTGTCTAATGAAGCAACTCTTGTCTACAACTTTTGGTTGTTTAGTATCCTTATTCATAACTCACGTAATGGTGTCGTAGGCTCATAAATGACATAAAATGTTTTGGAAGGATGCAGGTGGGATTATTCAAGTTCTTAATTTGGTTCCATTTATTCTGGAATGCGTAGGGAGCAGGGGTGATTGTGGCTTCAGGGAACTTGGTCCCTTCCTTTTGGCACTTTTTGTTGGGTTGCAGTAGTTTTGTTTGAGTCGACGATTCAGGGGTTTGTTTTCAAGACTGGGTCCACCCCCTTGCGCTCGTGGCTCGTTTCAGGTCTAGTTTTGTGTTTTTTCAAGTTCAGTCCGTAGCAAAGCTTGGAGTGTTGGGAGAAAGGCTGGATACAGCCACTCTAGTCAATGCTTCTTGTGTGAGACTTTGGACTTACACCAAACTCAGGACGGAATGAGTGCCTCCTAATGGACAACTAAGTGGTCATTTCTTATCTAAGCAATAGAATTGTCATTTGAAATGAAACACACAATTCCAAACAGGCAGACTTGCTAGAGATCGTGGTTTATCAAAGCAGACAAATTGAGAAGCTTGAAGCTGAGTGTGGCATATGAGTTATCAATTTCTGGTTTCTCAACCAAAGAGATCAATTGGGTCTGCCCTAGCTGTAGCTGAAGATGACGAAACTGTTCAACAAGCTCAAGGAGATTGGGAAGTGGAAAATGCTGATTAGGGGCTCCCGTTACTGGCAGGCATCGAGTAGGAAGCCCACACTAGGCTTTTCTTTTTCTAATCCCAAGTTTACTAATGTTGTGAAAGGTAGTTCTGATACTACGCCAGTTTCTTAGGATATATACTAGCAGGTTTCTTTGCTACACTTCTAAAGTTTTAAGGAAGTAAGAATATCCCTGCTTATAGGAAGCAATTTTGAATTTTTGAGGTGTTTTGAACTATTGGCTTTTGGAAAGTCCGATTTTGTTTGTATTATTATGCTGTACAGTGTGGCAGCCGCAACCTTTTAATACAAATTATAGCTTTTTCAGTTAAAAAATAAATAATGTTGAGCCTTGCACTAAAACTTGCAAAACAGCTTTGTCCTTTGGCAGTCCAATTCCTATCACAAATTCTTTGAGCTTTGGCATAATCTGGAAGCCCATACCAGTCCTATTTACAGAAGGGAAAAAGACCCGGTTCCTAACACAAAAAACTGTTGGCTCTTGTTGTACCTGGATGTTTTAATGAAGTTCCACTGAATTATCTGAGTATTCAAGACCTTTCTGGTGTATAATCCACTAATATGTTTCAAATGTGGCCCCCTCGTGCAGTGACCTTTGACTAGCCCCTAAAGGCAGAAAGCAAGGGCATGGTCATGACTCATAGGCATTCAATATTCAGCCCCATTCAACATAAAAATTCTCTCAACTAAGAGTAAGCTCTCCAGCATGAGTCCTGGGTTTTGACGTTTACTGTTTGAAGGTGGCGAAGATGGCCCTGCTTCTCCTTATCAATATACATTTCAATAGAAAATTTGGCAGATCAATATCCATTTCAATAGAAATTTTGGCAGATAATTTAATTAAGGATTGTTTAAAAAAACATGATATTATTAATAAATACAATTATATTAGAAAAGCTTTTGTCCTTTCATTTCCAATTCCAAATATCAGAAAATGGCTCTTAGAATGAAAGATATTGCTTGGGCATATGCTGAGATGATTGATAATTAAATGTATTGCAAATTTTGTCATAAAAGAATTAAGGGAGGTGGAGGGGGCATTCACAAAGTGAAACAACACTTGGTATTAGAGGCCAAATTGTCCCATGTGCAGCACTAGCATAACAGATTGGGGAAATTAGGAAGGAGTTGCTAGAATAATTTGAGAAGTTTGAAGAAGAAAAAAGTTGGGCAAAAAGAAATAGAGGCTGAAATAAGGAGGAAGAGGAGTATAAAACACATGATGGTGGCCAACCTCAATTTTGATTATGATGACTCTTCATCTATCCCTTGCATTGATGCATCCAACCCCTTTCGCTATGTTCCTCTCTCTTTGGAGTCTATTAAAGAAAAGGGTCAGGGTAAAATTAAAAAAAATTATTTCACTGTCCCAACCTCCTCTCCCTCTGATAGAGCACATGGTCCTCAAGCTAATAGAGGTCAAATCTAACCTACGTTAGATGGCCATTGGAAGAAAAAATTGAGATACTTGATTACATAGCTAGATGGTGGTATGATGCTAATATCCCCTTCTACGCTGCCTGTTCACTATATTATGAACTTATGTTTGATGCCATATTCGCTGTTGGTAAGGGCTTCAAAAGCCCTAATATGCATGAATTAAGGGGATCTCTTTCGCAAAAAGAGGTTATGTCCATTGATGAATATTTGACAGATTTCAAAAGCTCGCTCATGGGTGAAAACATGATGTACCGTCATGTTAGATGGATGGATTGATCAAAAGAACTGTACCATTATAATTTTTCTTATCTTTTTCCCATAGGGAACCATGTTTCTAAAATCAGTTGATGCATCTGATAAGGTGAAATATGCACACTTGCTGTTTTGGCGATTGAATGAGGTTGTTGAAGAGGTGGGGGTGGCTAATGTTGTTCAGATCATCACAGATAATGCCTCTATGTTCTTGCTGGGAAAATGTTAGAGGAAAAACACAAAACCATCTTTTGGACCCCATGTGCTGCACATTGCATAGACCTCATGCTTGAGGATATTGGTAAAATAGATTGGATCAAGAAAACTAATAGAACATGTCAAAAGCATAACAAAGTATATCTACAATCACTCATGGATTTTGACCCTGATGAGGAAAAACACAGGGGGAAAGGATCTTGTTAGGCCTGCCATCACTAAATTTGCAAATTATTTTTTGACATTGCAATCTATGCTTTACCAACATGGAAACTTGCAGAGAATGTTTTCTAGTGATGAATGGAATGGATGTCAATGGGCTCGCAAACATGATGGTAAAGATGCAAGAAAGAAAATTAATGAAGACATATTTTGGAAAAAGGCAACAGAGGTTGTGAAAGTTGTTGAGCCACTAGTTAAGGTGTTGCGGTTGGTGGATGGGGAAAGATTGGCTATGGGTTTCATTTATGAGGCTATGGATCAGACAAATGAGTAAATAAAGGAAGCACACAATGATAGAGTGGCTAAGTATCATTTGGGAAATCATTGATCAAAGATGGAACAATCAACTCCATTGCCCTATACATGCAGCTGTTTTTTTGTTTTTGTTTCTTTTGGTTATTTGGTTTGGTAATGTGTTGACCCAAGGTATGATTATAAATCTCTGGTGGGAGAAGCTTTGACTGGGAAGGTGAGAGATGGATTGATTGAGTGCCTTGAGCGCATGGTCCCTGATGAGAGTGAGTAGTAGAAGATACATCGACAAATCACTTGTTTCAGTAGAGCCACAGGTACCTTTAGCAAGAACTTAATAAAGATTGGAAGGGAAACAGATGAGCCAGATAAACAATTTCAATTTTCAAATTCTTATTTTGTTAAATTGTTTATAATTTGAAAGTTGGATATAATGAGAAGCTTTGACTGGGGAGGTGAGAGATGGATTGATTGAGTGCCTTGAGCGCATGGTCCTTGATGAGAGTGAGCAGCGGAAGATACATCGACAAATCACTTGTTTCAGTAGAGCCACAGGTACCTTTGGCAAGAACTTAATAAAGATTGGAAGGGAAACAGATGAGCCAGATAAACAATTTCAATTTTCAAATTCTTATTTTGTTAAATTGTTTATAATTTGAAAGTTGGATATAATTTGTTGAACTAACTCATTACACAACTATGTTTTTTGCAACACAATGGTGGGAGGCATTTGGTAGACAATGTCCTCAATTGCAGAAGTTTGCAATCTATGTTTTGAGTCAAACTTAGTGCTTCTGGGTGTGAGAGCAATTGGTCTGTTTTTGAGAGGATTCGCACGAAGAAGAGAAACCGTTTAGCACAAAAACGGTTAAATTATCTAGTCTACGTCCAATACAACCTCTGACTAAAACACAACCAATTTCTAAACAAAAGACATGATATAAATCCCATTGTGTTGGAACTTGGAAGACATTGATCCATCCTTAGATTGGGTAATGGAGACTCAACCAACAGAGTTTGACCCTGATGAAGATGTTGGTGTTGATTTTGATTTAAAGATGGATGATTACAGACTGTTCAGTTAAATGCAGATCCACTAGTACCGGCCCGAACTCCTCCAGCGGGAGGCACTTCCTCTATTCAGCCACTACTTCTACAGTTGCAGTTGGAGATCTTGATGAAGAGGAGCCATGGGTTTCCTCGTCTGACTCCGATTCAGAGCCTGAGCCAGATGATCTTGCCTTGTCTTGCAGTGGTGACTAGTGTGATGTTTTGTTGTAGAGACCATTTAGAGCCTCTTTGTTTGTGTTTTTGTTTTGATCGCTATTTACATGTATTGGACAGTGCATTGGGTGCTGGTTTGATATAATAGATATATTCATGAGCATACTTTGTTCATATGTTGTCTTCTCTCTATATTCTAATGCTTTGAGTTAGGAAACATGAATGAAAATCTTTAAAAATATTTTTTTCATAAAAAAATAATTTTTAAATGTATTTTTTAGAATCACTGAGTCATTGAAATCAACTAGGCCAAGTCGGTACTGAGTCTGAGTCTACCCTCGACTGGTTTTGAATCTGAGTTCGAGTTTTAAAACGAGTCATAACAACTGTTGGCCAAAATCTCTAGGCATTTGCATTGGCTGGTTGCTATCTACATGCGAGGAGAAGGAGATGTTCGCTGATCTCTTGGCTTGAATGTCTTGCGTGCGGTCGATATTGACAATTTTTTCTTCTAGCTTTGCCAATCGATATTGACAATTTTTTCCTCTAGCGTTGCCAATCTGAAAGAATTCTCTTGCTGAGTCCTCCTGTACCTCCCTATGTTACTTGTAATATTCAAATGACATTGACTTTTTGCCAACTTCATGCTCTGATTGATGAGGTGATGGGAACACATACAATGCACCAAGTATAGTGGGAGCCATAACCCCCTTTCGTGTGAGTTGTCATCATATCAAGGTAGGGGCAACATTTGCGAGGGAAAAATCACTTCCATTTTATTAACCCACTTGATAGCGTTTTTATCCCTAGTCCATCATATTTAGGCATATCAATTTTGATTTTATTCAGAGAACCCACGTTATCTTGAGATCTTTGGTACCTAGAATTAAATGAATTTGGACTTGGGCTAAGGGTTGCATAAATAAGACATCTACCCTTTCGAGTAGTTGGTTAATTATTTTGTAATGATTATTATTTTTGTTGTAATTTCTCATTCTTAATAGCGAATGCCATCATTTTTCATTGTCTTTTATTAATCTATCAAATTTGTTTTTGTGCCATCATTTTTCGTTGTCTTTTATTAATCTATCAAATTTGTTTTTGTTTTCTATTAATTTATCAATTTTATACCTTATTTTATTTGGAGTTGTCTATAATGCGACTTTTTGGAGATTCCGGTGACGGAATCCGGCGGAAGAAATTGAGGTTAAATCTTGATTTGTTGCAGTTAAAATGGTTTTTTAACTGCATATTTGGATTCAGCACCCTCGAAAACCCCTGGGAAGCTTTCATTGTGCAGAAACTAGCTATCAAACTTGCGATTCCAATAAATTCCTGCCGGATTTGGACCGAAAAACCCGCCGGAAAGGCTTTCAAAAAGTCGCGTTATAGACAACTGCATTTTATTTTATTTCTCCCAACTCTTTTTGTCCTTTTCCCAATTTTTTTTTGGTTACTTATCAACCTAGCAAGACAATATCTTATGCTGTTGACTTCATCTTTTCATTGATTTATATCTGCATGCAACCTTTCGTTAACACTACCAAGACAACGTCTTATGCTTTTGACTTTGTCTCTACATTAATTTACATCTGCCTGCAACTTTTCAATGCTTCAATTTTTTTTCCCTTCACTTTATATACATTATAGCTTAATTTACAAGAAATTAACTTTAAATATAAAGTGTGTATATTTTTCTTTTTCTCAAAAGAAAAATAAAGTTTAAATTTAATATTTTTAAGAACTTAATTTATATAAAGTGCGTGTATTTTTCTTTTTTCTCAGAAGAAAAATAAAGTTTAAATTTAATATTTTTAAGAACTTAATTTATTAAGTAAGCGGGTTTATGGAAAAGTACGCTGGACTTTATTGAAAAGTCACCTTGGGAAGAAAAAACGAAAATGGGATGGATTGAAGTGCGTGGAGGGTGAGTAAGGAGGAGGTACGGAATCGATATGGATCACAAAGTAGATGCAGTGGCATGGAATCGCTATGGCAGAGGTACAAAACTGGCATGCGGCTACGTGATTGAGATGGAGGTACGTACGGCGGATGCAAATTTACAGCAGGGAAAATGTATGGATCAGCACCGTGGCTGTATGGATCGATTGCTGGTTTAATCAATTGGCATAAATTATATGCAATGGTTGGCACAGATTTGCAGTGATAGCTGGTATGGAACTAGGTGCCGGGCACTCGAATTTGCAGTGATTACAATTGGTGGTTGCCTACATACAAAATACCGGGCACACGGATTGCAGTGATAACAATGGATGCCTGTGTACGGACAAGGTACGAGCACACAGATTGTAGTGGTTTAATTCTACATGGACCTGTATGGAATTGCAGTGCAACGATAATGTAGGGTAGTTGTGTGTATGGACAGCAATGAAAACCCACAGATTCACTGATTGTGTGAGGTGTTTTAAGTCACGAAGCTAAGGATGAACCGTGAATCTCATGTTTATACAATATTTCATAACACAGCTATTGTCAATTGAGCTGTCTCACGGGCTATTAAATTTAACTATATTTTTATTATTATTATTATTTATTATATTTTCAGTATTATTACATTTATAATAAGAATGCGGGTCCAAGCCTAAAACTGTGTTTGCTTGGCTAAGAGCTTGGCTTCCTCAAATGTAAGGAAACATGTTAATGGTCCAAGACTAAGAGGTGGCATCTGGTAGGAGTGAAAGCTGTTCCCCATACGGACCATCAGCGGGTAATTATAGGTGGCGTGGTTTTCCTTGAATAACAATGATGAATCAACCTGCATTAGCGGATAATAACCAGTGATGATTATCCCCACTGCTAGTTTGACAACTGAGTTATAATAGGTTTTCTCACTCTTTGAAAAAAAAAATGCAGGTCCAAGCATAATTCTATCATTGCTCTGTTTCAAGTTTTTCTGACAAGGGGGTACTTTAAAATAAGTGCTCTCTTGCTTATTTATATATGCTTGCATAAGACATATTAGTACAGACTACAGAGTCAAACCTTGCCACCCATTTTGATATAATTACTATAGGTGAAGCAATTATGACATAAAACATCATTTGCATGGAGATCATTTTGGAAAACACTTGTTTCCAAAATTTGTTGTTTCCAGTAGTTTTCTTGATATAATTACTATAGGTGAAGCGATTATGACATAAAACATCATGTACATGGAGATCATTTTGGAAAACACTTGTTTCCAAAATTTGTTGTTTCCAGTAGTTTTCAATGAATTCAATGTACAGAAAATTCACTCTCAAGCATTTGATCCCATTTTCATACAAATCTGTCCAAATTGTTGGTAATGAGAATAGATAGAGGCTCTATGTTAGACCGCAGGCTTTGAAAAGCATGCCATCAAGGCTTCCTCATAAATCCGAAAGCGGAACATCCATAGCACAGGGCATCTTGCTGCCACCAAATGTAGACTTTTGGGTAGAAAATCTAAATGTTCAACCTATCAAACAATTTGGGATTGAGTGCAAAAGGTACACTGTTCTTAACTTGATGAATATAAATTTCTAATAGGATGAGTCAGTGCTCTATTCCAGCTTCAGGTGTCGACTATCGTGTTATTGCTATCGATGTCTTAAAAAACAAGAATCTGTCAAGCTGTTTCATTGTGAATGCTTCATTCAGTTTTCTCTGGATTCAATATTTTAGCATGTGTGTTTTTGGATTATTCTCGAGCATTCCCATATTCTTGCCATGTTACCTCCCCCTTTCTTTTCATTGTGTTTTAAATTGGAGTTACAGCATCCACACATTATGATGTCTTTTTGGAAGTTGCTTTGAGAAACATCTCTTGAAGCTGGGGACCTGCACTGTTAACACAGACTTACTTCGGCTTAGGTGCCAGGCCAGGTCTGAGGGGCAGTGTTAGTGGATTTGATGAACTTCATGGTCGAAATTCGAAATTCACCGAATTTCAAGATGAATCAAATAAAATCGCTTCAGATTCGGCGAACTTGAAAGGGAATCTTCAAAAAGTCTTCCTCAAACAAATTTGGCATAAAATCAGAGTTGGATAGAATTTGAATTGGATTTGCTATAGAGGGTTTAAAAGAATTAGAAAAAGACGAATTGTGCAGACCTCCCTTAGTGTATGGCATCGTTCCTTCAACCCTCCGCCACACTTTAGAGTCCAATCCTCCAATTGAGCGGCAACAAAGCCAAAATTTGAATGCTAGTGAGTGTACTGTTCGATGATTACAGACCTGATGCTGAGTTCACAGGTGGCACTAGGATAGGGTTAAACTTTAAAGACGGAGGTTGGTTCACAAGTTGACTATATTTTGTATTTTATTATTATGTATATTTTTCAATTATAATTTTGATTTATTTAAATTTGTAATTTCATTTTATTTTCATGCTATATATATATTATTAGTCAAACTCAAATTCAAACTCGAACCCAGTGACACTGCTGAGGGGTATGTGTTCTACCAAATTTGCTGGGGACTAGCATCCATCCTCATCCATATTTGACATGCCATTCGAGTGGGGCAGACCACAGTGAGAATGGAACTCCAGTGGATGGTTTAACATTGCATCAATCTCACCGGTGAACTGAGGGCTGACTGATAAACCCATTATGAATTTGTCTATCCTAGAAAATCTAAAATTACAGTGAATTTCAGAAATTGTCTTCCTAATGGTAATAGTTTAGTCTTATAATTTTATTAGTGAAACATAAACTCAAACATGAATATTATAAACTTACCCCTAACTAGTGATCTACATTTCATTCATCTAATTTTTCAATACAACTCGTGTCCCATAACGTTAGAGTGTCCATTGACTTCTACAGTAGAAAAAAAGCAGGAGACGAAACATACCTATAACTTTATAAGCATTGATCTATTGGCTGGACGATTTTGGCTATTGAATCTTTAACAATTATGGGCTTAATAGCTTTGATCTTTCCTCTTGAGGGTTTGTTTTTTCCGTGTTGAGCCAACTCCCTTGCTCCTTTCTCAATGCAGGAACTTCTTATCTATCCTCTACCACTTGCAGGGCTTGTTCTTCTATCCCATTCCTATGTTCCTGGAGGACTTAGAATATCCTAGTTGTCGCCTCAGCTTACTTGTTGGGTGCTTTCCCCTTGGCAGGCCCTTGAGATGTCTGATGACTAAAACCCTTGCTTGTCTCGTGAAATGTCCAGATCACGAGAATGTCTGCATTAGAGTGGGACTTTTACATTGTCTAGTCACTAGTGCTTCGAATGTTGAGGAGCCATAAAGGTTCAACTTACTAGTCTTAAGAAAGCCTCTTTTGATGTCCACTTCAATGCAGATTTTTGCATATATTGATGTCAGTTCTACTTGGTTTGTTTTGACTGTATGATAAATGTTTCCAGTTTATTCCTGATGCTTGTATGTAACGGTATAACAGGGTCCCGCTATTCCAATTTCACCTTGACTGGGATAGTGTTCAGGATTTGGTGTTTTTAGCTTGGCCGTCTAGTTCCCTAGGTAGAAGTTTGCAGTCAATACTGGCAAATAAGGGTTATTATTAAATATCCTTTCCCTACACTTACTCTTGAACGTATCCATAAAGAATCCTCAGCCCACTTGAGAGTTTTGAAGGTCAATTTGTTGGTATCTAGATAATACATGAACATCAAAGATAAACATAAGAGTGGAGAGAATAATACTCAATATATTCAATTTCTGGACATCATATCAGGCTAGGTCAGCTGTACTTCTCTGTCAAATACATTATCTACCAGATACGTCTGCTACAGATATCTTATGACAATTTAACCACCTACCATAAATTTAACTTTTAATATTTATGTATTGGTCACATGTATATCACTAACATAATGTGACTAGATAATACAAAAGTACACATACAATATTTAATGGTGGAGGTTTCTGTTTATGTCTCCAACACTCTCCTCAAATGAGCTGCTTCCCAGAACAAGCTTAAGTTCTCAACATCTATGGAATCATTATCTACTGTAAAAGAAATTGCTTAATGCTGCAAAAACTGGATGTCTGTCCTTCTATCCGCTAGGCGAATGCTGAAACTGTTGTGAAATGCAATTCTTGATCCAAAACTGAGTGTTTTATCCTATCGCTGGCATTCCTCATCTATTCTCTTTACTGGTTCCTCCATCATCTGATCTGATCGTTAGAAGCTTGGTTTTAGGTTCACCTAAATCTTTTTTTTTGACAATAGCAAGAGTGTTTTTTTGGTTTTCCTGCAACGAAAGCATTTCTTTTGGGTTATCCCTGTCCATGCTTAAATATGGGATTTGAAGACCAAATATGGGTTAACTTTTATGAGAAATGTAATTCAATCATGAAATTCTTGCACAGGTTTAGTGTGGATGTGCAGGAAGTTGTTCGAGAATTTTCATTAATGACCCACCTTGGATGTAGTATACCTAGGGGGGATAATATGGGGTACAAGGGAGGTACCCAAGGGAATAATGTAATAACGGGATGGGCCATAGTAATAAATAAGATGGTTAACTCGTATCATGTAAGGGATCAAAAGTAGTTAGCAATAATGTAATAAACCCATGGTATTAGATAGATGGTATTGAGGGAACCATGGTAATGACCTATGGTATTGTATGTATGAGGCCTATATAGAGGCTAGAGACTCTCCATTGAGAGATGTCAAGGAATATTATATGAACATGCATATGGCTTGTGGAGTGTTCTCCTTCCTTAAGGAGTGAATGTATGATGTTGCTCTACCCGAAGGGTTTGATCAATAAAGTGAAACATTTCTATATTCGGATTTTGTTATTTCTTGGGTTTATTTCTATTATCATATATTTTCAGAGCAAATATATAACAAGTGGTATCAGAGAACTTTCTTGGGCAAAGCGATGTTTTTTTTTTTTGGTAGGAACTTTTTGGGGCGGCGCGTTTGCAGATCATATCTGTAGGTTGTGGTGAAAAATTTGCAGAATATAATTGCAGATCTGGGTTCTTTGCAAAAAAATACCCAATTTGGAAAAAAAAGCAGCTGAAACGGAGTCCGGATGAGAGAGATATTGCTGATTTAAAAATCCGCTGTGTTGCAGACATTTTTCGGGGTGACGAGTTTGCAGATCAGATGTGTATGTTCTGGTGCAAAATTTGCAGAATCTCATTGCAAATCTGAGTTCTTTGCAAAAAAATACCCAATTTGAAAAAAATATCGGCTAAATCAAAGTCTGGATGAAGGAGATATCGCTGATTTAAAAATCTGCTGTGTTGCAGACATTTTTGGGGGTCAGCAAGTTTGTAGATTAGATCTGTACGTTCTGGTGCAAAATTTCAGAATCTAATTACAGATCTTGGTTCTTTACAAAACAATACCCAATTTCAAAAAAAAAATCAGTTGAATCAGAGTTCGCATGAGGGAGATATCGCTAATTTAAAATGAGTTATTTTTCAGAAATTTTTGTGACGACGGGACAGTTGCAGTGCGAATTTGAAGTTTCAGTGCCTAGATCGGAATTTCGATCACATGGGAAGAAGCAAAATGTTTGTTCCATTTTCGAAAACAGGTCATAATAGGGATTCTGAGCAATATTGACTAAATTGTGACAATTTCAAATTTTTGCCAAGTAAGTGAATTTTTTTTTTGTTATGTTTTTTGTTATTGTTCTTGTAAACCCAAACCCTCTGCATTGCGGTTCTATATTTTACAGGAAAAGATAATGGTCCTACTATTGAATAATACATAAAACAAAAAAAATCATTATGGCCAAAACATTGGAAATTTTGGGTAGTGGCTAGTTTTACAGATGAGGCGACCACATGGTGGGAATTACTTAGCAAAGAGAAGTGTTCCAACCTGCCCGATGAGGAATTTGAAAAATTCCTTATAGACAGATGGTCTCATGCTCGAAAACAAGATAATGAGAAAGATGTGGGGTTATTTTCTACTGGTATCTGCTTATTACAGGGTCATGGGTATATTCAGAAAGAGAAGACCATTGTGTTTATAAATCTTAGTTGCAAGAAAAATCTTATAAATGTCAATTTGGCAAAAAAATTGCAAGTTCCAGCAAAACAGATAAAACACACACAGGTTAATAATGAGGAGGTGTAAGTTTATAAAGATTTGAAGATCTTTATGGAGAAGTATGTATTGCATTCTGATTTTTATGTTTCAGATATGGCTAATATGGATGTTATTTTAGGATATCCTTAGATAAAATTGGTGGGTACTATCAATATTAATGTGCAGAAGAAATTCATGAAACTCTGGTATAAAAAGAAGAAAATAACATTACGGGGTATTTCTATTAAGAACCAAGCAGAGACTATGGGCGCAGAAGCACAAAGCTCTAATGACACTTACACATCGGATGATGAGCCTTTAATGGTCGACAACCAAACACAAACATCAAACTAGGTACCAGAAAAACAGGGAGAATCCAAGGAGGCTGAAGCAGAAAATGTTACAGGTACTAATACATCAGATGAAGACTCGGTTGTTGAAGTAATATTGGAAGATAAGAAACAACAACAAGCACCACAACATGTACCAGATACCAATCAGGCTCCATTAGGTGGTGAATTAAAGAAAAAGACATCGTTGGTTAAAACTTCAGCATATCACCATCCACATCACCCCGCAAGAAAACAACCAACAAGATGACAACGAATTAGCCACAAGGACAACAACTCCTGCATGAAAGATAGAGAGGGGCGAAGATCCACCTATTACACATCAACACAGAATAGCCGTCGGGATCAACTTCCATCTCAAGCGAGCGAGGCACTAACTAGGTCGGGGGTTCATCTTTCTCTTGGATCGCTGGATGCACGTGCATGGTACCAGTGGACTACTCTTTTGAGTACATCTTATTATTTGTGTTCTTCTTATGTTTCGGGGACGAAACATGTTTAAGGGGGGTGGAATGTAATATACCGGGGGGGATAATATGGGGTACAAAGGGAGGTACCTAAGCGAATAATGTAATAATGAGATGGGCCATAGTAATAAATAAGGTGGTTAACCCGTATCATGTAAGGGACCACAAGTAGTTAGCAATAATGTAATAAGCCCATGGGTTTAGATAGATGGTATTGAGGGAACCATGATAATGACCCATGGTATTGTATGTATGAGGCCTGTAGAGAGGCTAGAGACTCCCCATTAAGAAATGTCAACGAATATTGTATGAACAAGCATATGGCTTGTGGAGTGTTCTCCTTCCTTAAGGAGTGAATGTATGGTGTTGTCCTACCTGAAGGGTTTGATCAATAAAGTGAAGCATTTCTATATTCAGAGCTTGTTATTTCTTGGATTTATTTCTATTATCATATATTTTCAGATCAGATATATAACATTGGAAAGATGATCATTAATTCCATCTTGTAATTTCATTTGAAAAATAAAAAAAAATAAAAGTGAGAGTTTTATGTTTTGAAGTCAATTAGTTTTAGATCTCTAAGTAAAATGTTCTAAAACTTCTATAACATTAATAAACTTACGTTAGTATTTACTATTTAATCTTCGCTGCATATACTAGGTGGTAGTTAGGATTGAAGAGATTATTTATCCCTCTCAAAGCATAAATAAGACAAGATTGGAGAGGTCAGTAACATACATGAGAAAACAACAAGAGTGTTGAAAGAGGGCAGATTGCATTCAAGGAGAAGAGGAAGATTGCTGAAGTGATCAGCAAGTACAGTAGGCCATACAGGCTATATCAGTGTTGTAGCAGTCCTATCTCAATGCATAGGCTGTACACCATTAGATGTGCACGTACACTCTTAGATCTGGCCGTACATTGCTGTTTGAGGTGATTTTATTCTCTATATAATTGCTGTTTCAAAGCACGTTGCGGAGGTCACCTTATAAGCTTTGATCAAAAAATAAAAATTAGATTTGGAGGGGAAATCATTGTAAATGTATTTTATTTCTTTTGCTATTCATTTTTCAGCGACTGTGTAATTGATGCAATGCTTTTTCTATTGTTAAATAAATTCTGTTTTAAAAAATTGAGAGTGAAAACATTAGGAGAATAGCCACCTAGTCTAAAAATTACATAGTTTTGGAACAATTTCTTTGATTGAGATTTTCAAGGATTTCCAATGATAAATCAATTGTCAGAAAGAAGTACCAACAATAAGAGGGTTTCAAAATTTCTCTTACGAACTAATTTTCAGATCTAGAAGTTTGTGCATTAGATCTCAACAATGGCCTTAACTAGCTTTAGAGGATAGGTTGGAAGTTTAATTATGAGCTAGGGTTTTCAACGACTACAAGAAATGTGTGTTTTGTAATAACATTACAGTACTCATTAATCTATGAAATAACAATGTTCATAATTGGATACACAGTGGTAGAATAAATAATTAGAGCAATCAATTGATTCCAGAGAGAATTGTTTATAAACTAGGGCTGATTCAATAAGCAATTACAGACTTACAAGTTCCACAGGTAACATCATAAACATAACTTACTAGACTTTAGCTAACCCCTCGCAGATTTAGAGTCCTATCTTAGCTCTGTTGTCACAAAGCTCTGTTGAAATTTGGTACCGGAGGACAGGTGGTTCCCTTAGGCTTTGATCTTTGGCCTAAGGAAAAGTGTCCAAAAGAATTTAATTTTTCTCCTAAAGTAACTTTATAATTTTTATAAAGTTGAATCTAATTTAAAAGTGACTTTAAGTGATAAAGTTACTAAGTCTAATTTTAAAGTGACTTTTATAAAGTCAATGAAAAATTAGAAAGGAAAAGTGACTTTGGAAATAAATGACTAAGTGGGTCTTTATTAAAGTGGGGTGAATTAAAAAATAAAAAGTGAGATTTAAATGAGCATTTAATCTCAGCCATTGATCTAAATCTATTTCAGCCATTGGATTTAGGGATCACCCAAAAGTCTCTTAGGGTTGGGTTAAGGGAGGAAAAGATCATTCATTCTTTCATGAGCAGATTGGGAGAAGGAGAGCAAGAGAGCAAGGGAGATTTCTGGACAAGGAGGAGAAAGATGCAGCAATTTGACACACATACCAAGACAGCACTTCAGCAAATCCGTACAGCTCAAAGAACAAGCAAAAAAAGACAGATTTTTGTGAGCAAACAAGGAAAAACTGATTTTCAGGCACGAATATCGAGGAGGCGATTTTCTGCACAAATTTCGAGGTCTGTCTGTACCATCCCTCCGTCTGTCCGCACAGTCCGTACGGTCCATACAACTCGTACAACGCATTTTCCAGATTGTCTGTTAGCTGAAAAACAAATAAGTTTGCTTGCTGGAAAAATTTGTTTTGCTGATTTTTTTGCTGAAAATTTTCTCACTGTAAAAAGACATTTTCCAGAAATAAAGAAGAGCTCTCAAACTGGTTTTCCCCAAGAGTTGTAGGGGGTTTTTCCAGGGTCAAGTTGACCAAAAATCTCAGTGTTTAAATGTGTTTTAAAGGCTGTTTATTACCGCTGATTTTTATTTCTGCAATTTCCAGCATTCTGTAAAATTTCTAGAATTTGTGTTTTCAACAATATTTATTTTTCAGCTTGTTAAATGTATGGTTATGGGAAAGGGCATTTAACTACACGGGAGAAATAAGGTGAAACTGAAAATCGGGGTGGGAAAACAGAAATTTCTACATGGTATCGGAGCATGAGTGCTGAAGGGCAGTTTGGGACAACAAAAGGAAAAATTACAGGTGCTGATTTTTTCACTCAGAAAATTCCAGCAAGCTGATTTTTCATAAACAACAGTTTTATCTTTACCACAGCAGTGCTATTTTTCAGTTTTAGGACAGCAGGATGTCATTGGGATTGAGGGTAGAGGATAGGCTGGATGGGCATACAAATTACAGCGTTTGGAAGGAGAGAATGCAGAGTATCTTTGAGGAGGCAGAAGTCTGGGATATCATGGTGCATACCACACAGAACCCTGTTGTTGTGCCTACTGATGCTACTCAGTTGACAGCTTATAATAAAAAGAACAACAAGGGTAAGAGGCTGATTCTAGACGGAATCAAAGACCATTGCATTCCTCATGTGAGAGGAAAGAACAATGCCCATGAGATGTGGACAACATTGTCCAATCTCTACCAGAGTACCAATGAGAACCGAAAAATGGTCCTGAAGGAGAAGCTGAAGAACATTAAGATGGGTAATGATAGTGGAGCTGGATATCTCACAAAGATTACTAATGTGAGAGATAAGTTGGCAGCGATTGGAGAGGCCATTCCACCCACTGAGTTGGTGCGGATTGCAGTGAATGGCCTCCCCCGTTCATGGTTGAACTTTGCTGATGGGGTTTGTGCACGTGAGACCCTTCCCACATGGGAGAGGTTTTGGGATCATTGCATTCAGACAGAGATCAGGAAAGGACAGCTTGGGGCAGCCAAGCCAGTTGAGCAGGATGAGGACGTAGCACTGGTGGCAGGAGGCAAGAAAGGCAAAGGGAAGAAGCAGGCTTCCACAAGCGGTGGTGGGGGCAAAGGCAAAGGTAAAGGTAAACAGGGGAACACACAGAAGGACTATTCCAAGGTGAAGTGTTGGAATTGTCAGAAGATGGGACACTATGCAGTTGTGTGTCCGGAGAAGAAGAAGAAGAAGGGGAAGAACCAAAACGTGGCAGCTTCAGCAGAGATTGAGGACTTTGCAGGTCGTTTTGACCGGGAGTTTGTGTTCACTACATGTGAGTCCTCTAGTGCAGGATCATCTGCCACACAGGTTCAGAGGGAGCATGCTTTTCCCTCGATTAGCGGAGCATCTTCAGGTATCTGGTATGTGGACAGTGGGGTTTCACGTCATATGACAGGAGTCCGTGAGTACTTCTCAGAGCTTTCAGAGAGTGGCACTGATATAGAGGTAGTACTCGGTGATGACAGAGTTGTTAGAGCAGTCGGGGTGGGGACACTGACATTTCAGAGGGAGTCCAAACCTCCCTTGAAAGTGTCAGATGTTCTTTATGTGCCAGGGATGAGGAAGAACCTCATATCCGTCTCAGCTTTGGAGGACAGAGGATATGAGGTACTGTTCAAGGGAGGACAGGTGTTGATGTATCCCAGAGGCGCTCCAGCTGATTCAGCTAGAGTGATAGGTGTACGCCATGCAAATGTGTACAAGTTTGCATTCCAGCCCCTGTTGGCATTAAGCAGTGGTACTGACAGCGGAGCTAACAGTTCTGAGCTGTGTGAGAGTTGGCACCGCAGGATGGGACACATGTATCATGGAGCCTTGAGGACATTGCGGGAGATCACTACAGGTGTGCCAGATTTCAGTATTAATCGCTTTGATACTTGCAGAGGTTGTGCGATGGGCAAGTTTGCCAAATCCCCTTTTCCCAGCAGTGACAGCAGAGCGACTGGGATACTTGATTTGATTCATTCCGATGTGAGCGGTCGGATGTCTCATGTTTCCTTGAGTGGATATGAGTACTATGTTTTATTCATTGATGATCACTTCAGGAGGACCTGGATTTATTTCTTGAAGACCAAGAGTGAGGTCTTCAAGCAGTTTCAGGAGTTTAGAGCTCTTGTGGAGACACATACAGGTCGGAAGATCAAGTCCCTGAGGTCAGACAATGGAGGAGAGTACACCCTTGGAGAGTTTGTTGACTATTGTGCGGAGGCAGGCATTAGGAGGGAGTTCACTGTTCCTTACAACCCCTAGCAGAACGTGGTTGCGGAGAGGAATAATAGATCCATCATAGGGGCTGCCAAAGTCATGTTACATGATCAGGGGTTGCCATTGTTCTTGTGGGCAGAGGCCTGCAACACAGCTGTTTACTTTCAGAACAGGAGTCCGCATCGTGCCTTGGGGCACATGACTCCGGAGGAGGCTTTCTCTGGGAAGAAGCCTGATATTGGTTATCTTCATATCTTTGGATGCATTACATACTCCTAAGGAGAAGAGGACCAAACTAGAGCCCACCGCAGAGAAGGGTATCTTTGTGGGCTACAGTGAGACCTCAAAGGCCTTTCGGATTTACATTCCTGCATAGAGGAGAGTTGTTGTCAGACGGGATGTGAAGTTCGAGGAGGACAGGGCCTTTAGGAGGTCACGGGAGTTAGAGTATCTGGATCAGCCAGACCCTCAGCAGCAGTTGAGTCAGTCGCAGAGATCCAGTGGGCAGGGATCAAGAGGATCCGGAGGTACATCTATGAGGATGTCAGGTCCATCAGTGAGCAGTGGCTCGCTGAGCCAGAGGGGTGGTGCTCCGGGCAGCATGCAGAGCAGTTCACAGAGCAGTTCACTAGGGAGTCCACTGATGGACAGTTCACACGGTACCTCAGCTTCTACAGGTTCAGGTGCAGGCAGGAGGACAGCAGACAGACAGTCAGGAGTTCAGGCTACTGATGGTGTTGAGGAGGAGGAGTTTCATTCTCATATGGGAGAAGCATGCTCAGGGAAGAGGAAGCCCAAGTGGCTTCAGGACACCTTGAGAGATGCCACATCTGTTGCTGAGCCGAAGAGGCCGGTCAGAGAGAGTAGACCACCTGAGAGGTTTTGTAGTTATATGGCAATGGTTACCAGCATCCTTGACTCTGAGCCTTCTAGCTATGAGGAGGCAGTTAGCCAGTAGGTCTGGAGAGAGGCCATGCAGGAGGAGTATTCTTCTATCATGAAGAATGATGTTTGGGAGGTGGTGCCGAGGCCTGAGGGCAAATCCGTGGTTACTTCCAGATGGCTTTACAAGGTAAAGCATGCTGCAGATGGCAGCATTGAGAAATTCAAAGCAAGGTTTGTGGCTAGAGGGTTCTCTCAGGTAGAGGGAGTTGATTATGAGGAGACCTTCGCTCCCGTGGCTCGATATACTTCGATCCGCTCCATTATATCGATAACAACAGATATGGGTTGGAAGATCCACCAGATGGATGTGAAGACCACATTTCTCAATGGCTTCATACAGGAGGAGGTGTACATTGAGCAGCCACAGGGCTTTGAGGTGCATGGGAAGGAGTCCCATGTGTGCAGACTGAAGAAGGCCCTTTATGGCCTGAAGCAAGCTCCCAGAGCTTGGTACTCCAGGATAGATACATATTTGCAGGGGATAGGTTTCACAAAGAGTGAGGCAGATCCGAACCTTTACTTTATTGTGATTGGTGAGGAGCCTCTCATTCTGGTGCTGTATGTGGATGACTTGGTCATTACAGGTGCAGAGAGACTCATAGAGCACTGCAAGAGAGATCTTGCGGCGGAGTCTGAGATGAAGGACATCGGCTTGATGCATTACTTTTTGGGTTTGGAGGTGTGGCAGGAGGAGGGGCATTTCTTCCTGGGGCAGGGGAAGTATATTGTGGACATCCTTAGCAGATTCCACATGGAGGATTGTAGACCCATGTCAACACCGATGATCACCAACTGGAAGAAGCTTCATGCTTCGGATTCCGAGTTGGTGGATCTCACATTGTACAGGCAGCTGATTGGTTCCTTGATGTATTTGGTCAACACTAGACCAGATATCTGTTTTGCAGTCAACACGATGAGTCAGTTTATGTGTGAGCCTAGGAAGGTTCACTGGGTGGCTGTAAAACACATTTTGCGGTACTTGCAGGGGACAGTGGATTATGGTCTGGACTACAGGCAGGGAGATGGAGTGAGATTGGCAGGATACACTGATTCTGATTGGGCAGGTTGTGCTTCTGATAGGAAGAGCACTTCAGGGTGCTGTTTTGGGTTGGGTTCAGCAGTAGTGTCATGGTTCAGTCGGAAGCAGCAGTCAGTAGCACTGAGTTCAGCGGAAGTAGAGTATATGGCAGCCAGTCTAGCTAGTTGTGAGGCCATCTGGCTTCGCAAGATGTTGTTTGGCTTATTTGGTCAGCCGTTGAGACCTTCAGTGATTTACTGTGATAATCAGAGTTGCATTAAACTCACGGAGAATCCAGTATTTCATGACAGGTCAAAGCATATCGGGATCAGATATCATTTCATCAGAGACTATGTTCAGAAGGGAGCTGTGAAGCTTGAGTATATTTCCACTGATGAACATGTTGTAGATATTCTTACCAAAGCCTTACCACGGGGCAAGCATGTCTACTTCAGAGACAAGATGGGTGTGGTGAGGAACACCTTCCTCGGTAAGAGGGAGTGTTGAAATTTGGTACCGGAGGACAGGTGGTTCCCTTAGGCTTTGATCTTTGGCCTAGGGAAAAGTGTCCAAAAGAATTTAATTTTTCTCCTAAAGTAACTTTATAATTTTTATAAAGTTAAATCTAATTTAAAAGTTACTTTAAGTGATAAAGTTACTAAGTTTAATTTTAAAGTGACTTTTATAAAGTCAATGAAAAATTATAAAGGAAAAGTGACTTTGGAAATAAATGACTAAGTGGGTCTTTATTAAAGTGGGGTGAATTAAAAAATAGAAAGTGAGATTTAAATGAGCATTTAATCTCAGCCATTGATCTAAATCTATTTCAGCCATTGGATTTAGGGATCACCCAAAAGTCACTTAGGGTTGGGTTAATGGAGGAAAAGGAGGAAAAGATCATTCATTCTTTCATGAGCAGATTGGGAGAAGGAGAGCAAGAGAGCAAGGGAGATTTCTGGGCAAGGAGGAGAAAGAGGCAACAGTTTGACACACATACCAAGGCAGCACTTCAACAAATCTATACAGCTCAAAGAACAAGCAGAAAAAGGCAGATTTTTGTGAGCAAACAGGGAAAAACTGATTTTCAGGCACGAATATCGAGGAGGCGATTTTCTGCACAAATTTCGAGGTCTGTCCGTACGGTCCGTACGTCAGTACAGTCCGTACATTCGTATAGCTCGTACAACGCATTTTTCCAGATTGTCTGTTAGCTGAAAAACAGATAAGTTTGCTTGCTGGAAAAATTTGTTTTGCTGAATTTTTTCTCACTGTAAAAAGGGATTTTCCAGAAATAAAGAAGAGCTCTCAAACTGGTTTTCCCTAAGAGTTGTAGGGGGTTTTTCCAGGGTCAAGTTGACCAAAAATCTCAGTGTTTAAATGTGTTTTAAAGGCTGTTTATTACTGCTGATTTTTATTTCTGCAATTTCCAGCATTCTGTAAAATTTCCAGAATTTGTGTTTTCAGCAATATTTATTTTTCAGCTTGTTAAATGTATGGTTATGGGAAATGGCATTTAACTACATGGGAGAAATAAGGTGAAACTGAAAATCGGGGTGGGAAAACAGAAATTTCTACAAGCTCATCAACAATACTTGTTGGTTGCTCCTACTGTTGATTGCCTTGGATGCTTCAACCCCCAATTGGCCTACACCCCTTAAACTCTTGTAGTCCCCTGTTTGTATCCTTTTCTACTACCCATAGCCTCATAAATAACCTTTTGATCTTTGCTGCTATAGGGAATTGATTCCCAGCTTTCCTCTACCTTAGGCAGATTTGTATGGGTCTCCTGTACCCTCAGCTATACCCTCCATTGTCTCACAAAGGGGTCTCCAACTTTGCTACCACAAAAAATGGGGTTCCAACCTCCTCGTTGCCTCAAAAAAATAATCTATTGCCCCTCAGGGTGTTAATTTTTCATAGGGCCACCTGCTTTGATAATTGCATTTCTTCATTAATACATTATGTTCACCCATATCATCATTCCATTATTCAGATCTACACCATTATTCACCAACATATGCAATTATATAGAAAAAACAACATCATCATCATCAATGCAACAGAACATGAAGGAACAATAGAAGAAAAACATGCCCACACATAGAGACACTAGGATTGGTCTGAGACCAGGGCAAAATCCACTATGGGGAAAACCCTTGCAAATCTTCTTCTTCTTCTGTCATCATCAAATGATTCAGCAAAAGAGAGTACAATGATCCATAACTTCATCTATGCAACAAAACAACTATGATATCCATGGAACAGATCTAATCATGCTTGAAATCAAAACCTTCATTCTGATCGTTGCAATGTGCTGTCACAACTAAAGTCAACTGCTAGATACTGCTGTCACTGATTTGAACGCTGCTGAACACTGTTGTCACTGAGTGGAATCTCCGAAATACAAAAATCTCATCTATGAGTCCCGGACGTAGGGAGGAGCTGTGTGAGCTATCACAGATCTGGATGCTCTTTGCATAATTGGATGACTGCGTCTGGAACAGATCTAGACGCTTCCAGGTGAAATGGATGAGGGCGTCTGTGGTCAAACATACCTAGACCTGCTTCAAGCCTTGGACACTCTCATAAGGTTGTTGTGCGAGCGTCTATGGCAACTCGGACGCTCTCAGGACCCTCTGTGTGAGCGTCCGGGGACTAATACAGTCCGATCTGACCCCCAAGCCTTGGATGCTCCCATAACTCACCGTGCCAACGTCCAAGGCTCCATGGACGCTGTCAGGACCATTGTGTGCCAGCGTCCAAGGACTAAAATGACCAGTTCTGTGCCAGCGTCCGAGATCCATAAAACCCTAGATCATAGCGAGCTTCGCCTTTAAGATTTCAGACCCTTGTGCGAACTTTCCTCCGATAGACCTGTGCAAACCAAGACAATAAGAGAAGAGAAGATGGCTTGATCAATGTGTCCAAATGCGTTTGAGGTCTCTTCTATTTATAGGCTTTCATGAGGGTCCACTTGGGGTTGAGGTCGCCCTGCCCAATTTAACATGTGCTTAGGGCTGACCTGACCCAATATACATGAGTGAATAGATAAATTCAAAAGCCAGCGTTTGCTTATCCAAATAAGGTGATCTTTAGGTCGATTTTGGTCTTCCTGAAAATAGGAATCTAATGCAATCATCATCTCGGTCATCTGAGCTGTGCAAGGTGGAATTTGACCACAGTTGTAAAAATTAACACTCTCTCTCACCTAGGGAGAATTCCACCTGCCAATATGTGTCCATCGATCAATATGCCTTCTTGTGTCTTCAAGTGTCATAACATATCATCCCTGATCATCTCTGTCATGTAGTCATCATGCCATGACCACCTCAAGTATCTCATCATCACAAATCATCATTGTACATCTTGATCTAGCCCTTGCTTATTCCTGCTTATCTCTTGATTGTTTTTGCTCGCATGCTAAATGTTCTTGAATCTAGAAGAAGACTTTGTTACTGGAGGGGAGCTTAAGCTACCACCCTCTATCCATCAGGCTGTTACTTGAAATCTCTACCAGCGGGCTACTACCCATAATATCATCATCAATCGTCATCGGAGAGAATGTCATCAAGGAGCACATCTCAACTTGGAACCATATCAGGGAACACATCTCGACACGAAATCTCATGGGGGAGTTATACATCTACAACCCCATGTTGAGCAATAGGATATCCAAACACACAGGGGAGCACATCTCGACCCGAAATCTCATGGGGGAATTATACATCTACAACGCCATAGTGAGCAATAGGATATCCAAACACACAGGGGAGCACATCTTGACCTTGGGATCTCATCAGGGAGCTCAATCTCAACCTGAATTGCATAGGGTTATCTCAACTCATCCTATTGCCCATCGATATTCCCATCGATGACCCTAAATAGTCATGTGGTAGAACACCTGCATCATAATCGACTTGGCAATACACCCCAAATACACTCGCAACTCGTTGGCAAAACGAGGAGTGGTATTCCTGACAAGCCCAACTTGTGGGTATGATGCCAACTAGGGTATACTCTGCAAAGACCAAACAGGGGAGCAACATTCTCCGACCCTATGAAGATAGGGGAGCAACATCTTCAACCCTATGGGTAACATATAGGGGAGCAACATCTTCAACCCTATGGGTAACAGATAGGGGTCATACCCTATTGTCTAGAGTTCCCTCAACCCCAGGAGCCCTTTATTTCAATTCCTCACCCTGGGAGCTCAGACAGGGAGGAAGAGTTGGTTCAATGTCATTGATCAACGCTGCTCTCATCATACTCAAATCTGGTATCAACTTGTCTCAATAGCATATGTTTCCTGTTCATACATGACATCAAATCAAATATCATGTCAGAACACAAATAATCATATAAATCACAAAAGGATACCATAATCATCCTCCCTCTCAAAGAGGTTCCAACCACAACGCTTGAGTTTGTTTCGAACAACTGCACTGTTTCAATATATGAGAGTATCTCGGTCCCAACTATAAATATGGGACTTTCTGCCAAACAGATCTCACTCTATGACATCACAATGTATCCATGTCATATCCAGATCATGCTCAGACAACTCTCTAAGGAGCTTCTACATCCTGCCTCACAGCTAGCCATCGTACTTATCCTCAATCATACTACGAACCTCTTGTCCAAGATATCATGGTAGATCTCATACTAAAACAACATCCAAATGTGCTTATCAGCAATAATCTCAAATATCAACAATACATTTAATATCTCATTTAAAAAAATAGAACACCTCATGCAACTATTTCAAAAGATGCTCAGTGGCAACTCTATGTGAGTGCAGCAACTCAATCATGAATTTATTCAGGTTCTATGCACATCATATATATACAGATGGATATTCAAAATGGAACATTAATGCTTCAAACAACTGTTGGATGCCATGTCAAGTTCAACAACATCTTGAACTTTAATTCAGAGTGTCCAAGGAATTTCCATTTCCATTATTCAAAAACATTTTCAAATAGTTTTGCAATATGGAATTTCTTTCCCAAATTCTAGAAATCAATTCATCATTACATGATACATTATTCGAGCTTCAGAAGCTATCTCCCTTTGATTTAGAATAGAGCATAAGGATATAAAACCAAAACCATAATCAAAATCAAAGCCATACCTGGGAACTCATCATCCTGACTTCATCTAATGACTGTCCACTATGGACATATCTGGATCGGGGAGCTTGCTTCATGCAATGCTCTCTACAAGCATAATGCTTTACTAAGCCAACATAATCAACCCTGCATACATCAATGTTGTATCATCACATCAACAAAGTCAACTCATCAAAGTTTAGAAGTTAGATCACAACCAATATCAAAGTCATCAATATCACAATATTAATTCTTTCAACTAGGAGATAGGTGGAGCTCATATCAAATCTTGACTTCATTTATTATAATGCCAACAAGTTGTATGCAATATCAATTCAAACTTTAGCATGTCATTCTCATTCTCGTAAGTCATTTCTGCTGCTAGGTGCAAATGCATACACCGAGGATGAGTCATGCAGGTTTCAATTTCATGCTGAATCACAACTATCAGTACCTCAACCATTGTGCTAGGAACGAGGAGGCCAATACAAAATCATTTTTTCGAATACCCACATAAGTCATTATGCCCACATAACATTGATATCAGGGCAAATCAATAATCGTGAAGTCAGATCATCAGGTCAACTCTAAATTTGCTATTGTAGAGAGATCTATAGTCAAAGCATATCTCAATCATCAATCCAAAGTTATTGTCGAGCATCATGACAAAACTCTGTTCATCTATATCAATCATCATGCCAACCTCTTGTACCACAAACATAGTGACATATCTATATGTATGTCTTGGTCACTTGCAAACACACGTTTACTCTGCATGTTCATGTTATGGCAAACATTCAAGATTTTTTTGCTTCAAGATCTTGTCATCTCCAACACATTTGTGGAACTGACATTCCAGGTGAACATCTAATTTCTTGCAAGATACTTCATTTTTATGTGATCACCGATTTAACCCAACAACTTTAGAAATCATATTACAATGGCGGGATATGTCAGAAACATCTCAATTCAGAGTTCAAACAACTTCACAAAGCTTCAGATGATGGTCAACTATAGTCAAACCCCTGGATGCTCCCTTTAGGTTAGCATGGGAGCGTCTTTAGCTTCATGGACGCTCTCTGGGCCTTAGCATGCATGTGTCTAGGGACAAGATCTCCTAGTTCTGTGACTTCGTCCGAAGCAGAAACCCTAATTTCTATGCGAGTTTTAGATCTGAGACTCTGCTGTAGATCAATACTGTCAGATGCACAGAAATCATATTTCAGCATCACATAATGCAAATAGTGATATGAGTAAGAGTCTTGAGAAGAGATTCTCCCTCTGATTGGGAGTCTACTTCATTCATCTTCATTCATGCCACCAACCTGTCTCTACTAGAGTCAAGCAACAACAGATATGTTAGAACATATATCTATCATGGCTATCAACATCATGACATCAACCTTTCATCAAAGGTTAGAATCAAAGCAATAGATAGATGCAACATCATATCTCATAGATTATGAACACAATAACACTTTTTATCAAGTCACTTCATCAAGTTAGGGCATTCAACTTTACCATATGCTATCAAGACATGACCACAAGTAGTAAGAGATCTAGACTATCAATCTCATAGTTATACCTCTAACATCAAGGTTACCATACTTATCATGATCAATAAGATCAAGTAAGGTCATTTATCAAAACAACAAGAGTGACAATCTCTCTTTCCATATGCTTTCATCACGCTGATCACAAGCATTACCAGTGGTATAATGTATAAGAATCAATGAGATATCCTTCTATATAAAATCCATCATGACAAGTATCAAGACTATCATTTACTAGACTCAAGGTGCTAGCCTTCCTTATAAGATCAAGATGTCCACTGGATGGTTGTTATCCAAACATCAAGCATATCAATGTATCAACATTAAATAGCCTCATAGAATTCAAGAAGATCAAAATGTTCAACATCAGGTGCATCATTTCATCATAGCAAATATAGATAAAAGTCACTTTCATATGCATGTATGAGCCATCAAAGAAAGAGAGATTCTCATCATACCTTAGGGCTTATCGAGCCATACAATGTTACAACTGAAATACAACATACCATGCATACCTTGTGATATTCAAATACCCGTGCACCTTTTCATTAGACGACTTGAAGCACTTTGTCATCTGTCATCAAGTACCTCTTTCCAAATCTAGTTTTGTTTCCTTCATCTCAAATGATCTTCATATCTCATCAAGGAGGTTAAAAACATCCATATACTCAATTACATATGCAAGAAGTATAATCAATAAACATAATCATCAGATCCATAGGCCTAAACAAATGTAAGAGGCATCATGAGTCAAGAAATATTTATCTTCAATGAGAGGTGATCCTCTTCCTCTTGAACCAATCTTCAAGAGCTATCAATGTCCATGTCAATTATCCAACCAGGTGTGCTAGGGATTATCCCATCTAGGGCTTCATCAAATCCAGCTAGGTTCCATATCTCATATTGTTCCCATAAACCAAGGTTTTCTCTCCAACCCTACCCTCATAGAATCCATCGAACCATAATAGTCAAGTTTCCTAGGGTTTTCTTCAAACCCTAAAATTCTTTTAGGTCTCTACCATCCTCTTCTTTCTTCCATCAAAGGTGTCATCATCGGGGTGATCTACATGGATTTTCTTCAGCCCAACTATGATACCATGTTATTTTTCATAGGGCCACATTGTTCTTTGCTTTGATAATTGCATTTCTTCATTAATACATTAAGTTCACCCCATATCATCATTACATTATTCAGATCTACACCATTATTCATCAACATATGCAATTATGTAGAAATAACAACATCATCATCATCATCAATGCAGCGGAACAATAGAAGAAAAACATGCACACACATAGAGACACCAGGATTGGTCTTAGACTAGAGAAAACCCCACTATGGGGAAAACCCTTGCAAATCTTATTCTTCTTAGATCGTCATCAAATGATTCAACGAAAGAGAGTACAATGATCCATAACTTCATCTATGCAACAAAACAACTATGATATCCGTGAAACAAATCTAATCATGCTTGAAATCAAAACCTTCATTTTGATGGCTGCAATGTGCTGTCACAAATTGAATTCAAATGTTGGATACTGTTGTCACTGATCTGAACACTGCTGTCACTGAGCAGAATCTTCGGAATACAGAAATATTATCCACGAGTCCCAAACGCAAGGAGGAGGAGTTGTGCGAGCGTCTATAGCAGATTTGGATGCTCTTTGCATAATTGGATCACTGCGTCTAGAACATATTTGGACGCTTCCAGGGGAATTGGATGAGGGCGTCTGGGGTCAAACATACCCAAACCTGCTTCAAGCCCTGGACGATTTCATAACGCTGCTATGCGAGCATCTATGGCAGCTCGGACGCTCTCAAGACCACTCTGTGCGAGCGTCCGAGGACTAATACAGCGGGATCTGACCTTCAAGTCCTAGACACTCCCATAACTCACTGCGCCAACGTCCAAGGCTCCCTAGATGCTGTTAGGGCCACTGTTTGCTAGCGTCCAAGGAATAAAATGACCAGTTTTGTGCCAGCGTCCGAGATACAGAAAACCCTAAATCAGAGTGAGCTTTTCCCCTGAGATTTCAGACCCTTGTGCGAACTTTCCTCCAACAGACCTGTGCAAACCAACACAATAAGAGAAGAGAAGATGACTCGATCAATGTGTCCAAATGAGCTTGAGGTCTCTTCTATTATAGGCTTTCATGAGGGTCCACTTGGGATTAAGGCTGACTTGTCCAATTTAACATATCCTTAGGGCCGACCTAACCCAATATACATGACTTAATAAATAATTTCAAAAAGCAACTTTCGCTTGTCCAAATAAGGTGATCTTTAGGTCGATTTTGGTCCTCTCGAAAACAATAAGAGAAGAGAAAATGACTTGATCAATGTGTCCAAATGAGCTTGAGGTCTCTTCTATTATAGGCTTTCATGAGGGTCCACTTGGGATTAACGCTGACTTGTCCAATTTAACATATCCTTAGGGCCGACCTAACCCAATATACATGACTTAATAAATAATTTCAAAAAGCAACTTTCGCTTGTCCAAATAAGGTGATCTTTAGGTCGATTTTGGTCCTCTCGAAAAGAGGAATCTAATGCAATCATCATTTTGGTCATTTGAGCTGTCCAAGGTGGAATTTGACTGTAGTTGTAAAAATTAACACATGGTTGGTTCCAACCTTGTTGCCTTAGGAAACAATCTCCACTTAACTCAGGTGATAACTCGCTGACTCAGATTTGATTAGTCTAGTCTTGCATCCTTAGTAGACAACCTTCACGTGCCTCAGAAATATCTCATTGCCTCATATAATACCTCAGAGATAGTTAACTACCATAGATAATGCCTCAAAGATAGTTCGCTGCCACAAAATGATAAATCGAACCCTCGCTACTTCAGAAATGGAGATTCTAGCCTTTGTTTCACCTCAGAATGTTGATCCTCCAATCAAAACTTTGCGTTGTAACCAGAAAGGCAGAAGGATTGGCTAAGGTGGAATATTTTACCAACGAAACCAATTAGAAAGGAGTCTTAAAACACTTTAACAACCTTAGCCCAAAAATTTGAAAGAACAATAATCCATGATGATCACTATGAATCTCCTCTCTCCTTTTTATAGATTCCCTTTGGGGTTTCCTCTCTTAATTTTTATTTCGAGTGGCTAACAAGTTTCCCTCTATATGCCCCTAATTTACTATCATTATTTAATGTTACCTAAGTAACATCAAATAATGGCTCCCCCTTCACAAATGACTCTATCCTATGGGATTAAATATGCTACTACGTCCTCCCTTTGGAAATTTAATTGGAAGAGGACATTACAACCCCCCCTTCTTGACATAGCTTATCCTCAAGCAATTGCAAATTCAGGTGCTGCAAGATCTGTTCTCCTTCCCACGTGGCATCCTCTTCAGATGAATCCTTCCACCTAATAAGATATTATGAGATCATCTTACCCCTCAATCTCCTCTCTCAGACAACCATGATAGCTTTTAGAATCAATACTAACTGACCCTCCTTATCCAAAAAGGGTAGCTCAGCTGAACTAGTAACCTATTGACCCATTGCCTTACAAAATATTCAGACAGATTACAGATTGTAAATAAATAGTTTTCAAGGGGTATTTGCATAACTATGTGTCAGGATAGCAGAAGGCATGGATCAAATGGTTACATCTTAGGGAGCACTACTATAACACCACTTATCATCTATCCATTGTGATGACCCCATTCAGGGCATTGTATAGGTACAATGCTCCAACATTTGTCGATTTGGCATTTGAGGAGAACAAGGCTCCAAAAGCCAAAGATTGGATACATGATAGTTATGAAAAATTCTCCACTATGCATCCATATGCTAAGGCCTCTCTCAAATTGATAAATAATATGAGCTATGAAATGGAAACACCATATAAACAATCTCCACTAAAGAAAAGTGGTGCAAAGAAACTAAAACATAGATTTTATGGGCTTTACAAAATAACTGTCGAAGGTTGGAGTTTGACCATAGTTGTAAAAATTAACACAGGGTTGGTTCCTTGAAGAACAATTCTACTAGTGTTGCCTTATAATTTGCAGAGATCACAATTAAATTTGTGAACTTGGTCAACTATCACGTAGATGCAATCCTTTCCCTGTGCCTTGGGTAGTCCTGTGATGAAGTCCATTGATATGCCCTTCCATTTCTGCTCTGGAATTGGTAAGGCTTGTAGCAATCTTGTAGGAGGAGTATGCTCGGGCTTGTTCTGCTAACAAGTCATGCACTCCATTACGTGCCTCAACACATCATCCTTGAGGCCTTTCCAAGAAGATCTTTCTCTGATTTTCCAATAAGTTTTGAAGAACCCTTGGTGTCCTGCTAGTGGTGCGTCATGTATGACCTTCAAGATCTTCTCCTTGAGTATGAATTCATGGACCAAATATAACATGTCTTTATAGAAAATGACCTCATCTACTATTTTGTACTTGTCATCCTAGATGAGATCATCCATTAACTCACAAGCAAACTTGTTTTTGGAATATTCTACCAAGAGGTGGGCTTTCTAATCACCTGTAATCTCCATGAATGAACACGTGGTTGGTTTCCTGGAAAGTGCATCGACCACAATGTTCTTCTTGCCTTTCATGTACTCAACATCAAAATCATAGGCCCGAAACTTACCCATTTCTACTATCTTTCATGCAAGTCCTTTTGCTCTAGAAAGTTTCATACGCTATTGTGATATGTTTTGACCACAAACTTGCCCCCTACCAAGTATTGTCTGAACTTTGTCAAAGCACGCATAATGGAGAGCATCTCCTTGTCCTAGATGGAATAGAGTATATTTGGATTTGCGAGTTTTCGACTTTCGAAGGCTATCATGTGTTTATTTTGCATCAACACAACCTCTATCCCTTCACCCGAAGTATCACACTCCAATATGAAGGGTTGACTGAAGTCAGGAAGCGTCAAAACTAGGCATGAGATCATCACCTCTTCGAGCTTGTTAAATGACCTCTCAGACTCCTCTGTCCACTTGAACACCATTTTTTTCGTCATGTTTGTCAATGGTGCACCTAACTAAGAAAATCCCTTATTGAACTTGTTGATGGCGCTGGATGCCGCCAATAGTATGGAGGTCTCCCCAATATGAAGTCCCAATTAGACCTCACACTGTTTGGGATAGGAGCCCCATTCGAGAATTCGACCGACTGCCATTACAATGATCTTAAAGATTTGTCTTGGCTGCAATTATCAACATAAGAGAGCATGCATATACTTTTGAGATAAGCAAGTAAGCTTTGTGAAACAAACAATTGCAATGTGTACAAAATACTTTCACGAAGGGGGAAAGAAAGAGTGAGCCTTTAGAAGAAAATTAATAGTACTATCCTAATAAAGACGCACATAAATATAGAAATAATCATTAATTAATTTGTGAAATAGTTCACAAAGTAACAATGATCATGAAAGTAAATAAGTTTGCACAATTCAAAGATGTGTACCAAAGCTAATGAAATAGTTCATTTTGCTTAGTACACATGAAACATAAACGTACATTGCAAACATGAAAGAATAGTCTTACAACATTCATGATACATGCATGAAAATGCGCTGATTTTGAGAGCTTCAAAATATTAAGTGAAAGTTCCAAGATACACAATTACAATGTTGCATCACTAGCCCCAATAGTGAAACATGAAAAACCACTTGCTCGTCAAAAGAATGATCTTTTCTCTTATGCCTAGCTTGAAGAGCCAAGGTGAAAAGTCTTTTGTTTAAGTTATGAGGGTTTATTTATAACAAATGAGGTGACCATTCCCCTCCCATGTGACTTTTAACTTCCCTCATGACTCTCGAGCTCCCATATGACTTTTGAGCTACTACATGACCATTGGACTACTTAGTGACTTTTCACATTCCATGTGTGACCCTTGGGTTTCCACACATTTTACATTTTCCAATTTTCGAAATTACATAATTACATTCCATCAATAATGTGGCGAAACACATAGAAGAAAATAATACTCGTGTTCACATTGTGAAGCTAGAATTTGGCGATTGTGACATGATACTTTATTGTAATGTATCGTTGTCAAGTTCTTCTCTTTATTGCTATGTCTTCAACTCTTCATGATTGATCCGAGATTTGCTTCATCTTCACCCTCCAAAGGGGATGAATAAGCACTGAAACCTTCTAAGTCAACATGAGTTTCCATCTCTCTGTTGTGATCCAAGATTCCTTTACTCTTGCATGATATCATTTTTGTGTCTCATCTCCACAAGTGTCTTCTTGAAACCTCTCATTAATGATCTCCTTGAATATCATCTTGCCATGTTAGGATGATAGCACCTGCAAATGAAGTTCATTCCTGACAAGACAATATCAGTGCCAAAATCACCTATTATGTCTTGTTTGTTCATGTAAGTTGCTAACTGTGATGGGATAGTGCGCAAGGACCCAGAGAGAGGCCTTGGGCGCAAAGCGTAGAGTCAGGGGGCAAAGGGGTGGAGGTTTGGGCACTAGGAGAGTGCATTGTGCAATGGAAAGATAGAGAGGCAAGGCTTGGGTGCCGAGGGCAAATCCAGGAGATAGTGGCTAGGAGCTTGAACCTTGAGGATGCGTAGTCCGCAATCACTGAGAGGGAGCCTCTACATAAGGGCAGGTCGCCATTGTAAGGGGTTTGAGGTGACCTTACTGTCCACTAGGAGTGTGCAATGTGCAACACAAGTTAGGGTTGATCAAGGCTTGCGTAGTGGGCAAGTGTAAGTAACAAGGGTTGAGTGGCTGTGTTGAAGATGTGTAATGCACTTGTGAAGGGGCTGAATTCAAGATGGGCGCGGCTTCAGGAGACAAGGGTCTCACACTGAGGCTTGGAGGTGTGCAATGCGCCCATCACTTTGCTGAAAGTTAAAATGTGCTCATGACTTGTGCATGATGTGAAGTCAAGGAAGAACCTCGAAATTGACTATGCGTGAGATCAATAGGACAAAAGAGAGAGGGAGTAAGAGCATACACATAGGCAGTGACATGATCACACACACATGCACAACCAAACACATGACAAGAATATGCACAGTACCCAAAACAAACATGTATATATTGAAACGACAACAAAGCGACGCTTATTTCTTGGTATGATAATTAGGATGCAAGACTTTACGACACAAGTGTCGTCACAATTAGAAGGTGCGTTAAGTCATGGAAGTGTGTTTAGCGCATGTCCTTGTGATAGATACGATCAACTAATGCAAGGGAGTGTGCTAGAGTTGCATCTAGAAGGTGCACCAAGGTGTTCTTAACAAGATCTGCGAAAGTAAGCGAAAGTGACACATGCAAGAGTTAAAGCAAGCAAAAACGACACATGCACAAACAAAATTGACACATGCGAAGGCAAAAAAAGCAAAAACAACAGTTGAGAACTCACCCAAAAGATGGTGCATTTGCAACCAAGAGTGAGGGATGCTCCTTGTGCTCCAAAAGTGCGCAGGTCTCAAAAGTGAAAGATATGTGTGAAATGAGCTCTAGGCTAGACTCTTCATTTAAGGAGAGAAAACATGCAATTAGGGTTAGGGTTTCACAATGCAGTTTTCTGTGATTCATGATTTATACTAAATTTTCTTCCGAAAGAGATCACATATAGCTTTTCATGTCAACGCGTTTCGAACCACTTACTGTGGTTCATCATCAAGAAAAAAATGGATAACTAAACTAGAGAACAAATAAATAACAAAGATGCAACCACTAATCCCAAGGATCAAAGTTTTCATTTAATTATTTTTTCATTTATTTATTATTTAATCAAAAGAAACAAACAAATAAGTCAAAATTAGAAAAAGAAATAATCCTTTAAAATAATAAAAAATAATAAAGACCCTGATAAAATAAAATAAAATAGTATTAAATAAAGTAGAAAAATTACAATATAAAGTAAAGTTGAAATTAGAAAACAATAAAATAAATTAAACCAAATTCAAAGAATAAAACATAAGAAGAGAGATATTTATTTAATTATCTGAAATTTAATTAAAAAAACTCAAATAATAAAGTCAAAAGTAAAAATTAAGAAAAAATGTTAAGGAATATAAAACAATATAAAATTAAAATAAATAAATAAATAAAGTAAAATATAAAACAAACAATAAAAATAAAATTAAATAAATAAATAAATAAAATCGAAATTAAAAAACAACAAAAGAAAAAAGTCTAAAAATAATTTATGAGAAGAGAAAATTAGAGGGATAACAATCCTAACTCCCATCACTATCCTGCCCAAAAGCTAGGGGTTCTAAACACTCTAGCTACTCGGGCTTTGCGGGTTTCTGGTGGAACACTCAAAGGGTGAGAAAGCTCATCTTCTTAATGTTTTTGAAATGAATGGTTATAGCAGGTCTCAAGGTTTCAAAGCTTTTCAAAAGACAAGTAAAGGTCCTAAGATTATGAAATAACTTAGAGATTTAACTGCGAATGTTCAACGTCCCTTTATACATGGAGCTATTGACAAGATTGCTCGGGTTCTTAGGAAGCATGATGTTTCTTCCACCTTCAGAGCCTTGAACATGATTCGCAACTCCCTGAGATTAGTGAAAGACCCTGTGAATCCCAAAGACATGAAAGGTGTTTATTAGATTCCCTGTTCATGTGGGACAACCTACATTGGAGAAACATGTCATTACGTCAGTCAAAGGATTAAGGAACATGCAGTCAACATAAAGCACTATAGGACTCGCTCCTTAGCTTTGGCGGAACATGCGGTCAACATAAAGCACTATAGGACTCGCTCCTCAGCTTTGGCGGAACATGCGGAGAAGACCAAGCACCACATTAATATTGAGGACTCTCAGGTCATTGCCAAGATTGATCACTTCCATCACTGCAAGTTTAGGGAGACCATTGATATTGAAAAAAGGTCTAAGATGCTTAATAGAGATGATGGTTGGAATATAAGTCATTGATGGATCCCCTCTCTTTATTCCTATTTTTTTAAAATCTTAATTTATTTCATAATTATAATTCTCTTAATAATTTATTTAATTCGATTATAGTCATTTTTTATGATTTTGTTCTATTTATTCATCTATATATTATTTCCATTCATGCATGTAATTATATTTCCTATTTTTGGTTTGATATGAATTTTGTGATCTCTCTAATTTTCTCTTCTTATAAACTAGCAATTACCACTAAAGGTGAAAAGGTACACCAAAGGAATAGAAGATTTGGGAAGACCACTCCAATGCAACCATCATTAGTTGTTTCTATGAGTGGAGAAAATTTCTTTTATATAGGAATATGTAGATGATGGATATCTAAATCCACTAAGAAACGTTAGAAAGGAGCATACGAATCTCTGAAGAGGACTCCACTTGTTAGATTTGAACGTCTGATGTGCAGAATTACGCTGCATAGTTAGTGAGTTCAATGAAAATCACTTGCAACGACCTTGAAGGTGCCATGTAATAGGAAACTAAAGATGAATGCTATAATATGAACTTGCCAACGCCATTGCCAAAGCACTTCCATTCATCAAATTAGAATAGAGGAAAGCATTACACAAATGCTTGGACAAGGGTTATGAAGATGAAATAGATAATTAGCAGCGTTTTACTTATCTTGTGTATGCTTATAGCCCTCTCAGTGGAAAATTAATATTTACATGGCAGGGGTAGTCTATATTGGAATTGGGCTCGAGGAAATTAATATTTACATTGTAGAGGTAGTCTATATTAGAATTGGGCTTCACAAATTTCCAATATTTAAAATATAAGAAATTATGGACCACTCATATTTAATAATGTGAAAATATTCTTAGTCTAATAGAGGATCCATATTATCTATAGGTTCAGTTTCAAATAGATAATATGAAAGGATTATGAAAAAACTTTTCAGTTTCAAAACCATTAAATAACTAGTGTAATTTTTGTTTTACACAGTTTTATTTAATACTTTTTATTTGAAAGTGGCCCAAGTATTATTCATAATATTATTAAGTGTTTCGATTTCATTTGGACCTGACCGGTCCAATTTAACTCTTCATTTCTCAACCTTTCCATTAACCCTCATTCGCTGACATAGACTGCAATAACCATTTCAAACAAAAGTTCAAACTTATCAATGTTTGTTCCCATTTATCTATTTGTAATATTAATTTTTGCTCCTTTCTAAGTTACAAGGTGAGTGAGTAGAATGTTATGGAGTGGCGTTTTGTGTTCTTGTGCTACAGCTGTATGAGAGAAGGATGTGTTGCTTCCTGAGTTTGTTGTGTTTTAATAATGGAAAGCTTTGTGAGAAATGGGTTTATAAAAACCCCATAAATTATATGGAACAAATCTGATAAATGTATGTGATCAATGAAAAAATTACTCAGAAGCATATTCTTTAAGAAAATGTGAGGACAAACTATTAGATTAAATGTGAGGACAAACTATTATTGATATTGTCTGCACCATTTAAAGTGCCCTATTCATTCTTCAAATAAATTCCACATTTTTGTTATCGTTATTTTTTACCGAGATCTATTTTTTATTTCTCAAATGGTGGCACTTTGCTGCTGATTTATTTGTCTTATGTTTTGTACATTCATATTAATTGATATTTCAAATATTAATTATTTGATTGGCATAAAAGAGCACCATATATAAAAAGATGCAGTGATTGGACTGCATCACATCATAAATTAAATTTGTTGTCCATATTGGACTTATGTTGTGCATATGGATCTCTATTGTATATATCACAAATTAAATAATTAAATTTGTTGTTTATATTGGACTTGTGTTGTGCATATGGATCTCTATTGTATATATCACAAATTAAATTTATCGCTTCCATTCAATAGTAAGAGAAAGCATTGAAATCTTTCAATATGTATTTAACTCAATTAGAGACTTGAGAAACCCTATAGATTCTGGAAAAGCCATGAGATAGTTAAAATTGCTGCTATGATCCAGATACTTGAGATTCATGGGATCCTGAAGATATTTTCAAAGGCTTCCAAGCTTGTTAGTCCTTGCCATGTAGCATGAGACTATAATAATCAGTTTGATGTATTTGATATTAGTTACTCTTCATTTTTGCGAAGGTTTTTTTTTCATGTTTCATTATTTTGAGATTAATCCCTTCTCATTCAACTTCACCGTCTTATTTGCCCTTTTCCCAGGGAGAAGAGGCTGGACTATATAATATTTTGCAGTTAGGCAATTCATTTTTAGAATTGCTTCCAATGTCGAACTAAGGTTAGCATTAGTTTGAGCTATTAAATGCTATGTATTATTAAGGTGCGAAAATGATTTTTTGCTATGGTTGTTGCAGTGGAGCCGCAACTGGATTACAGGTGGATGCATGCAGATAATTTCATTCTGAGCCCTCTGAGGCTCAATCAAGTGCTTAACTGACTAGATCTGCTTCAAGCTCTCTATCTATCTTTGGATCTGGATATTTGACAAAGGAAGCAAATTTGAGCTTGCACAGAAGCTCCCATCTGAGCATTTGAGGAGCATAGCCGATGTTTAGGTGCAGAGTCCAATTTATTGATATAGGGCTAGCTCTCAGGGGAGAGGGGGCTATGCACATGCCATTTTTTGGATGCCTTCGGGCAGGTTATGAACGGTTTCTTTTTATGGCCTCTATCTCTCAAGGCCTTCTATGAAACTGATACTTGAATACCTTACCTTACTTTACGACGCTCACTAGCACCGACAAGCACCCGCTAGACTAAGCACGAAAAGCACCCACTAGCGCCCACTAGCAGCGACGGGCAAGCCCTCCAGACTATGACTCCAGGATGTTTGCGCTATGGTGACTCTTTCTTTGGCAAAAACCTTATCTTGATCTAAAACAAGCGTGGTATTCCAGTTCTAGAGTTCGGCAAGGCAGAGAGCTACGAGGAGGATGGTTCATCTGCTTGTCAGCTTCTTTCCTTCTGATCAGGTCCAAACTTTTGCAGTGACCTTTCCTTATTATCTAGATAGTAGTTTTGCCTACCTTCGAGCCTCCCTTCTCCAGAATCTGTTCCGCTGCAACCTCTAGATTATATTCCATACCTTGACCTTGATTTATCGTTGTCAGGCTGGTCTGATTCCCGCTTGCTTGCTGGATGGGATGGATGGCTGGATGGATATGCAACTGCTGAACTGGGTGAACTGTTCTGGGTGTAAAGGGTTTATTGTAACCGGGGCAGTTCTAGGCTCACCCGGCTTGTAGTTACCCCATTTTACCTATTGCCAAAACTATTTCTCAGTCTCAGGTAGAAGCCCTATTTTAAAGAGGGAAGCCCTATTTACAATGGGTCGGCCTAGGAGTAGCTGCATGCAGAGCGATTCCTGCATAAGAGGACAACGAATTTTCACAACAGCGTTTGAACTACTCATCAGCGGAGAGGAACCGACCAAGCAAGATTTTCTTATCTATGCGACCAACCATTGACGAAGGAACATAAAGCGTAGCAGCGAGAGCTTATCATCAGAACTGAACTAGTTTCAGTGATGTAATATGACATCTGTGCTGGTTAAGCTGATTTGATAGAGGTTAACACAAATCACATCATTTATGTGTGTTATTGATTCCATCCAACATTATACATGCAGAGTTGTGATACGTGCAAGTTACCGTTGTTATATAATATGGTTGATTTCAATAAAGTTCTATTGTCTGAAAATCAATTAGTAGTGACCTGAACGCTTTCGCTTTTGCTTCAGCTCGACTTGGTTGGTGTATATCAAGTAAGTAAAAGCATCAGTAACGTTAACATCCATTTGATCAATCTTGTAATCTTTCATATGGGTAGAAATAACGAGCGGTGATGCTTTGAAACCGGAAGTAGTAATCCCACTTAATGATGGTTAAGCTCAATTACGGGCAATGATGCTCTGAAACTGGGAGAAATAATCCAATTTGATGACGGTTAAGCTCCTTCGCTCGATTCCTGTAGGGCAGGTTCCTCGCCAACTACGCCTTCCTTCATAGGGGGCTATACATAACTTAGTCACGATATTTTGCAAATCCTTAATGATTGTCTTTGGAATAGGAAATAATATCCATATTATTTTCAATAGCTTTCCAAATCATTGTCAGTGAAAGTGGTGGCCAATATTGTGATTGCAGCAGCTGCGCATAGAAACATTTAATATTGCATACTTCTCACCGAGTTCAACCTTCCATAGCACGTGAAAACTAAACTTATCTATGCTATTTATTCAATTTTCCCATAGTTGTATAACATAGGCCGTTTCTATGCAATTTAAACCTGTTCTTTTTGTTCATGGCCAAGATCCCTTATTAGGAGTCGCATCCTAGCCGGTCCAAATAGGCCCCATAGAGAAATTAGTAGAATTGCAGACGCAGATATGCAATTGAAACTAGCCCATAGTAGCATAGGCCAGTACTTACCCATGTTGATATCGTATGTTAACTAGGTTGAACTAGCAACAACATGAGAGTTTACATGAAATTTTAATTACCGAGGAATCTAAGCATTCTGCTGAAAGGCTGAAAAAATTTCGAGTAGGGCTGGGAAGCCATGAATGTCTCCTTCACTTCTTGTTCATGCATGACATATTAATCCTTTCCTTTTGTGTGGAGGCACGGGTTTTTCTTGATAAAATCATTGATTGAAGCCATCCCACTTTATTTCGCATCTTTTGGCTGTCATTCCAAAAGGAATTATTAATAGCATTCAAAAGTTTATTTATGGTATGCTTAGCTGTAAATAGATATAGAGACACCTCAATCAAAGAAAATCTGAACAATACTTGAAAATTCTTAGTCAATGGTAACAAACGAAAAATCTCAACTAGGATTCATTTTCAAGTTCAAATGTCTAAAAGTTGGGACTCAAATAGTACAATATCATGTTCTTTCTCCAACAAAAAATTGCATTTAAGAAAGTTGACATGTCAGCTTATATTTCTTGTACCCATCCACATAACTCATGCAACAAACACCAGATTACAACGCTTCGACTTACAATACCTTGACACCTCACTTATCTAGATAGCATATCACCAGTATCTTTGTTTTACTATGGTATGTATTATGCCATACAAAAACAAAGTGGCATGGAAACATCAAGGTAGTCTCATTAATAGGGAAAAATAAGTCCGCAATAAATCATACCTTCTAAAATATTTGCATGAATCCCTTATAGATGTTGCAAAGCCTTCAAGTATATTAATATTGAAGACATGGTATTTAAGGACCATCCAATAGGTATTTTAGCATTTGGTTGTTTTTCACTACACACAAGAAGTGATTTCTGGATACTTTCTAACTTCTCTTCTCCTTTTTAGTGATGGGCTTATCAAAAACCATAATTTTCCCATATCCAAAACCAATAGCTCTGAGCATTCACTCTTTAAATGCTTTTAGAACAGTGGAGTGAAATACCGTTCCTTTTCTCCATAAGGTGACTTGTCTAAAATTATAGATCCACCAAAGAGAGCATTAACTAGTTCGATGACTCATATGGCCTATGGGCAAGTTCGACCAATTTCTCCATGTGAAATCAACCTGTATGGCCATGTAGCCTTGTCACCTTGGGTTGTTGTTTGTTGTAACCAAGTATTATTGTATATCAATTCGGTGCGCTGGTATGGCTTCACCCTGTCTCCTGCACATGCATGAAGTTCTTTTTCAATGTCCACTTCAATAACTCTTCCAGTCCTCTACTCTGTTTTGTTGGCTTGTCATAGCAATGACAAAATGAAGTCAAAATCTATGTGTATAGATACATCCAATAACTAATTGTGAAAAAAATCGATATTTTTGGTTAAGCCCAGTACATACAAAAATATAGCAACTTCAAGGATATCATTTGATGGAATTTGGAATGAGATGGATCGTCATCCTGCAACTGGCTAGGTAGCATCATAACCAAGTTCCACTTGCATGCATGTCTGCCTCCTGTGCCTGAAGTTTGCTAAAGGCCCTCATACTATAGGTCATATGTTTCCAGGATTTACTGTCCACATACCAGCTGTGACTTTCAAGGGACTTTTGCTACATTAAAATGCATCTATCTCATATAGTTAACTCCCATGCTTAGTTGTAAATAGATATAAAGAACACCTCAATCAACGAAAATTTGAACAATATTTGAAAATTCTTAACCAGTGGTAACAAACGAAAAATCTCAACCATGATTCATTTCCAAGTTCAAATGTATAAAAGTTGGGACTCAAACAGTACAATATCATGTTCCTTCTCCAACAAAAAAATTCATTTAAGAAACTTGACATGTCAGCTTATATTTCTTGTACCCATCCACATAACTCATGCAACAAACAACAGATTACATCCCTTTGTCTTACAATACATTGACACCTCACCTATATAGATAACATATTACCAATATCTTTGTTGTACTATGGTGTGTATTATGCCATACGAAAACAAAGTGGCATGTCAACATCAAGGTAGTTTCATCAATAAGGAAGGAAACAAGTCAACAATAAGTCATACTTTTTAAAATATTTGGATGGATCCCTTATAGATGTTGCAAAGCCTTCAAGTATATTAATATTGAAGACATGGTATTTAAGGATCATCCAATAGGTCTTTTCGCGTTTGCTTGTTTTCCACCACACACAAGAAGTTCTTTTTGGATTACATATCCACTAGAGAGAGCCTCAACTAGTCCGATAGCTCATATGGCCTATGGGCAAGTTTGACCAACTTCTCCTTGTGAAATCAACTTGTATCGCCATGTAGATTAGGCCTTGCCACCTTTGGTTGTTGTTCGTTGTAACCAAGTATCATTGTATATCAATTCGTTGAGCTAGTATGGCTTCACCCTGTCTCCTGCACATGCATGAAGTTCTTTTTCAATGTCCACGTCAATAACTCTGTCAATCCTCTACGCTGTTTTGTTGGATTGTCATAGCAATGCCAAAATGAAGTCAAAATCTATGTTTCTAGATACAACCAATAACTAATTGTGAAAACAAATCGATATTTTTGGTTAAGCCAAGTACATACAAAAATATAGTAAGCTCAAGGATATCATATGTTTCTAGGCTTTACTGTCCACATACCAGCTGTGACACTAGTCAAATAGCATTATGACCTTTTTTTAGGGGGCACTCTCACTCTCTTTATGGAGATCAACCTTCACATCACTGTTCCTGGAACTATAAGACTTTACGAAAAAAGGAAGTGGCAAATTTTAGTTTTATTCTTGCCCTTCACCTTTCTCATGGGTTGATTATGGTAGTTACCTGCTTTTTACAATTCCATCAAATCACAGAGGACGAGCAAATGCAGTTTTCTTTCAGGATGCCTGTAGCATTTGAAGATGTGTCAATTTTGTTGCGCTTTCATTTCTTTTCTTCTTGCTTGTGTTTACTGTTTTTTATTTAGAGACATATGGGAGTATGTTTGCATATTAATAGTTTCCATGCTTTTAAAATTTGGGTTAACATCTAGGTTGTAGTTCATCGGTAACTAGTTAACTGTTATTGGTTCAGGTGTGCTGAGCTCACGAGTTTGTAGTAACCATATTACAATGTTATACTATGTGGATTCAAACACAAGGGTCCTACCTCACTTACGTAACTCAAGTGTCAATTTGATGCTAAGATTGTTCGTGGAAGGTAATTGAAACCAAGCTGGTTTTTATTAGACTCCATTACCCTTGATATATTCTTTGGTTATCATACAGAGTTCCAGATATCACAATCCTGTATCATGCCTAGGACATGTAAATTGTAAATTTATATTAAAAACTAACTTGAATCCATAAATTCATCTATAATTTCATACCATATAAACAACTAAAAAAAATTGACAAGTTTCTAGTATGGGCACACAAAGATCATTTTATGGCAAATATGTCTTTTGTAAAAGAGTGTTAATTTGCCAACACTTCTCAACTTTAGTCTAACAAAGAGGGATAACAAAGAGGGATAATCTGTCACAGGGATGTGAATTTCTAATAACATAGAGTTTCAATTCGAGATGCGTTTAAGTCTTGATTGACTGCAAATAGGAATCAGTGTTGCCGATTTGAGCACTTCAACTTTCTTCCAATCTGATATGGAGCAGTTTGAATGACTTTAGTAGACTGCTGTCATCTACATCTAAGGTTTTCCAATATTTAGACCTTGTCCTGTGCAAAAAACCATACAAAGATATCCCCTCTTTTTGCTAGATAAAGGCAATTGGGTTTTCTTCTGTTCTGGTTCTCTCCTGCTTAGCTTGCTTGGGTGCAAGAATTGAGAAAAGCTTCCACTTGATCATGCTCTTTCATGCATAACTAATGGATTATATGTGATTATATCATCCACACGTGATCCACTACAACACAATAGATACAAAAAAAGAATCATTAAAATTCTATGAGATTAGATTTGTCATATGACAACGTTCAGAGGGTCAAACATTATTGAATTCAGTTCTCCAGAACAAGGAATCCCGTAACATGACAAGCCAACATGTTTCAATGGCCAAGCAAAAACATTGGAAATGTGCCACTACACTATGACTTTTTGAGAAGATGTAGGAGAAATCCTAGAAAGTGTGTATTAAGATTCTTTGACACATTGGATGCATAGGCTTAGGGTTACTCTTTTCTATTTCAGGGTTTTCTCTCACTAGTTTCATATTGAGTTACCAGTTCTTTAACTGCATGAGTAGAGTTACCAGTTTTTTAATTGCTTTAAAATTGTAACTGATGCTTGCAAATGTAACAACACTCTAATTGGTGTTCTAAGAAGTAACTCGCTTTCATGCATAACTAATTCAAAAGTTACTTTTACTGTGTAGTTCAAGAACTGATATTTTCAATTTGAATAAGAAAAGTTTCCACTTGGTCATGCTCTTTCATGCATAACTAATGGATCATCACAGACAAGCGCTCGAGAATATTGTGCTAAAGATAACAAAAACTAAGCTGCAAACAATTACACCTTATGTTCACTATTGCTTATTCTTCAGGATGTAATTTAGTTCCTTCATGGAGACCAAAAGCATGAGATCTACATTTGTTTCCTTAGAACCTTGTACAATAATAACATTATACAATTGATTACTCTCTACTAGCAGACAGATTGCGTGCAAACACAGTGCAAAACTCTCCAAAACACGCGCTTTGGAGATTAGCTTAGTCAACTCCAGTTCCCCTGTTCCTCCCGCTTATGGCAAGGACTAGCTGCAGCGCAACCCTTTAGTATTCATAAAAATAGCATAAATACCCACCTTTTTCGTTCACTAATTCAAAATTATGGATAACGAAAACTTTGAATTATATATCTGTCGATATCAAGTTTATTCAATTATTATTATAATGATTATTGAAAAATCTTAGTAACCTCTTGAATCAAATTTATCTTCTGAACTTTGGTAATGTATTTATCTTCTACATATCCATTGAGTAACGTGTATCTATTGACCTCTCTCTTTAATTAAAATTTATGTATAGTTCCCAAAATAAGTATGCAAATTGACGGACGGGAAAATTAGGGTATTTGCAAACTGCCGCAACAACACAAGACAATGAAGTTATATATAGTTGATGATATCTGCAACTTTTGAAAAGTTGGAATGATAAGGGCTAAATCTTAATTATTCACACTATTAGATTACAGAACTGTTGTTACAACCTTTTAACTTAACTTCCCATGTGGCCAGAACTTTGCAAACCCTCTCCAAAATACCAATTGGGGACATATCACCCATCACTCTGATCAATTTTTCTCCATAGAACTAAAAAATGATGTACTTGACACATTTGGACTACACAAAAAATTGCTTGCAAACATGATGTTGGCTTGTATATCTATTGACAGATAGCATACATTAAACATGCATGTTGAGGAAGTGTCTCCTCCCATTTTTTTATGTGTTTGCTGACTTTTCTAGCACAACCATGGCATTGCAATGAGACTCTCAACACCACTACTTGCACAATATAAAATAAGATAATATGTAAGAACTATAAACAACATACAAACAATGATTGCATTGTGACCTAACAAAACTGTGTATGATAAATTGTAGAATTTCATAGAATTAACACGCAGATTTATGAAAATGTATGATCAATTTTGAAGTGGGCATAAATGAATATTAATCCCACATGATTCTCACCTCTGGGTTTTGCCTTAATGTTGGGAGTTGCTCTTTAGTTGTAATGGGTTGGACATTCGAAGCTTTCAACAGGCTAGAAGGTGTGTGTGTTCTGCGATTTGACAGTCTTGCTTTTTAAGGTATCACCTCTCAAACAAAAAAACAAGGTGCAGAGGAAGGTGGAGAAATATAGAAGATGTTCAATATGACCATCAGACTCGTTTAAAAATCACAAAAATACCCAAGACAAAACTACAAGTAAAGCATCAAAACCAAGTTATTCATGATGACCTTCACTTTACTTATCTATTTGTATAAATTTGATATAATATATTGATTTTGGAGTGTTGAAGAACATAAAAAAACTACAAATTTGGTGAAACAAGATACAATTAAGTCAAAATGTATGAGCAATGAAGCAAAAAAAGCTATAAAATGGGTTGTCTAGATCAAAATAGATTTTTATTTTTCACTGTATGATTTGATGCCATATTTTTGAAGCTCTGTATAGACGGGTATGTGATCTGTTGTTGAATGTTAGTTTTGCTGTGCTAATTTCAACTTCAGAATTAAAAACAATTGCTTATCATTTGCTTTATGTGCATAGGTTTCCTTTATGGTGTTTGTGAATGTAACAGGGAAACTTGTCAAGTTTTATGTCAAATTCATGAGAAAAATAGGATGTAAATGAAGTGCTGAAAAACAAAAAACAAATATACAACAAACCATCAAAATGAACACTTAACACAATGTTTTTATTAAGGTGTTCACCCTTCCTGGGCTACATCTTTTTGGTCCAGCTTTCATGGCTTGGGCCTCTGTATTAGCTCAAAATGGCAAAAGTGCTATATTTAATGCTCTATTGCTCCTTAACCTACTTCAATGTGCTCAGTCATAAAAATCATCTAGGAATGACTTTTTCTGAGCCCAAATTGGTCGAAAATTGCAAAAGTTATGGTCTCTTCGGTTTCCCCTAGGAAAACTCCACTAAAATTGGAGAAACTCCAGTTAATCCCGCCAAATTTGGAGTTAGCGCCGAATTTATTGGACCCGCCAAGAATATTTCCAACTTAATCCCGCAATTAATTATGGATAAGCACATTTTAATTAAGGGTTAATATGTGGTTAGAACATTTAATGGCGCAGTTATGGTTTACCGTTGGCCTTTGGTCTTATGATAGTGGTCACATGTGGAGGGGCCTAGCCCGCGGGGTTGGCCCTCTCCTCCCCCAATTGCCAAGTGTTAACATATTAAATACAATTTGAAACCATTGTATGGTAAGAATCACTAGTGCGGTATAATGGTAAGACGTTGGATTTGTGCGGGCGAGGTCGTGGGTTTGACTCTGCCGACCTACCATAAAATTTTTCTATAGCTCGCCGATGATGCCAAGCCTTTTGGGAGGGACATGTGGCAAGCCCAGATGATGCCAAGCCTTTTGGGAGGGACATGTGGTGGCCTCCGGGCTTGCCACATGTCTCCTTCTGATTAGTCCTCCAACCAATAGGAAAAAGCCATTTTACCAAACTGTAGACCAACCAGAATGCGCCACTTGGCGTGACCCCACTGGCCATTGACCAACCTTTGACCTGCACAGTCACCTACCACGTCAATAGTACAGAGTATTGACTATGCAGTGATTGTATTTTTTGTTGTTGCAAAACTCCTCTTTTTGGCAATGCGGACAGAACACGATATCTTTCTCATACGAGCTCCGTTTTGAGTGAAACGAGTTGCGTTGGGATCATATCGTCGAGACGGACGCAGTCGTTCAAGTTTTGAGCGATTATGAGCACTTTGATTTTTGAGATAAATACTGATCACCTGATCATTCCTCCCCACTAGAAGCCTTTTGGACCCCAAAAGATACTATCAATTGTTCAGCAGGTGAGGGTACAACTCCCTCACCTTCTTAATCTACATCCATTTGGCCTTAGAAGGATTTTGTCCCTTGAGTCCCACTCGAAGGTATTCGACATTCCCTCTCTTTGAAGTTCTGGTTCTTCTGTCAAGTATGAGATCTTGCTGAAGTTCATCAAGATATTATGGCGAGAAATCATCTATTGATGGCATTTGAACATCCTCTCCTTGATCATTAATCAAAAGAGGCTCAAACAATCTCAAATTATCAACAATAACAACAGAGTATATTTGCATATAAGGAGGCATATCTAGCTTATGCATTGTTACCAATCCTTTCCAGAATTTTAAAAGGACCATAACGGATTTGCTTCATCTTTTTACTTTCCCCTTGAAGTCTCTCTTTGCTAATATATAACCAAACTTCGTCTCCAACTTGAAATTTATGATCGACACAATGTTTTTCATGCCTTGCCTTGTAGCTGCTTTAACTCTTTTCAAGCTGTTCTTGCACTGTGTGATGTATCCATTAAATTTGCTCAATGAAGTTCCTTGCCTTATCGATGTCGTTATGACCATCAATAGCGACATCTTTCTCAAATATGAAGTCCAATGGCGATCTTGCCAAATACCCAAAACATGCCTCAAATGGCGATGCGTTTGTGGAAGAATGATTTGCCCTATTGTATGCATGTCGCATGTAATGCAACTGTTCATCCCATAGCTTGGGATGTTCGCTGCAATATCCACTAAGAAGATGAATAACTGTCCTGTTGACCACCTTGGTTTGTCCATCTGTTTGCGGATAAAACGCTGTACTCTTCTTCAACTTGGTGTCCATCATGCCCCACAAATTTGACCAAAAATTCCCAACAAATTGAGAATCTCGATCACTTACAATGGAAGTAGGGAGACCAAAATGAACCCAAATGTTTTGAAATAAAAGATGCGCTGTTTGTTCAGCGGTAATTTGATTTTTACATGGTGTTAGAATACATATCTTGCTGAACCTGTCTACAACTACATACAAGTAATCATGACCTTTCCTTTACAATGGAAGACCTCCTACAAAATCCATTGAGATACTCTCCCATGGACTTGAAGGTACTGGAAGTGGAGTGTAAAATCCTAGTTTCATATTGCTAGGATTACTTATTGCACACAAAGAACATCCTCTAATGAAACGAGATACATTATCAAACATGCGTGGCCAATAACAATACCTTTGGAGATTCACTACTGTCTTGCCTACACCAAAATGTCCAACAATCAATGAAGTGTGCGCCTCCCTTATGATACAGATTCTTTCTCCCTGTGGAATACATAACTTGCCCAAGTGATACAACAAACTGTTATGTACATGGTAATCTAACTCTTCAATTTGGTTTCCTTGCCTCAAGCTTGCATACACATCTTGAAAGTCATTATCATATGCATATTGCTCAATGTAACTTTCATGTAAAACATAATTGTGCTTGAGTATAATAGATGAATTTACAATAGGCCTAGAAAGCATATCATCTACCTTATTGTGGATACCCTTTTTGTACTTGATAACCAAATGAAATTGTTGTAGAAAACCCATCCATCTGAAGTGTTGTGATTGCTGCAAATTTCACTGTGACTGTAAGTACTGCAATGGTTGATGGTCGGTATGGATAATGGTCTCCTTCCCCATCAAGTAGTGTTTCCATTTTTTAACACTTTGTACCAATGCGTAAAGTTATTTGTCATAAGTGGGATAGTTAGTCACAACACCATTAAAAATTTCAGAATGAAATGAAATGGACTTACCACGCTGCATGAGAACAATCAATGACATCCATTTGAATCTCAAATGGCTGTCTAAGATCCAAAAGAGCCAATACCAGTGCTGAATTGATCTTTTGTTTTAAAGCATCAAATTATTTTTGCTGTACATCTCCCCAATGGAAGACTTTCTTGACACTAGTCAATGCATGTAGTGGAGCTGCAATGGAAGAAAAAATATAATAGATTTCCTCCAATATTGTGCTACTCCTAGAAAGCTTCTTACCTCTGTAACTGTATTAGGATTGGGCCAATTCACAATGACCTCAACCATAGAGGGGTCTATCTTTAGCTCACCTCCTCCAACAATGTGTCCCAAATACACTAAAAAAGTCTTTCCAAATTCACACGTTGACATCTTTAAAAATAACTGTTCTTTTCTCAAGACATCAAGTACTTTGTTCACATGCATGACATGTTCATCTCTGGATTTGTTGAATATGAGAATATCATCTAATTAAACAATGACAAAATCATCTAAAAATGGTCTCAATAGATCATTCATAATTCTCATGAAAGTAGTTGGAGCATTTGTAAGACCAAAAGGCATAACAAGTCACTCAAACAATCCTTGTTTAGTTTTAAATGCGGTTTTCCAATGTTCTCTTCAACTATTCTAACTTGATGATAACCACTTTGTAAGTCTAACTTAGTGAAAAACTTTGCATACCTCAATTGATCAAGCAAATCATTAATTATTGAGAGTGGTTAACGATTATTTACCGTTATCTTATTCAGTGCACGAAAATCCACACACATGCGCCAAGTCCTGTCCTTCTTTGGCACCAAAAAAATTAGTGAACCACATGGCGAAGTAGATGGGCGTATGATACCTTTGTTAAAAAATTCTTGGATTTTCTTCTTTATTTCCATGCTCTCCATGATCGACATGTGATACATGCCAATGTTTGGAAGTGGAACATCCCGCTGCAGCTGTATCTCACGCTGAATTCCCCTCTTGGGAGGTAACCCCTTTGGTTCTCGAAACATCTCGCCATGCTCACTTACCACATCAAACAAATCAGATTTTAATTTATCATCACAACCTTCAAAAGATTCATAATATATATCATTCTTTTTCTTGATCATGAGAAGCACAAAATTTTTACTTGCATTTACTAGTCTCTTCATCTGCCTTGCATTAACCAAAGAAATGTTTAACTTTTTGCGAGGGGCTCTCACAATATACTCCACTCCATACTTGATCAATTGATATTTGTTCTCATGGCGATAAAATACTGCTTTACTATAATGAAAACATGGTCTTCCCAAAATGATTCTTGAGATGTCAAGTGGAACTACATCTAACTCAACTTCATAAATGAATTTTTAGTAATGGCAAATCTGAATACGCATTTCCTTGTAACCTGTAAATTTGCATCATTGACTATCCAACCCAAGGGATATGGCTTATGATGAGGTATAGTTTCAAGGTTAAGCTTTTTCATCAATTCTTTTGAAATTAAGTTCGATTGTGACCCCCTATCAAATAATGCATCAATCTTTGTATGGTTTGAATTACCCTTACATGGAACAACTCTATCCTTGATTCTTCATTTGGAGTGTTGTTGTGACTTTGTGAGGAACTAGTGCTTGCTATAGCTTCTTTTCCCTTTGTGGCAAATCTGAATATGCATTTCCTTGTAACCAGTAAATTTGCATTATTGACTATCCAACCCAAGGGATGTGGCTTATGATGAGGTATAGTTTCAAGGTTAAGCTTTTTCATCAAGTTTTTTGAAATTAAGTTAGATTGTGACCCCCTATCAAATAATGCATCAATCTTTGTATGGTTTGAAATTACCCTTACATGGAACAACTCTATCCTTGATTCTTCATTTGGAGTGTTGTTGTGACTATGTGAGGAACTAGTGCTTGCTATAGCTTCTTTTCCCTTTGTGACCATGGCTGAAATATTGGTCTCATCACCGGAATTGGATCCAAGATCATGTTGTGTGGTAGCGGTCATCTTTTGTTTCCCCTTATTTTTTGGTTTCTTAGGCCTTAGTTCGGGATGTAGTTTCCAACAGTGGGTGTCATCATGCCCCGCTTTGGAACAATGTTTGCATATAGTTTTCTCCCCTTCTTTCTTTACACTTTCATTCTTCTTTCCTTTCCATTTTCCACCCTTCTCTTTCTCCTTACCCTTGAATGAATTCTTTTTGCTACCCTCTTCCTGAATGTTATTTCCTCTCGCTTCAAGGTGCATGGCTTGCACACATACCTCATCTAAATTGCTTGGATTGAACATAAGGATAGTGTGTTTTAAGTAGGAATGTGAACCTGCAATATATTTCAAGAGAGTATCTTGGGAATTCAAGTTTATTTCTAATAACAAATCCCTTTTCCTAAACTCCTGGGTATAGTCTTGAATTGTTTGGCCCTTGATTTGCCTAAAGTTTTTCCAACTCATAATGGCTGTTTGCATGTAGGCCAAAGGATAAAACTGTCTTTTAATTGAAGAAACAAATTTAACCCAAGAAATGGATATCTTACCATGAATTCACATTTCCTCTCGAGTCTTTTCTTCCCAACAAACTAGTGCTGCTCCTTCTAGCCTCAATGAAGCCAACTGGATCTTTATGTCATCTTCTTGAAGGTTTTGAATTCTACAACAAACCTCCAATCGTCAAATCCAATCGTCTAAATTTTCTGCATTTACCTCACCATTACACATGGAAATTCAAACTTAATGTCGAATTTGAGTAAGGGAGTTTTTTCTTTTGGGGTTTTTGAATGTGTATGAACAATTTTTGTGGTGGAAGTGGAAGATGATGCTGTTTGTGATGATGAGGTTGATGAGGATGATGAATATGGTGGAGACGAAGGAGGCTTTTCTCCATTACCCTTTGAATCCTTCTTTTCATCTTTTTTATCTTCTGAGATTCCCTCTCCATGTGGGGACTTAGAACTCTCTCCAGCCATTCTAGTATTCCTCTCTTCATAGAGGACTCTAACCATGTCAGTTAAATCATAGAAAGATTTCTTGTATGCTTCCTCTTCTGAAATAGCTTCAGTCTCTCTTGCTCCAGACATGATGGCTTTGGATTCAAGCTCAGCTTCTGGTACTACTTGTACCTCCTCAATCTCAACTAAAGGTAAAACTTGAGGTGCTTCAAGTGCAACTGGGATTGAAACTTTGGGTGGAGATTGTGGCCTTGTGGCTCTCCTTCTTTTGGGCATTACCTCAGGATTTGCAACCAATAGTTTCCCTTCTCCTCTTTGCAACTTTAACCTTGTAAGCATCACAAATTTGCAACCATTAAAACCCTACTTGCACAAAACTCAAGCAATCAAGAAAATAACCTTTGCTTTAATACCAACTTGATCTGTTGTTGAATGTTAGTTTTTCTGTGCTAATTTCAACTTCAGAATTAAAAACAATTGATTATCATTTGCTTTATGTGCATAGGTTTCCTTTATGGTGTTTTTGAATGTAATATGTAAACTTGTCAAGTTTTATGTCAAATTCATGAGAAAAATAGCATGTAAATGAAGTGCTGAACAACATCAAACAAATATACAACAAACCATCAAAATTAACACTTAAAACAATGTTTTTATGAAGGAGTTCACCCCTTCTGGGTTACATCTCCTGGGTCCAGCGTCCATGGCTCGGGCCTCTGTATTAGCTCAAAATGGAAAAAAGTGATGTTTTTAATGTTATACTGCTCCTGAAACCTGCTTCAATGTGCTTAGAACATCAAAATCATCTAGGAATGACTTTTTCTGAGCCCAAATTGGTTGAAAATTGCAAAAGTTATGGCCTCTTCAGTTTCCCCTAGGAAAAATCCACTAAAACGAGAAAAACTCCAATTAATCCCTCCAAATTTGGAGTTAGCGCCGAATTTATCAGACCCGCCAAGAATACCACCAACTTAATCCCATAATTAATTATGGATAATCACAGTTTAATTAAGGGTTAATATGTGGTTAGTGCATTTAATGGCGTGGTTATGGTTTACCATTGGCCTCTAGTCTTGTGGTAGTGGTCACATGTGGAGGGGCCTGGCCCTCTCCTCCTCCAATCGCCAAGTGTTAACATATGAAATACAATTTGAAACCATTGTATGGTAAGAACCATTGGCGCGGTATAATGGTAAGACGTTGGATTTGTGCAGGCGAGGTCGCGGGTTTGACTCCTCCGCCCTGCCATAAAATTTTTCTATAGCGTGCCGATGATGCCAGGCCTTTGGGGAGGGACACATGGCAGCCTCCGGGCTTGCCACATGTCTCCTTCTCATTGGTCCTCCTCTAACCAATAAGAAAACACCATTTCACCAAACTGTAAACCAACCAGAATGTGCCACTTGGTGTGACCCCACTGGCTATTGACCAACCTTTGACCTACACATTCACTTGCCACATCAATAGTACGGACTGCTGACTGTGCAGTGACTGTACTTTTTTTTTGCAAAATTCCTCTGTTTGGAAAAGCGGACAAAACATGATATCTTTCTCATATGAGCTCCGTTTTATGTGAAACGAGTTGCATTGGGATTGTATCGCCGAGATGGACACGGTCATTACGGTTTTGAGCGATTCTGAGCCCTTTGATTTTTGAGCTAAATACTGATCACTTGATCTGTATGGTTAAAAAGGAATCAACGATCCGATGAGGAGCACAAAAACGCACTTGCTCTTGGAATATGATACACAATACAATTCAATCATGGTTATTTTTTATTATCCAACCTAAATCTCATAATGGCTCCTGGTTCTTCTTCAAATCTGAATGAATCTCTACTACCAGATAGGCACCAAACCCCACGATGTTACATCTAGCAGAGTTCGGTAACGCGTTAAAGGTCAGTGGCTTGTTCTACTACATAAACAAAAACATTTCCACGATGAAGAAATAATAGCGTAGGCCAAATGCTTACACGACGAAAAAACAACGACACACTTCGTGCCATGTGTCAATTTTTATTTAGAAGGAGGAAGACGAAAAAAAAACAGATCTTATTGGCCAAATCTACTGAGCCAAACCCATCATAGGAACACTTTTGGTGTAATTAGTCTTAGAATTTTTTTTATTGTATTCTAATTTCCATTTTTTAAAATTTCTTTTTATTGTTTATTTTATTTATTTATTATTATTATTATTTTTTATTCCTTAACAATTTTTCCTAATTTTTACTTTTGACTTTATTATTTCTATCAACGTTCCTTTTGATTAATTTCATAGAATTGAATACATATGTCTCTTCTTATGTTTTATTCTTTGACTTTGGTTTAATTTATTTTATTGTTTTCTAATTTCAACTTTATTTTATATTTTATTTTTTCTACTTTATCTTATATTATTTTATTTTTATTTTTATTTATTCGGATTCTTTATTATTTTTTCCTATTTTTAAGGATTTTTTCTTTTTCTACTTTTGACTTTATTTTTTCGTTCTAACGTTCATTCGATTAAATAATAGATAAATAAATAAATAATTAAATAAAAAAAATCATTGTGGGGATTAGCCATTGCATATTTGCAATTTATTTGTTCTTTAGTTCAACTATCCATCTATGTCTCGATGATGAACCACAGTGAGTGGTTCGAAACACGTTGACATGAAAAGCTATATGTGATTTCGTCCAAATTTTTTTAGGGTTAGGGTTTGTTAGTGTGCTCTGTGCATGTTGGGAAACTAGGAGATAAGGATGAGTTGAATTCTTCTAGAAGTGTGATAGCGCTGACTAAGGAAGTGCGCTCTCACTATCAACAAGATTTGCGCACTAACTGTCAACAAGGAGTGTGCACTCACTATCAACAAGAATTGTGCAATGATTGTCTCTGGGAATTGCACAATATCTATCATTAAGAGGTGTGCTTATTTGAGTTCCAAAAGTGTGCACTAATTATCAACAGGGAGTGCGCTAGGCTTGCTTAGAAGAAGTGCACTATGAAGGCATCATGAGTTAGGTATGTGAAAGAAAATAACTTCAACACTTAGGTTTCCTAAGGAAGGACTTGAACACTTAGAAATCATGATTGAGCATGATATTAATGACTTGAAATGAGAGATTAAAGGATCATAAAGGAGGCTCCAAAATTGGTTGTAGGAATTTTTTTGGAGATGTTGTAGCAACTGCAACAGAACCTCCTAATAGCTGCAAATCCCAAAGAACCCTCACAACTCGGTAAGGTTCCTAGGTGTGGGCCAATTTAGAATGGCCTATATCTTCTCCTGATGCACTTGTACCCCTTGTGCATTGATCACGTGGCCCAAATAAAGGATCTCGATCATGCCCAATTCACACTTTGATGCCTTGGCAGAAAGTGATTGCTCCATAATACCCAAATTCTCATCCAAATGCCCCAAGTGCTACTCCCACATTTTGCTGTATATGAGGAGGTCATCAAAGAATACCAATAAGAACTTCCTCAACTGTTTGTTGAAGATGTGATTCATGCATGATTGAAATGTGATCGATGCATTAGTTAACCAAAATGTCATGACCAAGAATTCAAAATACCCAAAGTGGCTCTTAGACTCAGATTTGATGATAACTTGATCAGAGATTGATCTTCGAGAAATAAACTTCTCCATGCAATTCATCCAACAACTCATTGATTCTGGGAATGTGGTACTTGTTTTTGATGGTCTTCTTGTTCGAGGCTTGATAATCAATGCAAATCCTCCATGTGCCATCCTTTTTATTTGCCAAAATCACTAATGAGGCGAATGGTCTCGAACTAGGTTTGATGTGGTCCATGGTTAGCAATTCTTTGATGGACTTTTATCTCATCCTTGAATTTCTTCAGATGCTTATAAGGTGTGGTGATTACTAGTTTGGCCCTCTCTATCTCTATGGTGTGCTCAAAATCTCCATTAGGATGTTTTCCTAGGGGAATCTCTCCAAAAAATTGGTCATGCATATTCAATAATAACTGAATGTCGACATGATATTGTTGGTTTCTATTTGATGACTTTTGGCTCATAATTAAACATTATGTTGCACAAGCTACATCTTCATGCTTGAATATAGCCTCCATTCTCTTAGCAAATAGAATTTGAGTATCGCCATTAGACATACCTCTCAACACTACCATGTTGCCATTTGATGCCCTGAATTCTATCTCCATTACTTGGTAGTTCGTTGAGAACTTTCCCAACGAGTATAACCACTGTAGCCCCAAGACAACCTTGGTGTTAGCAAGATCTACTATGTAGAAGTCATCAGCGAATTTGTAATTACCACGTGTCAAGCTCAAGCGTGGAATCCTCAGTGTGCATGTCATGTTGTACCCATCATCCACCACAATGCTAAAGCCCTCAAACTCTTATGTGGTAACACTTCTCTTTGCCACCAAAGTTGCATCAATTAAGTTGTGAATTGCTCCGCCATAAACCAATGTTGTGATTCATTGTCCTTGTATGACCCAATAATTTTGAAGGTGTAATACCTAGGGACTCTAGAAAGAGTTGCGATAGTACCACCCTTAATTCTTGTACATGGTCTCTCATCCCTTTTATCTTCCTCATGGGATTGATCCCCCTTCGAATTGCTTGGTTTGTTGCTTGGTGTTCGCATTGTATCCTCTTCATTATCGTTGTCTGAGATCACCTCAATATAGTGGACCTTTCCCTTGCCCAAACATTTATGATGTGGTTCCCATGGCTCATTGCAAGTGAAACAAACATTAGGGGAAATTTCAACCTAAAAGTGGCACGCTAAGGAAAAATCAAGAAAATAATAAAAAATTCCATGTAGACAATTTTTTAATATTAATTTACTTTTATCTATGTCCCACAAAATTTATCAGCACGAGATTTAATAATTTTTTTAATATATTATTTCTATTTTTTTACGTTTATCGAAATGCATCAATATATGACACTTTTATTAAAATAATTGTCTATATATTTTAGGTGTAGTCTAACTTATAGACGAAATGACCATTTTCAAGGTTAATTTAAATCAAAATCGACAGGGATTTTTAAAAACTTGAGTTTAAATTATTTAATTTGCATAATTCAAGTGCCCCATGGGTTTTTTAGGGCGCTGAATCCATTTATGCATTCAAAAATGTATTTTAAACAATAAAAATTCTTGAAATTGTATTGCCTGATTTTGGTGAATTCCGGTGAAAAGGGCTATTTCATCTAAAAGTTAGACTATGCCTATATTTTATATTTAAATATAACCATCTATATTGATATTTTATATTTAATTGTTTATATATATTTTATATTTAACTATTTTTTAGTGTTTTTTTAACGACATTGTCTACTGAAGCCACAATTTCGCCCTGAATATATGTTTTAGCTGCAATTCAATAATTTTTCCTTTATAGAATATGTTTTTTTAACTATTTAACGATATATTTTGTTTTTTGGTCGTAATTCGGTAATTTGTCCTTTTTGGAATACATTTTTTTTTTTTAACTATTTAACTATTTTATATTTTTGGTCATAAACTCATATTTTGTCCTTGAATACATTTTTTAACTATTTATATTTAATTATAACTATATTTTATTTTTAACTATTTAACTCTTTTATATTTGATTACTTTTTAACTAGTTAACTATTTAATATTTAACTATAGCTGCCTATATTTATATTTTATATTTAGTTGTCTATATATATTTTATATTTATTTATTTTTGGTGTTTTTTTAGCATGGTTATCAAGATTTACATTGCATTAATAACTTTTTCAATATTCTAATTCATATAGGTAAGGTAAGTAAATGACATTGATAAAATATTTCAAAAATACCCAAATTAATAATAAAATATTTCACTGATACCCAAATTAATAATAAAATATTTGACGGATACCAAAATTAAACAATTTAAAATTATTTAGGACATGTACCTCTTTTTAAATTTAAAGGATTTTGATTGATTTATATATTATGACATGGAAATTACATGAAAATTTCTTGGGCAATTTTAGGCTAAAATTTCCTCTAATCGTTTCTTCCTTCTCATCTCACTCCAAGTTTCATCATCCAACCTACCCTTCCCATCCTACTTAAGTTTTTAATGACTTCTTATCCCTATCTTTTGAGTGATGAGTGGGTTGGATGGAAATTTAGTTTTAGGTGATGCATCTTCCATGTCTTGTGTCCTAGTGATGACGTATTGTAAAGTGGTGGGTTAGAAGGCATTGGCCCACTCACACAATGGCTTAGCTAAATCCTCTGTGAAGAGCATGATTAACATCTATTTAGATATATTTTTCACCATAACAACCACTCACTGAAACTATGAAACATAGGCATCTGGCGTGTCGATTTGCTTGCGCTGTTCTAGCTCCCTGAAGTGTATCTCCAGATTCTTCCTATTAAAATGGTTTATCAATTTTTTTGTGAAGTCCACATAAGAGGTAATGTTGGCATGTCCCAGGGTGACCAATTTGTGGTACCACCATTTATGAGTTTCTCCTTCAAAATGCAAGGTAGCGAATTTGATAGCCTCTGCTTTCAACATTGGGTTAAGTTGGTAGTAGTTGTCTAAATTTTGTACCCAAGACCTTGTTGAGTACTTAGATGACCCATAGAAAGAAGAGATGTAAAACGTACCAACCTTGCGTAGTACGTCATAATTTTGTTGTGTGCCCCTGTTATGATCCCTAGGTATATTTTTGTACTTAATGTTACTAAACTTAGTAAAGGTCATGGCTTCTTGAGCATACTTTGTTACTGACACATACTCTCGAAAATATTCTGAAAAATCTTCATTTTGTTTTGTAGGTCCTTGGGTTACTGCTACATGATCATCTAGAAATTGGGATAGTAAAGGTCTAGGGTTTCTTCTATTGATTGACCCTATGTTAGTTTGTGCATAGATGTTAAAGGGACTAGGGTTATGGTCATTGCTTCCTTCTGCCAAACTTTCTATACCTCCATTAGATCCATTAGCAACATTGTTACCTACATTGTTCAGATTTGCTACAACCTAGGTAAAAAATTTGGCCATCTGTTATTTCCCTTGTGCCAACAATTGAGCTATCTGCTGTTGCTCTTGTGCCGTCTATTAGGAAATTAGCTGTTGCCCTTGTGCCATCTATTGGGTTATTTGCTGCTGCCCTCTTTCTAGCTCCCCCAAGATGTTAGAGGGGTTATTTTTTAGTGGTTGTTATTCCCTATCTTCCATGCTTGAGTTGTGGGTACCCTTCTTTTCAATGACTATAATGTTTTCCTTGTCTTTTGAGAGGATCCAAAGATCATATACTCACAGACTGGAAAGATGCACAACTATGATACCAATATAACGTCTTTCGTGGGAAGTTTAATTATGAGCAAGGGTTTTAAACGACTAAAGAAATAATTGTGTTTTGTAACAAAATTATAATACTCATTAATTTATGAAACACCAATGCTCATAATTAGATGCACAATAGTATAGCGAAAAAATTGAGCAATCAATTGATTCCACAAACCACTGTTTATAAATTAGGGTTGATTCAATATCAATTACAGACTTACAAGTTCCATAAGTAACATCATAAACATAGCTTGCTATATTATAGCTGACCCTCACAAATATAGAGTCCTATCTTAGCTTTGTTGTCACAAATCACATCAGCAGTCCTTCCTAGTTTCTTTGATTATTAATTTCTTTGGTTGCTTTAGCCCCCAATCAATTGACACCCCTTGAACTCTTGTAGCCCCTTATTTATACCGTTTTATCCTACCCATAGCCTCAGAAATAACCTTTCGATCTTCCGTTGTTAGAGGCAATTAATTCCAAAATTTACTCTACCCTAGGCAAGACCTGTATGGGTCTCTTGCAGCCCTAGATACACCCTCCATTGTCTCAAAAGTGGGTCTCCAACCTTTGTTTCCTCGAAACAATAATTCACTATCTTTCAGGGTTGGTTCCAGTCTTGTTTCCTCAGGAAATAGTCTCCACTTGACTTAGGAGATAACTTGTTGACTCATATTTGATTAGTCTAGCCTTGTGTCCTTGGGAAATAACCTACATGTGCCTCAGATAATACCTCAAAGATAGTTTTGTAACATACCCCCTAATATCCCTAGCCCCTACTAAGGGTAGAAGGATGCAATTATCATCGTAGACCTGACCTCCATAGTCCTGTCATGGAAATGGGGCCTTAGAATTTTGATGTTTTTCAAACTTCTCAAAACCTGGAATAAACAATGCCATTGCATTCGTCTCGTTGAGACCTTTTCAATGACATAAAATTTACTTCAATATGACTTATGGATAAGGGGATATGGCGAATTAAATTTTGACCAATCATGCCACATTAGCATTGGTCCCATGTGGCCCCCACGTGTCATCTTGCATGACGCCTATGTGGCTATTTTACCACTGATGACAATTCCACATGGAACAAGCACATTCCTCCTTCATAGTCGGTGGTTGACTTGCTTGCATGACATACACATCACAACTCCCACTGGAGCCCCAACCTTGACTTGGATGATCCAACTCGACTACAATACCTGCGTGACTCACTCACCAAACCTTGATCATCACCGAGCTTGAATTGTCTGATCCCTGAATAGTGGGACCCACTTGACTAGCTCAATTTCATTACATTGATTGGGCGCGAAATTGCTTTGAAAGTCGCTAGGCTGAATGCATTTTCTATTATGTCTTTTCAGTTGACTAGCCGACTCTTGTCTCTGTGAGTCCCACCAAAGAATTCTCGGCGTACTTTGCAAGCTTTTATTCTTATTGATTTTTCCCAGATCTCTTCTTGACTTTACACATGCTTGAATCCTTCTGTCTCTGCAGCCACCACAATTCCCAGTGCATCAAGGCCACGAAAGCCATTAAACATTACGTCAATGAATGTGCTTTCATTGACATAATAGGCTGTGTCCAAAGCCTCTAATGCTCCTCTCTAGCGTTTAGCAAAGGCAAGTCCTCTCTCTCTCTCTCTCTCTCTGTCTCTCTCTCTCTCTCTATCTATCTATCTATATATATATATATATATATATTTGCCTCTCCTGAGCTTTCTAAGGCCTTGACCCGACCTGGCATTTCATGCATATTTATAACTATACAAAATAAAGCTATCTCTTCGAAGCTTACTATATATATATATATATATAAAATTCGCCGCCTCTCCTGAGATTTCTATGGCCTCGACTCGACCTAAAATTTCATGCATATTTATAAATATACAAAAGAGAGCTATCTCTTCAGAGCTTACTCAACCATAAGGCCATATGGTTATCTCTTGACATAACATGACTAGTTAGGGTCAGTTGATGACAACCCCACTAGTCGACTTACCTCAACTAGACAAAATCTGTCGAACAACTCAAACCAGTGGACTTACCTTGACTAGATAAGAAAAATCGAAATGACTTGGCCCAATGAACTTTATGAATATATCTACGTATGTTCATATTAAACACAAACTTGACTTGGATATATTCATATTTATATACATATAGCTGAGCTATCTCTTCTGACCTTTTGTGACATATAAACAAGGCATGATAGCCATTCTTTTAACAACATGGAATACATAACAGAGATTTGACCGTCTTGTTCACACTTAAGTTAGTTAGAGATATTTTTGTTGGCATTATGAGACAAGTGTTGTCCTTGATGGCAAATCACACAGATGACAGATCATAGTGCAACAGGTCAGTAGCAAAGAATTGATGATCAGACTACAAAGAATGAATAAGAAGAGTATATATGCAGGCTCAGAGTATATACGCAGGTTCACTATATACCAAGTAGGGTATACACACAGGTTATACGCAGGTTCACTATGTACCAAGTCGCGTATATACGCAGGTTCACTATATACCAAGTAGGGTATACACGCAGGTTCATATATACAAAGGAGCGTATACATGAGGCATTTCTGATCAAAAGTCGTGTATGCGTATGCATGCACTTTCATGCACGAAAAAAAGCGTACATGTGGGAAAGCTTATTTTTGGGTCCGTGGTATATAGACCTATGGTTTTGGTCCTTGGTATTGCGTCCGAAGTGTTGAACCCAGGTATTGGGTCCGTAGTATTAGTTCTCAATGGTTTTGGACCATGGTATTGAGTAAGGCCTAAGATTATAAAAGGAGAGGAAGATCATTAGGCAAAAGTATTCAGAAAGTCTTGAATATCTGATGAAGCATGAGATCCAATATGCAGGTTATGGGTTGATGATGCATTGCTTGATCTGAGCTAAGGAGGAATCTCATCGGTTGATGGAGAACAAGATCTAAGGATCGATCAGGATCAAATGGTTTGAAATGAACTATCTCTATATGGTTGATTATGTTATTCTAGATCTGCATATTGATGCATGTAATGTTCTGAACTGAGTATAATTTAAGTTTGAAATAGCTGCAAGTCATGATTGAATATTTATAGATCTGTACGCGGGTTGGCTTTGGTGAAAGCGCGTATGTACGCGGTTTTGATTCATCATAGTAGCGTATACATTATGAAGTATGATGTTTGAAGTTGCATTTTGGTTTGATTGTTATTGCAGAGTTTTTTTGTCTGCTCTGTGTTCTAGTGATTGTGTTGTTGACAGGGTTTCAGTGATTCAGAAATTGATGATGCTAGTATTGATTTGTGCTTCAATGATATTGATGGGTCTAGTATGAAAATTGGATGAAATGAGGCCTTCAGATTATAGTGTTGTGCTTCAGGAGTATCCAGTCTGAAAATGTATGAAATGTGGTCCCTGGAGGATGAAAGGAGATTGTAGGCCGGCGCCTATGTACTAGTACATCAGCTAGTACAAGAGCAAAGGGGGTGGTAGCTCCCTTCCAGTAGCAGCTAGAGAACGAGTGAAGATTGGAGCATTCAGTAGGCAGGCACCTACGTACTAGTAAATGGATCAGCTAGTACAAGAGCTAAGGGGGTTGTAGCTCCCATCCAGGAGAGTCTGGAAAATGAGAGAGGGTTGTAGCCCTCTATAGGTAGAAGCCTGCGTACTGGTATAAGACTGCACCAGTACAGAACTATTGTAAAATGAAGTTTCTTATTAAAAGAAGATAGAGACGACTTGCAGCAGGTGGTTTTCACCCACATTGGGTTTCCACCTTATATCATGGTGTTCATGTGTGCTTCTTGTGTGTGATGATCTGTTCTGTTTTACTCCACCTGCTTACTGTACATATGGTTAATAAAGTTATGATGCACTAACTAAAGGTCAACATTTAATGGATTAACTGAATCATAAGTATTCTAGATATACGCTAGTTGCATTAGACACAGTTGCGTATACACGCGGGTTCCCTTAATTGAAGTAGCGTATATGTATCTAAGTTTGGAGATGAAAAAGTTTTATTGATTTGATAATACTGATTCACCCCCCCAGTATTATTTCCAACAATTTTAGGCTCATAATAGCTCAAAGATTCATATTAACATAAAACAAGCTCATGAACACACATGAGAGTTCAAGATAAAATATCATGACTCCGAAAAACCTTGAAATTCCAACAATTTTCAGGGATAACATTAAAGATAAAATATTGTGTCTCTGAAAAGCCTTAAAATTTCAACAATTTTCAGCCATGGTGTTGAATATAAAATATCATGACTTTGAAAAACCTTAAAATTCCAACAATTTTTAGGCATAATGTTAAAAATAAAATATCACATTTCTGAAAAGCCTTAAAATTCCAATAATTTTCAGCCATGACATTAAAAATTAAAATATCATGACTCTAAAAAACCCTAAAATTATAACTATTTTCAACCATAGCATTAAATATAAAATATCACGACTCAGGAAAACCTTAACATTTTGACAGATTTTTGACCATGAAAATAAAATCAAATATCATGATTAAAAAAAACCTTAAGATTGCAACATATTTCAACCATAGCATTATGGAAAAATTATATGACTAAAAAAAACTTTAAAAATAAGCACTTGAATGAAGGAGTCATTATACCAAGAGTAATTTATTTTTTAAATGCTAGAAATATAGCTATTGTAAAATCTTAGCCTAAGACAACTTGACATAGTAACAAAAAATTAACAATCAACCATCAAATTGACACACCATGGAGACGAATTCAACCCTTTACAATGAGAACTTAAAATCAACCATGAAATTGACACACTGTGAGGGTGAACTTGATCCATTATAATGAAAACTTTAAAATCAACTATCAAATTGATACACTGGGGTCAGATTGCTAATTGAGGATCAACATAGGCCCTACCCAGACAAAAAAGATAAATAAATAAAAATGAAAAAATGCAATACAAAACAAACAAAACAAAATCATAATAAATAAATAAATAAATAAAAACAAAAATAAAAACTAATAAATTTTAAAAAATAATAAAAATTATATTAAAATATAAAAAATACAAAAAAAAAAAAAAAAAAATATTAAATAAAGTCTTTTAGTAGAAATCACACAAGAAAAGTTTTTCGGTGGAACCACACTGGTTGGTTCGAAACGCGTCGGCCAAAAATTTCTCTTATGTGATTTCTACTGAAAGACTTTTCTTAATTCATTATGCATCACAAAAGTTTCTATATAAAAATATATATAAAAAAACATACACAAAAATATTCCAATATAAAAAGTAAAAAAAAAAAACCAAAATTAACTCATAAAAAAGAAAAATTTAAACGCACACGTCTAAAAATTTAAAAATATAACAAAAAAAACATAAAAAATAAAATCAAATTTGATAATAAAAAAACAAAATAAATATAATTAAAGAATTATTTAAATCATGATAAATATTAAGTTAAAAAACAAACACACACACACACACATATATATATTTAAAAAAATCAAAAATACATTTAAATAACAAATAAAACTTAAAAAAACATGTTTGCATGACGCTGGACCCTCGCCAAAGAGTTGCGTGCAGAGCAATAGAGGAGGTGCGCACCCCTTTGCCCTGCCTCTAGCCCTTTGGCGCCAAGGAAAGATGGCCAGCCTGTGGAAATGGGTGTTTTTTAATATTATTATTTTTTAATTTTAGTTAATTTTTCCCATATTTTTTTAATATTTTATTTTATTGTATCTTTTTTAATACATATTTTTTCTTTTGTTTTATAATTATTATTATTTATTTTTAGTTTAAGTCTTGAGTAATGTTTTAGTTTTATTTAAATGATTTGTTTTATTTTTTATAATAATTATTTTATTTATTTAATTCTTGTTTTTTAAAATAATTTTTGATTTTAGTAAGTTTATAATGTTTTAGTTATTTATTTATTTATTTTCTTTTTTTGCTAAATATTTTTTTCCCATTTTTTGCTTTAAATGTTTTTTAGTTTTTTCTTTGTTTTAAATATTTTTCTTTGTTTCTTCACACACACATATAAGAATTTACTTTTAATTTATTATTTTGAATTTTTTGCATAAAATTTTAGATGAATCACTAATTAGAAAAAAAAAGCAAACAAAACTTCAATTGTTATCGTCTTTGGACATAAAATTCATAATTTTTTTTATAAATTTGCTAATTTTTCAACTTTATTTTATTTAATTTTTTTCATAAAAATCTTTTATTCAAATTATCATTTTTGGAAAAATGTTCGATATATATATGCAAAATGCATTTATTTTTGTAAGTATTTAAAATTATCATTTTTCAGTGATAATTATTTTATGTGTATTGAAGTATTAATCAACGATATATAAATATATAAAAATCTTAACTTCAAAATAATAAGTTTATTATTTTTTTAAAACTTTGTAAACAGAATTAAAAATTTCATTATAAAAAAACTTTGCAAAGAAAAACAAAAAGCACAAGCTTAGAAAACCCTTAAAAAATAAACATCTTAGGACGAAAAACAAGAAGAGGAATAAGAAAACTTGAAAAATGGTTAAATAACCAACATTTAAAAAAAGAAGCGCATACTTGGGACATAAGAAAATTTAAAGTGTCAAAAATATGCCCTAAAAAAAAGTGGATGTTTTCTCTACACTTCTCAAAATCTGCATGAAAATCACCAACATTTAAAAAAAATTATCCATACTTGATATATCGGAAAATTTAAAGTTTCAAAAATAAACAAAAAAAAGGGTTGATGCTAGCATCAAAACTTTTCAAAATTGACATGAAAATCACTAATGTACATACTTAATATATAAAAAAAATTAAAGTGTAAAAAATATGCTTAAAAAATGTGTATTCTGAATCAACACTTTTCAAAATCGGATAATTTTTTGCAACCTCTAAAAAAGTGAGAACTCAGTACAATTCTCATTATGTTGGTAACTTTGTTACATAAGAAACTCAAGTAGATACATATCTTATACATCAAAAACAAGTTGTCAACTAAGAGTGGGACTTCAAATCTCCACCCAACCTTAGACAAGCTGCACCCAGTCATTTCTTACATCCATTCATCCCTGAGCAAGATTCCTGAGCTTGAGGAGGAATGCTTAGGGGTAAAATCAACACCACAACTAAAACATTGTCTTCAAAGGTTGAACCTCCTTTACCCACCAACTAATTAGAAGTCAATACAAGGAACAAGAATTCACTTTCCTCAGGCTTTCTCAATAGCTCGCAACTGTTACATAACAAAGATTGCTATCTTAGTCAACCTCAACTCTGAGGTTATTTCTGACATAGAGGCTCATATCTCAATATCAAGAGTAGAGATCACTTAAAATATGGGAAGGTTCCTCAACAAACAAGCTACCATGAGAGTGTGGAGATCAACCTTCCAGGTAGTTCTTCCATGAATGAAAGCACTAGTGTTCCCAACCCAAGGCCACACTTGTGTTTCTATAGAGAAAATCTCTCTATCAAAATGAATTCCTCCCCCAGTCTAGAAAGAACTGAACTCCCTTTTCATTCCCTTCATTGATTTCTTAAATAATTTTCTTTTTGCGCCTTCCAATTCTGATGCTCACCCTTTCTGGGTGCGTAGAGATGCTTGGCTCTTCTATTGCGTGCAGAGGAAATTATTATCTCATTAATCCACCCACTTAATGATATAGCTTCCATTTTTGGTTGCATGAACGCACCCTCTTCGTCTTCCCTATCAGTTTGTCGGCACAACCATACTTCCATTCAATTTTGATTCTCTCTCTTGCATATTTTTCCAGAGAGTTAGTATGGTTACTAACCATTCATTTTTTCAATAGAAATTATTGTGCAACTAATTCATTAAAGCACACAATCTGGCATTAATATCAACCAGGTATCCTCAAGAAAATCGCCTTCCCCAAACTCTGGAATTCATGTCCCAATTTCTTGGTCATTTTATTTTTAAGAAGAGTAGAGATACTATTTTACAATAAGAGGGAATGAGCTAGGGATGTCAAAAACCCCTCCCCTTTGGAGGAATACTATCTTCGGTGTTCTATAATCGAACACAAAACAAAAAAGTCCTTAATCCAAGCACACAATTTCTTTTGAGCTTAATTCAACAAAAAATAGAGGATATGTTGCTCGCATTTGGTCAGCCATTTTCCTTGTGGCTTCCTTGGGCCCAAAGTTCCTCCATTGCACCTTTATTTGCTCTATTACGTGATTTTGGAGTGTGAGATGTCTTTGGTCCAGGATGCATAGAGGTTTCGAGTAGAAATTTCCCTCTGGTTCTACCTATAACACAAACCAGTGAATCACATGATTAAGATATAGAACATATCTTTTAAACAAAGAAACATGGAAAACATCATGAAATTTTACTGATGGAGGCAAGGCCAACTTATAGGCTACTAACGCTATTCTTTAAAGCACTTCAAATGACCCACAAAACCATGGTATTAGTTTGGCACATGACCCAATTTTTAAGGAGCTTTTCTTGGGTCTAACTCGCAAGTATACAAACTCTACAAATTTGAACTCATTATGTGTCCTGTATTGGTCTGCATAGCACTTTTTTCTGTTTTATGCCACCTTTAAATTCCTTCTAGTAGTTTCCGTTTCTTGCTTCATTTCTTTCAACATGTATGTCCTAATGAGGACCCTATTCACTGGATGACTCTAGCTGATAAAAGTGTTACAATTCCTCAGAGTGCTTCAAATGGGCTCATTTTTAGTGATTATTTATATCCATTATTATATGAAAACTCCATAAATGGAAGATATTCCTCCCACTTCCTTGGCTGGTGCATTACATACATTCTTAGCATGTCCTCAAGGATTCTATTCGTCCTCTTTGTTTTCCTATCTGTTTGCAAATGGTAAGATGTGCTGAATGTCGATTCTATTTCCAAGCTACAAATAATTCCTTACGAAAATTTCAAGTGAACTTGGCATCTCTATCCGAGATAATCTTCTTTGGAAATCCATGCAATCTTATGATTTCGTTTATGAAAACTTGAGTCACATCACTCGCTGAGTTGGTAGATTTAACCAGCACAAAGTGAACAACCTTGCTCATCTTTTCAACCACGACCATGATTGCATCATGTTGTTTAGAAGTCCTTAGTAGCTCTATAATAAAGTCCATGGAAATCACCTCCCATTTCCATTTCAGAATGGGAATAGGCTGCAGTAGACCAGATGGGTGCTTGCATTTTAATTTCACTTATTAGCATTCTATGCATTTGGAAATGAAATCAACCACCTCTTTTTTCAAATTAGGCCAATAATAAAATTTCTTGATGGTTGTTAGAGTCTTTTGGTAACACGAGTGACCAAAACATGGATTTTCATGGAATTATTTCAATATGAGTTTCTTCAAGTCGTTTCCTTTTGGTACATAGATTCTATTGTTGAATCTAATTAACCCATTTTCCGAGAGACAATATTCCTTGTAATTTTCACTCTTGGACTCTTGTTGTAGTTTTTTCTTTATTTGCTGATATTTTTCACCACAATGTCTTGCATTTTTAATTCTTTCTTCAAGATTAGTTCCATAAGAAATTATGTGCACTACATTCCACATTTTCACTCTCTTGCTGGGTGCGTCAACAAATTAGTTTTATTTTTCCCTTATGTACTTGATTTCAAAATCAAGCTTTCTAAATGTGGTCGCCATCTTGCTTGCCTGACATTTAATTTAGGTTGATCAAACAAATACTCCAACCCTCCGTGATTAGTCATTAAAATGAATCTCTTGCCAAGGAGATAATGCCTCCACATTTTTAATGCACGAATGATGGCAGCCAACTCTAAATTGTGGGTTACATAATTATTCTCATGCTTATTTAACTTTATTGATTCATAACAAACAACTTGTCCTTCCTGCATCAAGACTCCACAAAGTCCCTCTTTGCAGGCATATGTGCAAACCATGGAATCCTTGTTTGGGTTTGGTATTCTTAGCACTGGTGCAATGGCGAGCAATTGCTTCAGTTGGTTGAAGCTTGCAACATATTCAACTGTCCATTCAAACTTCTTACCCTTATTTTGTAAAGCAGTGATTGGATAACCAATCTTGGAGAAGTTCTTTATGAATCTTCTATAGTAGTCTGCTATTCCCATAAAGGATCTAATATCGGTCACGTTCTTCGGTTTTGGACATTTCATGATGGACTTGATCTTCTCTGGATGAACAACTACTCCCTCCTTTGTGACAGTGTGTCCCAAATAATGAATTTGTGATTGGAAGAAGTCACATTTTCTAAGTGTTGCACAAACCTTACATTCTCTTAACAATTGTGATACTGCAACTAGATGTTTTTTCATGCTCCTCCTTGGTCTTTGAATAAACCAAAATTTCATCAACAAAAACTACTATGGGTTTGTCCATGTAAGGACACAACACATTGTTTATAAGACACATAAAAGTTGCGGGTACATTAGTAACCCCAAAACGCACCACCATAAACTCATAAAGCCCATACATGGTTTGAAATGTTGTCTTATGGGTGTCTTCATTTTTAATGCGCACTTGATGATATCCACATCTTAAATCAATCTTAAAAAAGATTGTTTCTCCCCTTAGTTGATCAAATAGGTCATCGATTCGTTGCAGGGGTATTTGTTATTAATGTTTACCTTGTTAAACTGTCTGTAAGTGATACACAACTTGATTGTGCCATCTTTCTTCTTCACAAATAAGACTAGTGCTCCCCATAGAGACACACTTGGACTTATGAAGCCTTTGTCCAACATTTATTTGAGTTGCAACTTTAACTCAATTAAATTTGGAATGCTCATTCTATATGGAACCTTGGATGTTGGGGATGGCCTTGGGACTAATTCGATAGAAAGGTCCACTTCTATGTGAAGAGGAAACCCATGATTTTTTTTTTCTTCAGAAAATATATCTTGAAAATGGTTTGAAATGGGATGCTTCATTAAGTGAAATTTTTGAGTTTTTTATTTTTAATGGTCATGGTTAACGTGAGGAGGCAACCCAAGAATTTTTTCAGGAAATATTTCTTGAAAATGGTTTAAAATGGGATGCTTCATTAGAATGTCCTGGGATCGTAATGTTTCTCTCTCAAATTAACCATGACCATGGAAAACAAACAAATCAAAATTTTCACTTTGAATTTTGGACCTCAACATTCTGCTGATTATATTTTTTTAGGATTGATATTGGTAATTAATGGATTCGTATTGAAACATGTATAATTAATTACTCTATTTGGTACCTATCATATTTATTCTTTCACTAAGTCTGGAGTAAAAGGAGATGACAATTTTTTATAGATATATTTCTCCATGTTCCTACCGAGATTGTGGAATTATATCAAATTCACAATGGAAAAAAGAGAGAAAGCATATGTATAACTATTGTAGCGGCTACAACCACCCTCCAAAATTTTGCCTTAGCTTCGTTTTTGAGCCTCCTTACCAACCTTTCACAACACCTTGTCTTGCTTCATCAAGTACACAAGCTTCAATGTTTTTCTTGCACAAAGATAACCTGTTGATCAAAACTTGATGCATTCCCCTCACAGGCTGATCACCGGACTTGGTCCAGCTGTAGGCTGAGCAGCTCCCCCCAAGAAATTGCGCAATTTTGGAGGGAAACCAACCTTCCCTCCAGAAATTGCGTAATTCCGTTTGGCAGCCTGTTGGGCTCCATAATTGCGCAATCCTGCTAGACAATGTTCACCCAAAAAACTGCGAAATCCTTCCCAGTAGGCCTGCTCAGCCCAGGAATTGCGCAATCCTGGGCAGCAGTCAGCTTCTCTACCCATAAATTACGCAAATCTTTTAGGAAGCCAATCCAGCTCCCAGCCAGAAATGCGCATTTCCTCCCAGCAGTTGAGCAGCCTCATGGAAGAGCAGTTGGGTTGACCAGTTCCACTCGGGACCAAGGAAACTTGATTTTCATGCATGACTTGATTTTTCCTGGAATAGAAAAAGGAAACATGCAAAAAGCATCCCATGATTTAGGGAGCTATTTTTAGCAGCCAAAGGTTACATGCAAAGTTCGTTCTAGAAACTTTCCTCCAAGTGTCGCTTTTTCCTAGATTTGTGGCATGCACGTCATGAGCTCAAACTTATTTATTTGATGCATCAGAGCTCATTCTTTCACATCGATCTTGGAGCTATGACATCCCACAACACATCCAAGACTCTTCGACACATCCAGCTCAAATATTCACGAGTAAGTGGTCTCAACTTGTCGTTTTCAACATTTCTGTCGCTTTTTGTGTTTTCGCTTGTGCGAGTGCTGTTTTCTTGATTTCTTTGAACACTTGCTATCGTTTACATGTATACTAGCTTGTACTAGCACCATTTCAGTTTTTGTTGCTATCTCACTGTTGTCGCGTGCATGAAACTATTTTGCACGAACAGTCGCTGATTCAACGACTCGCTTCACCCACATGCGTGTTGATCTTTTTACTGAACCTTTCATTCGATGTTTTCATGCATGATCAATCACTTCTGCTTTCACTTAGTGTCGTGATGCATTCACTTTCAGATTTGCTTTCAGTTGCCCGTCGACGAGTCTGGGTAGTCTTGGCTCGAAATCTGCCTCACCCGGACAATATTGCACAATCTGGAGAAGGAAGGCTCTGTCTTCCTCTCTAGAAATGCGCATTCCTTCCTAGAAACTATCCTCCAGGACTGTTTTTCACATTTTTGAGGGACAGTGATTGCTGGCCCAGCAAATTGCACAACGCAGTCCCTGAGCCTGCAGTCATTGCCAAATAGAATTGTGCATTGTGCAATCCCAATAGTTAGCAGTCATCCTGGATTGCGCATTGCGCAAATCCAACAGCCAGTCTTGCCTCCCAGACAACCCATACTACCTTTTGCGCAGTTCTGGCAGCCAGTCACCCAACCTCGCAGAAGAAATTACGCAATCTTTGTTTATCATTCCCAAGGTATGTGTTAAGTCACTCCTTGAATTTTCTTTGGTTTCATGAACATATTTCTTGCAATGCATGTTGCTTTGTCTCCAGATATTTCAGGTGGTCATCTGCCTCTTAGCAGTATAGGATTAATGGCCTCCAAGAGAGAAGGATCAGAGAACACTGACGAAAGTGCAACAAGAGCAACAGTTGAGCATGGGTTTGCATGTCTACTGATCTATGAAGATACCAAGCTGTTTCTAGACAAGGAAATCAAGCTGAAATGACAAGAGGTCAATGAAGAATTCACAGGCACTTTTGCGGAAAACCTCGAAGACCATCAGGTGTATGTGAACATTCGAAAGTTCGGATTGTACCAAATTTCATGTAGATACTCCGCGTTCCCATGCGTGGACATGATACACTTGATCGTCTTGCACATTGATCCCGAGACAATGACTCTAAGCAGTGTTAGCGAGACAATGCTTGCCACCTTCTGGGCACATGATTATGATGAGATGTATAATATGTCGAAGCTCGTGACTATCATGGAAACTACTTTAAGCTTACGCATCAGTAGTGCCAACTCTAGAGACGTTCTAAAGAACTGGGTAAAGGAGCCGGCTAGATTCAGGATGACACCCAACCAGATTTATAAGATGAAGATACTGCGGAAGGCATATCAATACTTGGTCATATTTTCATGTCGACTATGTGGCCAAGAAAGCATGGAAACCTTCCCACAGAGTTGGGTGATAATGCTGGACCAACTGGCTAGAGAGGGTAAACCATGCAACTGGTCTGGCATGTTGGCTCATCAGCTGAAGGAAAAGGTAACGAAGGTTCGACAGTCACGCGGAGGTATGAAAGCAGAGATCTACATGTCTGCCTGCATTTTAGATGAAATCTGAGCCCAACAGGAGTTCCCGGGCTTGGAGTGGGCATGGTCACCGGCGAAGACTATTGTGAACACATATTGTAAGTCGTTGTACGAATGCAGCTTCAGAGGAGTAATCACATGGCTGTTCGATCATTCTGTCATCCTAGTCTACAAGATGATATTCGAACAGGATCCACCCCGCATGTCAAAGGAAGCAATGGAGGCACTGATAGACATTGTTGATTGGTATGCCTCATTGTATGACACCTTCATACGAATGTTCAGTGGAGAAGCCTCCGCATGTCCTACCGAAGTTTTCCTTGGACATACTCATCATGCAAGAAGTAGCATATCACATCTTGACAGGATTGACAGCTAGACTGCACCGGAAGAAGAAGGCACCTTGGCCCTCTGTTTTGTTGCAGATTGGGTTATATGAGATCCAAAGTATCAAGCAAGCGGATGTCGAAGCAGAACTGATGAAGAAGTATCTATTTGACCTCCGAAGCTACAATCCGTACGACCCACATTGTATTGCGAAAGATCACTGCGAGAGAGTACAATTCAACTGGATCCACGAGGCATTTCATTGGGCTGAGGAGGACCCATGGAGATATTTCTACAGTTTCTCCAGACCCAATGAATAGGTCATCTTCATTGTGGAGTGGTTAGCAAAGAAACATGAAGCAACATCCCGGAGAGCACCAACACCAACAACAGTAGCAGCAGAGGCAAGCATACCAGTGCGCGACAAGGGCAAGAGGAATATTGTCGATCACATGGAGGAAGAGAAAAGATGCAAGTTTCGAGAAGATCCACTTGTGGAGAAAGAAAATATGGCTATAGAGGAAAAGAGGCAACAAGGCGACAAACAAATTGTGCAAAGGAAGAGGGATAAGAGAAGAATGGAAGAAGTAGAGAAGGAGTTGCATGAGTTGAAGGACCAACTCTGGAAGGAACAAAAGTTGCACAAACAGGAGAGGGAAGTGCAATAGAAACAGGTACAATAGGGGGTGAAACATGTGCAAATAGGTGAAACAGTGCCCGTACAGGTAGTGGATTCATTAGAACAATTGGCATGAGGCAGACATGGTGAACCATCACAGGAGCAAGACTTCGCTCATGAGATAGAACAAGCACTTCAACAATTGGATATGGATATGGAGCAATGGGAACCAGAGCATGATATCGACCTTCGGCCTAATCATTAAGAGGTCGAGTTACCTACTTCACCACATACATATGATGAGCAAGTCTCAAGTGACCGAGTTGGCACTGAGATCCTCGGAGATCAGCCGGAAGAAGAGATGCACAACATCTCATTCGACGAGTCTTAACATAGAGTTGTGCAGTATCGTAGAGTGTTGAATCTGGATGATCATACATCTCATGCGTAAGTTGAGGAATGAGTGATCGTTTCTGACTTGCGCAAACATCCAATAGCCTTAGACGATGCAACTAGAGTGTATGCCGAAGCCACTAGCTCAAGTATTTGATTTTTTGATAGCTGAGATGAGCGAATGGCTAAGGAACTACAAACGACCAAGCAAGGAGGAGAGTTGGTGACAGCGTCTACCCGAGCTGAACTGAAGAAGGTAATTCTAAATGAAGTATTGTCCCTTGACACAGTTATGCGAGCTTTGTACTCCAATTTTGGCACCGTGCATAAGGCAATCGACCATCTCAATGGATGGCAGCAACGATGTGCTAGACGAGCACGTATCTTGACAAACTTGCATGATGCTGTTGATTACATGTAAGAATGGACGATGAGATACAAGGGAGCCCCGCTTCACTTGCCTAAGATGATGAATGCTAGTGTGGTTGATTTCAAGGCACAGATCCAGAGTTAGATCCGAAACTATGAAGAGCTCCCGCAGCTCATCACTAGTATACTTGCTTCCCATGCACATGTGTTCAAGAGTATGGATGTTGTGGTGCACACACATGTGATCCCATCTATTGGGACTCTCACCCAAGCAAAGACAAAGGAACAAGTCCGACTATAGCTTTACTCGTACTTCGACAAGTTGATGCGCATCACTACCAGCCCATACTTTCCAGTGTAGACATCATGCACAAGTATGTTGCTAGTCCAGCCGCTTTGAAGACAATGATGCACATGCTTATAGACGAGTTGGACAGAGGAGCTCGAGAAGTGTACCTGGATGCTATGGAGGCAAGAGTCAGGTTCCAGAAAGATGTCACCTTGGATCACACATACACCATCAAGGACTACCAATCTTGGCATCAATATGTTACCGTTGATCATCACGAGGATGTTGAGGATTTGGACTTTGATGGTTGTCTTAGTCATAGTGATGTCTAGCATGGCTTTCTCAAGCCATTTCTATCACATGGGTACATGTGCATTTTAATGTAACGTCATGCCAAGTGTAAGTCAAGTTATGATAGTTGGATGTAACAATCATAAAGTAGATGAAGAGTCGTGAGGGTAGTTGAACTGTCACAAAGGGGAATGTCAAGGGTCACCCCACCCTTTGCTATAAATAGTCCCTCATAACTCATTTTATAGGCTTTTGGTCAGCCAATCTTCCGATAAGACTATCTTGGAGAGAGCTTGGACAATATTGTAACGAGCCTTGGCTTCTCCACTACGCAGAGCTAGTACATCTCTTTGGAGGAGTAGGCGGTTGTGGCTGTAACGTTCTGTTATCGGAACTAGTGGTTGTACATGGATGTATTGTATGACCGTAACTTACACTTCTTAATATAACAAGAGCCAACACGTTTCATGCATATGTTGTATTGTATTCTATGCTATCTGGTTTACTCTGAATGATATATGTATTGGTTTGATTACACATTCATGTATATCTATCTGTGTATGTATTTATGAATCTTTCTGAAATGTGCTGTTGGTTTAACCATCACTTTGGATTTCTTTCTAACTTGCCTTCCATGTTGTGATGTATCTTTGTTCGTGTGTTCCCTTCTTAACTGCATGCTATCACAGTTTTCCAAGGGACACACTCATCTCAACTCCCGTGTGTTAGAACTTCTCTTGCAGCATCCTTGGATCACTGCAACTGTCACACCCTTGCTACCAACAAAGTTATCTTACTTTCCTCTATGTGAAATTGCGGTCAAGGCATTACCATACGACCCACTGTTGGGACTCCTACAACAAACGGTCTGAGGTCTAATTAGGACTTGTTACTAGGGAGATCCCTTGACATGTTGGCGGGTCCAACACCATCAATAATAACATTGATAAAATTCAGGTTATCCAAATCCTTGATACTCTCAAAAACTCCTCTCACTTTTTTCCTATGTTTTGACTTTTCATTCCAAAGGCTTTCGAAGCTAGAAAGTTAAGACTTAGAACAATATTCCATCCTTGGGATATCATCCTCATAGACGATCTTTCAAATGTTTTAAAGAAGCCATTTGGAAATATCTTTATAGATTGTTCCAATGAGTTTAGGAAAAAAAGGACCTAGGACATGTTACTTTCATATCTTGAGCTGGTAGAAATATACCACTTTCTATGCACTGATTTGGTCAGATGATTCGATCATATTCATCACAACCAATTATTATGGATATTGGGCTCTTTCATTGAATATTTCCATCTAGTAAATCTAATATCTGCCTTTATAAAGACTAAGATTTTTTATAAATATAGATATTTTCATAATAAAACGTAAATGTTTAGTCCTTTAGGGTTGTAGAATCACGCTCTTTCAATGAAAAAAATTCAATACTCGTTGAATATTATAGATCCCACCATCTATAGATATAACTTCCTATTTTGAAAAATTTATGCAACCAATTTAAACAATAGCATTTCAATATGGATAAAATGAAGCTAAACATTTTTTAAAGAAAAGAGAAAAAAAGAAGTTAGTTTCGAGCTTAGAATGAACAAATAAGAGAGAACTCTAGAGCTTCAATCCGATCGATCTCGCCATTGAAACAACAAACTTATTGTGAATTATGTGCCAAATATTGTGTTATAGCCATACTTGATTAGAATGAGCCATTACTCTTTTTATTTAAAAAATATCGATTTCAAATATTTGTAGGTACTTAAATGCAAGTAGTGTAATAATCAATATCGAGCCTCTTCTTTTGCCAATGTCTCTATGTCTTGACAAGTGGCCCACCAATGGTGATTTTGATGATTTTAGAAGATACATGATTTTGTTCCTTTTGTCTGGGCATAGATTAAGTGAATAAATCTCATAGTTTGATTGCAATACTGACCAATGGGCAGTGGAAATTTTAGAAATGTGGGTCAGTTTGAAGTATAGAGATGATTTTTGTCTCTTATGGTGGGGTTTTTGTCCCTTTGGTGATAGCATAGAATCTTTGGGAACTAGAATACGTTTTTTAACAAAGCAGAAACAATGTCAACACACTGATCTCATTCAAGATTGAGAATTAAACAACTATCATTCTACCATGGGCGTGCTTATCTTAGATTGAGTTCTATTCACTTAAACATGTTCATTTTAACCTAGTCATTCCATTTTAAGCTAATAAAATCCTCAAATCGATGATACAATTCACTGGCAGACAGATGTTGATTTGGAGTTATGCAAGAAAAAAATTGAACACATATAAAATTGAACAGAGAGATGCAACATAAATAAAAATTCATTTCATTAACATCAAAGAATTGTGATATGCTCACATACAAAATGAACATAAACTAGCTCGGGGGATGGTAGCTTATCTATGAGAAGAGATGTGGTTCTACATGCCTCTGAACTATGTTACAATGAGGCTTAAGGGCCTTTTGATTATTGAAAAACAAAGGGAAACCCTAAACAACAAAAAACCTAACCCTAGGAGATGGAACACCAAGAGTTTATGGGCCCCATTGGGGTTAGTTGGGCAACAACCTTCTCAAGGTCGTAGCTTAGTTATATGATTTATGTTTGGCACATAAGATACCTTATTATAAATATATCTCCGAGTAATACAAGATTGTAGAAAGCCCTTTCCCGCGTTGGACCTAAAAGAAACACCATTTAGGGGATCGAAACAACTTTGGAAGTTCAAGACCCAAAAAAATACTAAAAATAGTAAATGCTACTGTCAGGCCAAGGTAACTCCAGAATGGTCAGAGAAAAACTGATATCTTAATTCATTAGCTAACTATCATTTATATACAGGAATGGAACGGATCAGTTCATCTTCTTGATGACTGTTCGCGTTCCAGTTCACCCATCCGTTGAGGATTAGGTGTCAACATTCCCCCCCTTAATCTGAAGGGATGTTGGTGAGTCCAAGCATCGTTTTGAATCTTTCAAGCTTTTCTCTTCCAAGCGCTTTGGTGAAGATGTCTACAATTTGCTCGTTTGTGGAACAATGACGGAGATGGATTGTTTTGGCCTCAACATGATGTCAGATCAGATGATATTTAGTATTGATGTGCTTAGTACGATCATGGAACTTTGGGTTCTTGGCCAACTTTATTGCAGAGGTGTTATCAATCATGAGTGGAGTTGATTGTACTTGTTTTACCTGCAAATCTTCAAGAATTTTCCTGAGCCACACAATTTCTTTCGTTGCTTCAGCTGCTGCCACGTATTCTGCTTCTGTTGTGGAATCTGCTGGAACTGATTGTTTGCGTGATCTTCAGGAGACAGCTCCTGATCCAAGACTCATAGCATATCCTGAAGTAGATACCCCAGTTTCTTTGTCTCCATCGAAGTCTGAATCCAGAGTATCCAATCAAGTTGAAGTCGTCCACCTGTGTATACTTGATTCCAAGGTTTTGAGTTCCCTTCAAGTACCTTAGAACTCTTTTTGCAGCAGACCAATGTCCCTCACAAGGCTTTTGCATAAACCTGGAGAGGATTCCAACAGCAAATGAAATGTCTGGTCTGGTAGTAGTGAGGTAGATGAGACTTCCTACAAGCTGTCTATACTTTGTTGCATCCTCAAATTCCTTTCCTTCAATAGATGTGATCTTCAAGTTTTGTTCCATTGGAGTAGAAAGAGGATTGCACTCTGTCATGCCAAATCTGTTTAACAAGTCTCCAATGTATTTCTTTTGAGAAAGAAATATGGATTTTGGATGTTGGGTTACTTCAATGCCAAGATAGTAATGAACATAGCCCAAATCAGTCATTTCAAAACTTTTTCCTAATTCTTTCTTTATGGATGCAATATAGCTTTCATTGTTCCATGTCATTAAAAGATCATCTACATATACCACAAGATATACAACTGTTTTGCCAAATTTCTTGACAAATAAAGTTGCATCATCAAGATCAAAATGTTTGAAGTTGAGTTTCAGAAGATGCTCAGTTAGTTTTTCATACCAGGCTCGTGGTGCTTGTTTGAGGCCATACAAGGACTTCACAAGTTTGCATACTTTATGTTCATGTCCTTTCACAGCAAATCCTTCAGGCTGGGACATAAAAACATTCTCTTTTAGATCTCCATTCAAGAATGCAGTTTTTACATCCATTTGATGGAATTTCCAACCGTTCTGAGCAGCTAGTGCAAAGAGTGTCCGGATGGTGGCCCATTTTGCTGTGGGGGCAAAAGTTTCCTCATAATCGACCCCTTCCTTCTGTGCAAAACCTTTTGCCACAAGCCTAGCTTTGTGCTTGTCAAGTGAGCCATCAGCTTTGTACTTGTTCTTGTGGACCCACTTGCAGCCAATTGGTTTGGTTCCAAATGGAGGATCAACCAGCTTCCAAGTGCCATTCTTTATGAGGGCAACATACTCCTTCTGCATCGCTTCTTTCCATTCATCATGAGAAGCAGCTTCTTTGAAGGAAGTTGGTTCAAAATCTGTAGACAAGTTCAATTCACAATCATAAGTAACATCCATATCAACAGGTGAATTAGAGTTATCTACATCACCTCCATCTTGTCGGTTTGTATTTCTGGTTCCTGTTTTTCCAATTTCATCAGGATGAACACTTTCAAGTGTCTTTGTCAGCCACTTTGGGGGACCTTTCTGAGATGGTCCAGGCTGCTCTGTTGATTGAGTTGGGACTGAATCAAGATTGAGTCTCCCAATTCTATCAATTACATCACTTAAAGGATCATCCGGTGTTGGAGTTTCATGCAAGGGAGATTGTTCTTCAGAAGAAGATTCCACATGTTGATCTAGTATAGGAATCCCCCCTTCAAGATGTGGAATCTGATTATCAAACTCTTGAAATGATTTTGTTTTTGTGAATCTATCCAAGCGATCAAGTTGCCGCTCAACAACACTGTCAGATTTGGATGATTCAAGAAAAATGACATCTCTAGATACAACAAACTTTTTATTTACTTCATCATAGAGACGGTATGCTTTAGATGTGTTTGAATACCCTAGGAAGATACACTTACGACTTCTAGCACCAAGTTTGTTTCTATGTACCTTTGGTATTAAAGCATAATAGGTGGAACCAAAAATCCTGAGATGTTTTACCGAAGGAACATGTCCGTACCACAATTCATAAGGAGTCTTGTTTATTATAGCACTAGATGGACATCTATTCTTTATATATGCAGCACATAGAGCAACATCAACCCAAAACATTGTCTTTACATTTTTGAAGAAAAGCATGGATCCTACCATATTCAAAATTGTTCTGTTCATTCTTTCAGCTACACCATTCTGTTGAGGATTATAAGGCACAGTTGTTTGATGTTTAATCCCATGTCGGCGAAGATAGTGTTCAAATTCATTTGATGTATATTCTTTTCCATTATCAGTGCGAATAGACCCAATATGAGATTGTGCATCATATTCAATCCACTTATGAAAATTCTTGAATGTTTGAAAAGCATCAGATTTGTTCTTCAATAAATAAACCCAACACATTCTGGTGTAATCATCAATAAATGTCATGATATATTTATTTCCATTTGCAGAAGGAACATGAATTGGACCACATAAATCTGAATGAATGAGTTCAAGCTTCCTATGTGCTCTTGAATGTGAATCATGAAAAGACTGTTTGCTATGCTTTCCTAGAATGCAAGCATCACATTGCTTATGTTTTCTAGGAATTGTAGGCAAACCAACAACACCATTTTTCTTCAACAAGCGGAGACTATCATAGTTTAAATGTCCAAATCTAGCATGCCATAATAAACTTGATGGAAGTGTACCTTCTTCATGATGAGAAATATATGAGAAATGTTGTGCATGAGCAGAGGTTCCTTGCAGTTTAAGAAGTCTTTCTTCTTCTATACCCCTCATGACAAGTGAGTGGTCAGACGCCTTTCTTACCTCAAGCTTTCCATCAAACATGTGAATGGAGTGACCTTGCTGGCGGATGTGGACCAGGGACAACAAGTTTCTCTTGAGCTGTGGAAGATATAGAACATGATCCAGAAGAAAGTCTGGAAGACCAGGCAGTTTAAGCCTGATTGTGCCAAGCCTTGATGGCTTGATTTTTGACTGATCTGCAAAGTATACTGCTCCATCAACATTATCAGTGAAATCTTCAAAAAAATCTTTCCTATGAGTCATATGCAAGGATAATTTTAGGGGCGAATGTTCGCCCTTTGGCGAAATTAAGGGGTTTTAAATTTTTAGTGGGCAAATATTTTGTATCATAGTACATTTTTACAAATCACCTCAAATAGCCCACCTTATTTTAAGGGAGAGGGTAAAAAAGGTAAATTTAGCCCTTGAAATTAGGACTTACAACCTTCCATTCGCCCATTTTCAAGAATAGGTTTTATTTAAGTGAATCCTATGGGCCAAATACCATATTTATAAAAGAGGTATGGTAAATTAATAAAAATATAAATAAATGAGAGGTATGGTAAATAAATAAAACATTTTTTATATTTACTCCATAAGTCACCTTATATACATGTAAGGGTGTAAACAAATAAAAATATAAGTAAAGTGGAGGTATGGTAAATAAATAAAACGTTTTTTATATTTACTCCATAAGTCACCTTATATACATGTAAGGGTGTAAACAAATAAAAATATAAGTAAAGTGGAGGCATGGTAAATAAATAAAATGTCTTTTTATACTTAATCAAAAGGTATGGTAAATAAATAAAAATATAAATAAACTAGACGTATCGTAAATAAATAAAACCTCTTTTTATATTTAGTCCATAACCCTAGTTCTATTTATGAAGGCTCAAGAAAGAGGTTTTATTTAAGTGAATCCTATGGGCCAAATACCATATTTGTAAAAGAGGTATGGTAAATTAATAAAAATATAAATAAACCAGAGGTATGGTAAACAAATAAAACATTTTTTCATATTTACTCCATAAGTCACCTTATATTTACGAACACTCAAAAAATGGGTTATATTTAGGTGAAACCTATGGCCAAAATACTATGGGACAAATACCATGGACTAGATTGTTATTAATACCATGCAAAAAACCATTATTAACCCTAATATTAGAATTAATAAAAACAAAAATGGCACATGGTATTGACCCATGGTATTCACCAAAATGGCACATGGTATTGACCCATGGTATTCACCTGGAATGTAGCCTATTTAAATGGAGGAATTAAACCAACATGTAGCCTATGCTAAGATTCACTAGGACTTTACAAAGTTTTATTATTTAGTGAAAGATTCGCCAAGATCTTACAAGATTTTATAATTGAGTAAAATATTCGCCATGCCTAGTGAGAGATTCGCCAAAAAATTATGTATACATATTATATTATTGATAAAATCGCCTTCCATTTTTCCTATATACCATGGAGATTCGCCCATTTATTATATTTATAAATTTAGGGGGGGTTCTTAAAATTTTCCCTGGTCATATGACAGGTTGCTCCTGAATCAAGCAACCAGTCATTTTTCGAAGAAGCAAGTGAAGCATTAAACAAATCTTCATTTACTCCAATGTTACATTGTGCCTCAATGTAGTGAGCAGATTCAGGTGCTTTACCTTTGTCTGTGTCATCAGTTTTACCTTTCTGCTGATTTCTTCTCTGCTCAATTTTGTCCCATGGTAGCTTGCATGTAGAAGCATCATGTGATCCATTTCGTTTGCAGCGAATGCAATGCAGATATGCCTTTTCTGCTTGAGAATGTCTGCCCCCCTGCCTCTGAAGTATCTTCCTCTTCCTCTTCGTCCACCTCTTCCTCTTGTAGAATCTTGAGCAGGATGCTTTTCTTTATGAGCAAGGCAAACAGTCTCTTCAGAAGATTCAGGGACTGTTTTCTTTCCAAAGGCTTTCTCTCTTTCAGCAAACTTTTTCACAAGAGACTCAAAGGTTATGTCTTTAAGATTTCCATTTGCTTGTAAAGACTCAAGATAATTGGAGTAGGTAGGATAGAGTGCTTTGAGAAAGGCAATAAGAGAGATATCCAGCTCAACCTTAGTGGATTTAATATCATGCATTATAGACTTTATTTCAGATGCAATAGCAAGGGGATCATTATTTTTCAGTTCAAGAGTGAAGAGTTTAATCATGAGCTGAACAACTTCAAGTGCAGAATGTGAATCATAGAGTTCTTTCAGCTTTTGTAAAGCTTCAAAGGCAGTGGAATAGGATGAAATATGACGACTTACTTCTTCATTTACAGATGCTGCGATCAATGCATAGGCTTTGCTGTTCTTGTTTTCCCAAATGACAAGTTCTTTATCTGATGTAGGCTGCACAGGGTCTTTGTCTTCTTCTCCGACACACACTCCTTTCCACAACTCATTGTAGATGAGGGTGTGTTTTACCATCCGAGACCATTCAGAATAGTTCTCCTTGCCAGTGAGAACTATTCCGACCATAGAGATGATTGAATGCATTTTGTAAAAGAATGTCTCTGCTAAAAAAAACTTCTGTTGATAAAAAAAAAAACTTCTGCTGAAAAAATCCTTATGCCACAGCCTTATGCACTTTATTTTCTTCTAACGTTTAATAGAAGCATCAACATTTCTTATATCTCTGCAATACTACTATGTTTTTGAAAAAAAACGCTCAAGAGATCACTTCAATATATCTCTTCAATACATATCAATATATCACTGTAATACTATTTTGAAAGCAGCGCAGTATTTGAGAGTTCAATTACAGAGGGTGTACAAAAAATTAGTGCCAATTTCGGCTCGATATGTATGCTCGTTAAAATCCAGAGATAAAGAAAATGATGAATTCGTGCAGGATTCGATACCAAACGATGATTCAAAAAAATGCTTCAACGTGCTTTCTCAATACAGCTCCAACGATGGTATCAAGTCTCCGCGACAAGTCGGCTCCAACCACTACCACCAGAGGAAAACTCGGGATGCTCAGACCTGTGTGTCAAGTTCTTCAATATAAACTTCGAGTTTCATGACAAGTTGCATAAGCAGAGGGAAAGCTTGCGGAATAGAGCATTGACTAAATCGATAACGATGGATGGGATGGCCCTGGGACTGGATTATAGTAGCCTCCAGCGAAGCACGCTGCCTGCCACCTTGCTCTCAATATAAATATAAATCCAGTGCAGTGTATAATATATCAGGCGCAGATTTTAATGAATATGGAATGTCAGGCAGAAATCAGAACACAATGGTTAACGCATAAAACTGCTTCAAATAAATTACAGTGCTCTCAAAAAAAAATGCTTCAAATAAATGAAAGGCTCTGGACTGGATAGTTAAACGCACAATACCAAATCAGCGATGACAAAACTGCTTCAAATAAATTACAGTGTCATGACTATTTGGTCATTGATTGGTCTCTTCACTGTCCTCCAAAGCTTCCGTTCTCAGAAAGGTCCGGCCAAGTATCAAGCCCCTTCCCTTGCTTTAGTGCCCGCCTGGAAACACACGCCGATCGAATGCTTCAAAGGAGTCACAATGTCGTGGTCTCTGGAGTTGCAACGATATGTTCAAAGATAAAATGACATTCGAACAACCATCACATGCCTCGAAGTTGACTTCATACTTATTTATTTGTTCTTCACGGCCTCCCATCAGAATAGAGGAAATTGAAGCCAAACCCTAAAAGGCGAATAGAGGTAAGTCAAGTCCAAACCATCCAAGGCAAAGGGATCCCCTTAATTGGAGTTGCAGCAAAATATTCAAAGATGAAAAAGCGCTTGAACGACAGAGCAGCCATCGGCGCATGCAGAGACTTTGATAACTCTCATGTATTCGCGTTTAGTTTGAATGCTATGGCGGTCAGGTGGACGACTTCAAGGAGAATGCAAACGTTCAGGCATATGCGCAGACAATCAATGCGTTTCAGGCAGACAGTCAATGCGCAGAGACTAACGTTTCAGGCAGACAGAGGCGTTATAGCCAGGAAAACGATTCACTGGCGCCTCTGTAACGTTCAGGCAGAGGCAGTGGCAGAACGACAGAGGACAACAGCAGAAATGAAGGAGTTACGGCTATTTTAAGAACCTGGGACCTGCGCTCTGATACCATGTCAGGCCAGGGTAACTCCAGAATGGTCAGAGAAAAACTGATATCTTAATTCATTAGCTAACTATCATTTATATACAGGAATGGAATGGATCAGTTCATCTTCTTGATGACTGTTCGCGTTCCAGTTCACCCATCCGTTGAGGATTAGGTGTCAACAGCTACTATAATCAAGGAAACTGATGAAACTGACTGGAGGTCTAGGTGGAATAGGTGGGTGGCCACCAATATCCACCTGGATCAGTCCTCTGCCCTTAGGAATCAATTGTCCCCATTTCGTGCAAAGGCTCCATGAGGTGAGGAAATTTCTGTTGAACCTGGTCCTTGGTGAGCCACTTTCCCTGGTGAAGGAGTTGGCCTGCTTTGATAAATCAATATAGATGGATCCTCTAATGGAAAGTGTTCTTGATCTATGTGTCCATGACCTTATCAAATGTGGCCTATTTGATACAACTTGGGTTGAGTTATGTTGGTGTCAACTTCTGACCAATGTCGGATTTGTCCAACAATGGGCGAAATTATGGCCGCACCCGGTCCATATTGAATACTGGGTGCATGCCAAGGAAAGGTGGAATGTTGAGCTTGAAAACATTGTCCCCTACAACCTTAGTGATGGTTTAAGGCCCATATCACATTGGGCAAAGCTTGTGGTGGGGCCCAACAAGGCGCTCCTTCTGTAAATATAACCAAACTTTGTCTCCCACCTGGAAATTGTGTGGCACTCGATGCTAATCATGATGCTACTTTTAATTTGCATTTGATTTGTCCAGTATGTCATGGACCTACTGGAAGATGTGATGAATGCGCTCAATAAAGCTATTAGGCTTGTCGGCTTCAGACTGGACATGAGACGAATCTTCCTAAGTAGTTGCAAATGGTATGGAAACATCAATGGGACATAGTGGTTGGAATTCCATTCCCACCTGAAAGGGGATGTGGCTAGTTGAGATGTGGAGAGCCTTATTTTAGTCGTGTTGGAGATAGGGGAGGCTCCCATCCCATGTGTGTGAGTGCTTCGAGTTGTACTTGCACAGGATGTGCATGGTCATCTTGTTGACAACCTCTGTTTGGCCATCAGTTTGGGGGTGAAAGGTTGTGGACTTAGTGAGATTGGTATCCAACAATGACTAGAGGATTGACCAAAATTCACTTAGGAACTGACTGTCATGATCTAAGATAATGGACTGTGGAATCCAAAAGTGTACCCATACTCATTCAAAGAAGAGTTTGATAGTGGATTTTGATGAGATACTATTCTTGCAGGACGCTAGAATGACCATCTTAGAGAATTTGTCGACGGCCACGAAAACATAGTCATTTCCATTCTTGGTAGAAGGAAGGATCAACATGTAATCCATGGAGATGTATTCCCATGGTCAGCTAGGAGTAGGGAGAGGAGTATACATGCCTTTCTTCTTGATTGTAGGTTTGGAAATTACGCAGGCAGTGTAGGATTTGATGTACTTCCAAAAATCCTATCGAATGTTTGTCCAATACAAATATTTTTGTAGTGCTTCCACTGTCCTTTTTACCCCAAAATGTCTAGTGACTTGAATATAGTGCACCTCCCAAATCATCTTGGTATGCTCGCTTGAAGGTACACATAGGTGTCCTAAGTGGCATAATAACGCGCCATGTGTTGTACCTCTGAGATAGTAGTAGGTCAGCTACCAATGCCAGAGCATCTAAAATAATTGTTTTGGGTTTTTTTCGTTTTAGTTTTGGAAGACCAATGAATGAAGACAGATGTAGAATTGAAATACTTAATCCTTTGGATAATATTAATATCTCAGCAAAGGGCTGCTATAAAGCTTTACACAGTGATATAGATCAAATAGTGGTGAGAAGAAGACATAAAATAATATGATTATCACAATTTCCAGACTGTAAAGCAGAACAATCATAAGTATGAAAACCTTCTAAACTACATTCCAAAGATTCAAGGCAACACACTTAAGCTTACAAAAGACACTGATGATTTATTGATTAGAGGGGATTAGCTAAACAGACAGTTCATTAATCCATTCTCTTAATAGATGATCACTTCACGAGTTTATAGGAATAAATTGAGACACAATTATTCCTACCTAGATATCTCTATAAGTCATAAGCATATGAAGGAAAACATAATGATTGATAACTAGAAAAACTTACAGGATAACAAAAACTATGTAAAACCAAATTCAGAATCCTCTGCTTTGTATTAAGGTTCTAGAAAGACTGAGTACATCAAGTGTCTAGAAAAGCTTCCTTCAAAGGTGCAACCAGGTTCAAAGTAGAATGAACAATCATGATTTAACAAGCAATGAACAATGAACCTTGAACCTTTAAAAACTCGAGAAGAGAGTTATTTATACAATAATGAAACTAAGAAAATATCCTAAAACTAATTAAGATGTATTCTATGAAGGAAAGATCTTCATGCAAGAAGATAGGGGCAACTATTGAACTGCTTCTTGCTGTCCCTTTTATTCAGGTTGTGCTAGCTTTGTTGTTTGATATTTTTCCCTTTAAGCTGCTTGATTGTTTGTATCCTTTACGTTGGTTGATTCCTTCATTTGATCTTTCATCTGATACTCTTTAAACTCTGTGAATATCCTTTGACCCTGCTGAGTAGCCTTTACTGTGTTATTTTTACCTTTACTGTGCATTTCAGGTTTTTATTGTGTTTTTCAACAGTAAATCATTTTAGATTTTATGTTATAGGGTGAAGTGATTTGATATGATCTTCATATTTGTCTTCTAACTGTATGCAAGCTTTTTCTTTGTAAGCCTGGAACATGAGTTTTTACTTGCAAAACACATAAATTGTTAAGAAAACATAGGTGACAGAGAAGGTTGTCAATGGCTTTATTGAGCTCGAAAAGATATTGGAAGGAGTCTAGAGCATATCGGAAGGTAAAAAATGGTTTTATTGGTTGCATACGTTTATGGAGGTTTCACTCTGTAAATGGGCAAAACAAAGAAAAATGGTGATTTTTGCGTTTAAATGGAAAAACAATTTACTTTTTGAATTATGGCACAAAGTGAATAGTGGCCTTTTTGTTGTTATGCGGGAGGTGGTTTTGGTTTTCATCGCACCGCTTATGAGGTGCGTGCGGTTTTGGGAGGGGTCACCCGATATGATCTAGAGCCTGACACGTAGCAAGGGGAGGTCGGTGGAATACTGCTTTTTTGAGTGGGTAATGCTCGGACAGAGAGCTAACCTAAAATCGCTGAGGGTCGTTGGATTTGAATGCATGTGATCGGACGGTGGTGGAGCGAAAGAGCAGCGTGGAGGGGACCAACGATTAATTATGGTGGTATAGGTTTTATTATGGGTTAAAAACTGAGATTAACGAGGTTTTATGGTTAAATAGAGGTTTAGGTTGGTTCTTTGTTTAAATCGTAAAAACCTTTTGACAAAGAAATCCTTTGCAAAACACAGTATGGAGGACTTGAAATAGTACGAATTCGGGCTGATAAATGATGTCGGGTCCGAGTTCCCATCGCATATCGCAATCACAGTTTAGCGAAGGAAGGCCCATTGCAAAGGAATGCGATAGGGGCCAGATGCGATGTGGAAAATAAATCATGGATAATATTGCGTCGGGTCCGGGTTCCCATCGCATATCGTAATTGCGGAGGGTATATGTTCTAGCCGGGACTTGCGATGAAGGGCGGATGCGAAATGAAAATGAATTATGAATATATTTGCGTTGAGTTCGGGTTCCCATCGCATATCAAAGATTGCAGTGGCGGAGGGTATATGTTCCAGTCGGGACTTGCGATGAAGGGAGGATGCGAAATGGCAATGAATTATGAATATATTTGCGTCGGGTCTGGGTCCATCGCGCATCGCATATTGCAATGCGGAGGAGAGTGCATGCATGTTGAAAAGCTTGCAATTTGCCGATATGCGATGTTTTATTGAATACATAGTTTTATAATAAAACTAATGGTTTCAGGTTATTTAATAAAGGGAGTTAATAATATACGGGAAAGAGAACTTTTAGGGGTTTAATACTATAAGTCAGCGTTAATATGAAACATTAGCGGAAAGGGGAAATACATTTAGTATAATGCTTTTTCATGAGTTATTTTATTTTCACATATATACATCAATACTTAGGCTAAACATCTTTTTGTGGGTTTTTTTGGGTAAAAGGGGATTTAACATAGGGTTTTCACTTTTCCTAGGCAAAAAGGATTTTAACCTTAGGAAAAGGGGTTTTTTTTTAATGGAAAATGGATGAATATGAACTATATGAAGGTGGGAAGGGGAAATTAGTAAGTATAGGAATGAATGAGGATGAGGGAAGTTAATTAATTGATCTTGTAGACCTTCATTTGCTTTGTGTAATTTCCTCATGGACATAGAAACATATGGTAAAACATGATAAATGTACATTTTGTCCAATGAATTATCATACTTCTGCAACCTTTCTTCTACTTACCCTTTGCTTATCCTATCATTTTTTCTTCACTTAATGGGTGCATTTAAGCTAGCAAACCCTTTTCCTTTCTTTTTATTTTAAAAAGCAAACTATCTAATTCTAACCTTATAACATCCAAGGGATCAGATTAAACTGATGAGAACCTTATTATTCTCTACCTAACTACTGATTTTCCAAGATTAAACAGTTTGGCCAGATCGTTATTCTCTAATTATAACATTAAATTTAAAGCATGAAGCAGTCAAGAATAAACTATTTGACTGTCATAGCTTGTGGCATTTATGACAAGCTGCACACAACCATTATTTTGTGAAAAAATGGTAGTGGCATTTAGACTTGCTCACTTTCAGAGTTTGTTTGTTTTCTTTTATTTCTAACCTAACATTTTATTTTTGTCTTGATTTTTTAGGACATCTTACCTAACATTTTCTTTGATATGGACATCATCATCAAGATAATTTCAAAAACATTTTTTCAATATTGTTATGTCCATATCCTAACTTAACTTTTTTTTCAATATATATATATATATATATATATATATATTATTTATTATTTTTTTGACTATTTTATTCTATCTTATCAAAATAAAAAAATGCTACTACATTGGCTCCATCTGGGGACTGCTTTCTCCTGTAGAATGTAGAAAACCTGTAGATCCATGTGGCTTCTCCTCAGGCTATGGAGTCCTTGCTGTCAAAAAATCACACTGAATTTTTGAAAAGTAAAAGAAAACCAGAGTATTTACAATGAAAACTATTTCAACTTCTTAGTACTGAATGTAATGTTTGAGAAACCTTCCATTTATAGGATAAGTGGAATATAGCCCATCAAGATTCTGCAGCACAAAAGTGTTTTTATCCTTCACTTCAGCAATTGCTAAAGGTCCAAACCATAGATTTTCAAATTTGCCATGCTTTCCTTTCTCTTCTCTCCTAGCATCCCATCTTAGAACTAGATCACCTTCCTTAAAGTCCCTTTCCCTAACCCTTCTGTCAAACAGGGCCTTCATCTTATTATGATATTTCTTCAATTTGTGTTGAACTTCATCTCTGTTTTCATTAAGTTCAATGATCTGATTTATTCTTCTTGAAAAATCATTAGGTTCATCTGTTGAATCCTATAGGAATTTTAAAATAGGGAAGGCCAAATTGGTAGGGAAGATTGCATCTTTCCCATAGACTAATTGAAATGGAGATTTTCCAGTTGATCTCTTTGGAGTAATTCTTTTTGCCCATACTGCATAAATCAAATGTGAATCCCAACTCTTTTTATGATCAGCTAGAGTCTTTTTGATTACCTTTACCAGAATTTTGTTTGATGACTCTGCAAGGCCATTACCTTGAGGGTAGTATGGAGTTGAATGATGTAACAGAATCTGATATTTCTAGCAAAAGTCAATCATTTTAACGCTAGAAAAAGTTGTTGCATTATCAGTGACAATTTGAGTTGGGCAACCAAATTTGGATAAGATATTCTCCTCAATAAACTTAATTACTACTGAATTAGTAGCATTTCTGACTGGAATTTCTTCCTTCCATTTAGTAAAGTAGTCTGTTGCAGTGATGATCCATCTATGCTGATTCTTGAAGTGGGGTGAATCTCTCCAACAAAATCTAATCTCCATTGAGAGAAAGGTGCTGAAACTATTGATGGAACGAGTGGAAGGGCCGCTAATTTTTTTTTACCAGCAAACATTTGACAAGGAACACAACCTCTAACATTTGCCCCTACTAGTAAGAACTATGTGGGCTAATAAAATCCTCCCCTCAGAATCTTGTATGCTGTTTCTCTTCAAGCATAATGTCCCCCACAAAATCCTGTATGAAACTGATCAATGATTCCTTCAGTTTCTGATTATGTTAAACATAATAAAAAAATATTCAGTGGACCTTTCCAGTATAAATTTGCATTTATAATGCAGTACTTGACTGATTTTAACTTAAGGGTTTTACACTGGGTTTTGGAGAACGATGTTGGACACTCAAAAATGGATCAAGAAATTTACAATATCTTGATACCAGTTTGACAACAAGAATTTTTCATCAATGTGTGTAGGACTAATCTGCTCTGAAGGTAGAGGTTCTTGTGGATTCTTCCCTTTAGGATGAAGGGAAGGTTCTTGTGGATTCTCCCCTTCAGCAAGGACAGAAGGTTCTTGTGTATTCTTCCCTTGTATTTCTAAAACAAAATTGATTCCAAGTAATTTACAGTTGGATTCAGCTAGAAGCTTGGCTAATCCTTGACCTTTTACTAGCTTGGTAGTCTTGATAGTTAGATCAAACTCCAGAATTTGAGTGATCCATCTACCTCTTTTACCATCAGTGTCTGGTTGGGTTAGGACAATTTTCACAACACTATTAGGGACATAAGAAGTAATAGGTGAATGTAAGACATACATCCTGAATGATTTTAGGGCTTGAATGAGGGCATAGGCTTGCTTCTCAATGATGTAATACTTAAGCTCAACATCTCTCATAACCTTGCTGAAAAAGGCTATGGGTTGGTCATTGGAATCTTCATTTTTCTGTAATAGAACGGTATCAAGGGTTGTTTCAGAGGCAAAAGAGAAAATACTAAATGTCTTAGTATAATCAGGGCTGGATAAGGTGGGAGCTTCAGAGATAGGCCTTTTTATTTGTTTAAATGCATGCCTAGAAGAGGCAGTCCATTTGACTTCATGGTCCTTTCGGAGCATGACAGTTATATCTTTTACAATCTCTGCATAATTTGGAATAAATCTCCTTAGAAAATTAATCTTGCCTAGAAAAGCTTGAATCTCCTTCTTGTTTGTAGGTAAGGTCAATGTTTCAATGGAAGATACTCATTTGGGGTCAATTAATACTCCCTCCTTTGAAATTATATGGCCCAACAGTTTTCCTTCTTTGACAACAAATAAGGACTTCTTAGGGTTAAATGATATTCCAATTTTTTTACACCTGTCAAAAACCTTCATCAAGTGCTTTAGATGTTTCTGATCAGATTTAGAAAAAAAGTTATGTCATCAAGATAAATAACCACAAATTTATTTACCTGACCCATAAAAGCTATGTCCATATCTCTCTGAAATGTTGCTCGAGCATTGGTTAAGCCAAATGGCATCCTAGCGTACATGAATGTACCCTAGGGTGTATTAAAGGCTGTCTTCTCTCTGTCTGTTGTATCAAAATTCACCTGATTGTAACCTGAAAAACCATAAAGCATAGAAAGTCTTTGTGCTCCTGAAACCATTTGAAGTAACTGATCCATTTTGGGCAAAGAATAATTATCTTTTAATGATGCCTTGTTAAAATTTCTAAAATCCACACAGAGTCTTATTTCTCCATTTTTGTTTCTAACAGGAACAAGATTTGCAACCCAATTAGAATATCTAAGAGGGAGGATGATCTGAGCATCTAGAATTTTCTTAATCTCCCTTTCTACAGTTGGTAGAAGGGTTGGATTTATCCTTCTATGTTTTTGTTGATAAGGTTTTGCTTCTAGATTCAAAGGAATCTTATGCTATATTAATGAAGTATTATAAGTCTTTATATCAGCATAAGTCCAAGCAAAAACATCCTTATAATTTTGCAGTAAATTAAGATATTGAGCTTTGATCTCAGGGTCTAGAGATGCACATATTTTGATGTTTTTGATATCTTCATCAGTTCCAATGTTAATCTCTTCTATGTCATCTTCTGAAGAAATGGACTGAGAGTTTCGGAGGACATCATTTTTATCAAACAATTTTTCTAAAGGAATGAGTCCTTTTGGAATAAAATTATTAGATAATTGAATAATGTCATGATTAACAATTTGGGTTTTAAAATCTGAATTATCGTTTCCGTCTACATTTTCATTTATTTCAGTTCTATCTTCATCAATTTGTAGAAATGAAAAATCATCTATTACCTGCAGAAACGATTTCAAATGTTCATCATCTTCGAATATTTGCCAATGTTTCAGATTGTCTGGGATAGATGGCCTCTATTTGACTTGTATCTGATAGAGTACATCACTGTGATCAAGAATTTTAAAAGAGCTAGCAGAGACAGCTAAGGCATCTGCATGAATATTCCGACCTCTAGGAATATGAGTCAAATTAAAAGCATCAAATAAGTTTTCAACTGAATCCCATACTTCATTTCGGTAGGACCTAAGTCTAGGGTGCTTGGTCTGGAAAACATTTCTTACTTGCTTAACAATAAATTCTGAATCAGTAAAAACACTTAAGTTTTGAACTTTTAAGCTTTTGGCTAATTGTAATATTAAAAGGAAAGATTCATATTCAGCCACATTATTTGTAACTTTGAAGTCTAATTTACATGATTGGGTTATATTTTCTTTTTCAGGTGAAATTAAAACTACTCCAGCTCCTGCCCCATCTTTCATGCGAGAGCCATCAAAGAATAGTTTCCAAATATCAGTTTGGTTTGGTTTAGTTCTTTCAACTACCTCTTCAATTTTGAATTGAGTTTTATGTTGGTTTGAACTGAGTTGAAAACAACCAAAGTCTTGATCTATTGCATAAATTGGATGGTTCTTTGGCTGGTCAGTCTTACAAACAGTATGTACAAATCTTACCTCTCTATATAATCTTAATTTCTCTCCTCCAAAAACAGGAATAGTAGCATATGACATATCCATATGTAGAGTTCCCCCTAATTTGGCACAACAAGACCTAGAAGGGAGCATTCCAAATTTGGGAGGGGTATCTATGACAACAATATCAAGTACTATACTTTTCATTGGAATTTGGGCAAGGGTAACGACTAGATCCTTGATCAAGCCCAAACAGGGCACCCTTTTAGAATCAAAGGTGTACAGGTCATGGTAGAATCTAGTTATGTCGAGTTTCAAATGGTCCATGATAGATTTTGGCATAAGGTTGTGTGATGCTCCTGAATCAAGCATACAATTATACAACATGGAATCATTTGTTTTAAGAGTTACATAGAAAGGAGGCACTATCTCATCTATCATGTCTTAACTAGGGCCGAAAACTACTGCTGGTTTTTCATCTTGCAGACTTATAATGACATCACCTTCAGCGTCAACCGAGCTATTTTGTATCCATTTTGTGACTTGACTTTTGTAACCAGGGTTTTTAGAAAGTTCTGACAATGGAATTGGGATCTTAACCCTCTCTAATTCTTTTTCAACGTTAAATGTAGTCAAAATGTTTTTACTAGTTTGGGTAGTATCAATTGATTGATACAAGGGTTGAATAAGAGTTGTTTGAGCTTTAGTAGTTTTGGTATGTGGTTCAATTATTGGAGTTTCTTTTGGAGGTCTTCGAGGACCATGCCTAGGCCTAAGATCATACCTCTTGTTTAACTCTGCAATTAAAAATTCAGAGAAAGCATGATATTTAGAGACCTGTGAAGCTTCCTGATCTTCTTGAACCTGATTTTGTTGTGAGAGAGGAATGATAGTTGTTTGATTGGAAGAAGAATCCATACTATTAATGTCTTCAGTAATTATCATAGTATTATCATCAGGTTGTTGATCATCTATCAATAGAGGAGTAGGGACCTGTTGATCATTGCTAGGTCTCTGAAGAATTTGTAGTGGTGGATTTCTTTTATATTGACCTTGATTTTGGTTTTGGGGTCTACTAACTGTTTGTTGTATTGTCCTAGGTTGGGTCTCAATCTTTGAAATCCTATTTGATAGGTTTCTAAGAAGAGATGTTATTTCATCTATTTTTGAGTCTTTTGATTTAGTCTTAGAGGAACTAGAGGCTTCTTGAATAGATTTGAGTTTTCTTTGGGCCTTTTCTTCCTTAAGTTTTAAAGAAGTTGAGGCTGCCCTATTTGCTTCTACTTCTATAGCGTTTGTTTGCATATCTTCAAGAGTTCTTGAAGTTCTCTCTCGTAGCATAACAACAAAGTCATCATCAAAAGCTTTAGAAAATTTAGACTTAGCTGCTGCTACAAGGGGCTTACAATCAACATACATTTTGTGATAGAGTTTATTGAATCTTTTGATAAAATCTGATACTGGTTCACTAAAGTTCCTTTTAAGCTCTTCAAATTCTGTGAGGAAGTAAAGAGGATCCTTTTTCACACCCCATTGATTTTTAAATATGGTTGTAAGATATTCCCAATTTCTAACAGAAGCTGCTGGTAACTGCCTAAACCAAATCCTCACATTTCCTTCAAGTGACTGTACAAACAATCTCATATAAATGTTTTCTTGTTCAATATTCATGTTGTCTGCAAAGTCTAGGAAAGCTTGAAGATGGTCCTCAGCTGAGGGACCAGTTTCTCCATTGTACTTGGGAAGGTATTTTAAGTATCCAGGCAGGAATGCATCAAGGTTATTAGGTAAGACTAAGGCAACATATCTAGCCTGTACAATAGGTCGGAAAGCCATGACATTAGGTGGTGTATGAGGTTGTCCAGGTGGAGTATGTGGTGTTTGTGTGGATCTAGAGGAAGAAGAAGAAGTAGAGGAAGAAGATGGTGATTCAGAGGTTGATGAACTAGTTGGAGGTGAAGGAGGAGGAGATCTCCTGAAAGACTTCAAAGGAGTCTTAAGAACTAACTTTGGGACCTGTAAAGGAATACCTTATTTTGTTTCAAAGAGAGGATTGGAATATATAGAAAAGGTCTCCTCAGGTTGTTCAGAAGAGGAAGCTTCAGGTCGGTCAAAAATGGAAGGAAATGGATAGGTGGTAGGGGATATAAAATCTGTGGGTTTATATTTTGGTAGATTAACACCCAAATTAGATTCAGTTTTAGGTGATCCTGGTGGTAGTGTGGGTATTGAATGAGATTCTAATGGATAAATAAGGCAGGCTGACTTAAAATCAACTCCTTTATCTAGAAGTTCAACAACCCTAGGTGATAAATGGGAGTAATCAGGATCAGATGGGATATTACTATAGGGGTCAAATGATTCTAATTCTTCAGATTGTAGGATTGAAGAGGAATAAGAAGATGGTTGGTGTCCCCTTTTAGAACTGGCTTTTCTTAGAAGCCTTTCAGGATCTGACAGAGGACTAACTATGTCAGCTTCTGAATGAGATCTAGTATGTTTAAAAGGTTCCAGCTTGGGAGTGTCGAGTCGCCTAGGTGAAGGATTTTAACCTTTCTAAACCCTTTAATCACCTTAAAGGAAAAGAATGAATGAATATTGTTGTCCAAAGGGAAACTTAAAAGAAATTCGAATCCCCGGTAACGACGCCAGTCTGATGTTGTACCTCTGAGATAGTAGTAGGTTAGCTACCAATGCCAGAGCATCTAAAATAATTGTTTTGGGTTTTTTTGGTTTTAGTTTTGGAAGACCAATGAATGAAGACAGATGTAGAATTGAAATAATTAATCCTTTGGATAATATTAATATCTCAGCAAAGGGCTGCTATAAAGCTTTACACAGTGATATAGATCAAATAGTGGTGAGAAGAAGACATAAAATAATATGATTATCAAAGTTTCAAGATTGTAAAGCAGAACAATCATAAGTATGAAAACCTTCTAAACTACGTTCCAAAGATTCAAGGCAATACACTTAAGCTTACAAAAGATACTGATGATTTATTGATTAGAGGGGATTAGCTAAACAGACAGTTCATTAATCCATTCTCTTAATCGATGATCACTTCACGAGTTTATAGGAATAAATTGAGACACAATTATTCCTACCTAGATATCTCTATAAGTCATAAGCATATGAAGAAAAACATAATGATTGATAACTGGAAAAACTTACAAGATAACACAAACTGTGTAAAACCAAATTCAAAATCCTCTGCTTTGTATTAAGGTTCTAGAAAGACTGAGTACATCAAGTGTCTAGAAAAGCTTCCTTCAAAGGTGCAACCAGGTTCAAAGTAGAATGAACGATCATGATTTAACAAGCAATGAACAATGAACCTTGAACCTTGAACCTTTAACAACTCGAGAAGAGAGTTATTTATACAATAATGAAACTAAGAAAATATCCTAAAACTGATTAAGATTTATTCTAGGAAGGAAAGATCTTCATGCAAGAAGATAGGGGAAGCTATTGAATTGCTTCTTGCTGTCCCTTTTATTAAGGTTGTGCTGGCTTTGTTGTTTGATATTTTGCCATTTAAACTGCTTGATTGTTTGTATCCTTTACGTTGGTTGATTCCTTCATTTGATCTTTCATCTGACACTCTTTAAATTCTGTGAATATCCTTTGACCCTGCTGAGTAGCCTTTACTATGTTCTTTTTACCTTTACCGTGCATTTCAGGTTTTTATTGTTTTTTTCAATAGTAAATCGTTTTAGATTTTATGTTACAGGGTGAAGTGATTCGATATGATCTTCATATTTGTCTTCTAACTGTATGCAGGCTTTTTCTTTGTAAGCCTGGCACATTAGTTTTTACTTGCAAAACATAGAAATTGTTAAGAAAACATAGATGTCAGAGAAGGTCATCAATGGCTTTATTGAGCTCGAAAGGATATTGGAAGGAGTCCAAAGCGTATTGGAAGGTAAAAAAATGGTTTTATTGGTTGCAGAAGTTTATGGAGGTTTCACCGTGTAAATAGGCGAAACAAAGCAAAATGGTGATTTTTGCGTTTAAACGGAAAAACAATTTACTTTTGAATTATGGCGCAAAGGAAACAATGGCCTTTTTATCATTATGCAGGAGGTGGTTTTGGTTTTCATTGTGCCGCTTATGAGGCGCAGGCAGTTTTGGGAGGCGTCACTCGATATGGTATAGATCTTGACATGTAGCAAGGGGAGGTCGGTGGAATACTGCTTTTTCGGGCGAGTAATGCTCGGACAGAGAGCCAACCTGAAATCGTTGGGGGTCGTTGGATTTGAATGCACGTGATCGGACAGTGGTGGAGCGAAAGAGTAGTGCGGAGGGGCCCAATGATTAATTATGGCGGTATGGGCTTTATTATGGGTTAAAATCTGAGATTAGCGGGGTTTTATGGTTAATAGAGGTTTAGGTTGGTTCTTTGTTTAAATCGTAAAAACCTTTTGACAAAGAAATCCTTTGCAAAACAAGGTATGGCGAACTTGAAATAGTATGAATTCGGGCGGATAAATGATGTCGGGTTTGAGTTCCCATCGCATATCGTAATCACAGTTTAGCGAAGGAAGGTCCATCATAAAGGAATGCGACAGGGGCTAGACGTGATGTGGAAAATAAATCATCGATAATACTGCGTCGTGTCCGGGTTCCCATCACATATCAAAGATCGCAATGGCGTAGGGTATATGTTCCAGCTGGGACTTGCGATGAAGGGCAGATGCAAAATGGCAATGAATTACGAATATATTTGCGTCGGTTCCGGGTTCCCATCTCATATCGGAGATCGTAATGGCGGAGGGTATATGTTCTAGCCCGGACTTGTGATGAAGGGCAAATGTGAAATGGCAATGAATTATGAATAATTTGTGTCGGGTCCGGGTCCATCGCATATCGCAATGCGGAGGAGAGTGCATGCATGTTGAAAAGCTTGTGATCCGCCGATATGCGATGTTTTATTGACTACATAGTTTTATAATAAAACTAATGGTTTCGGGTTATTTAATAAAGGGAGTTAATAATATACGGGAAAGGGAAATTTTAGGGGTTTAATACTATAAATTAGCATTAATATGAAACATGAGCGGAAAGGGGAAATACACTAAGAATAATGCTTTTTCATGAGTTATTTGCTTTTCACATATATACATCAATACTTAGGCTAAACATCTTTTTTGTGGGTTTTTTGGGTAAAAGGGGATTTAACATAGGGTTTTCACTTTTCCTAGGCAAAAAGGATTTTAACCTTAGGAAAAGGGGTTTTTATGGAAAATGAATGAATATGAATTGTATGTAGGCGGGAAGGGGAAATTAGTAAGTATAGGAATGAATGAGGATGAGGGAAGTTAATTAATTGATCTTGTAGACCTTCATTTGCTTTGTGTAGTTGCTTCATGGACATAGAAACATATGGTAAAACATGATAAATGTACATTTTGTACAATGAATTATCATACTTCTGCAACCTTTCTTCTACTTACCCTTTTCTTATCCTATCATTTTTTCTTCACTTAATGGGTGCATTTAAGCTAGCAAACCCTTTTACTTTCTGTTTCTTTTAGAAAGAAAAGTATCTAATTCTAACCTTATAACATCCAAGGGCTCAGATTAAACTGATGAGCACCTTATTATTCTCTACCTAACTACTGATCTGCCAAGATTAAACAGTTTCGCCAGATCTTTATTCTCTAACTATAACATCAAATTTAAAGCATGAAGCAGTCAAGATTAAACTATTTGATTGTCATGGGTTGTGGCATTTATGACACGCTGCACACAACCATTATTTTGTTAAAATATAGTAGTGGCATTTAGACTTGTTCACTTTCAAAGTTTATTTGTTTTCTTTTCTTTCTAACCTAAAATTTTCTTTTTGTCTTGATTTTTTAGGACATATAACCTAACATTTTCTTATATATGGATCATCATCAAGATATTTTCAAAAACATTTTTTCAATATTGTTATGTCCATATCCTAACTTAACATTTTTTCAAAATATTATTTATTTATTTTTTTGACTATTTTATTCTATCTTATCAAAACCAAAAAATGCTACAACACCATGGAGGTAAAAGTGTGGAACTTGCTTTCCTATAAGGAGCATCTGATATGTAGTGCTGAATTCTGGATCACTGTTGTAAATATGTGGCCATTTCGAAGTCTCGTGTCCACAAGAGTTGAGAACAATGGTCAGTGACATGAACGACAGTCGACTAAGGTAGTCTGCAACATTATTGCTGCTACAATTCTTATACCTAATGTTCAAATGGAATAATTGCAGGTATGTGGGCCATTTATGATGGAAATTGTTCTGCAACTTTCCTTGTGTCTGTGTGAACTGCACGGATTAGTGGTCTATGTGGATCACCATTTCCTTAACCAGAATGTAATGATTCCATTGTCGGTAGGCCTGCATAATGGAATACATCTCTTTATCATAGGTGGGATAATTTCATATTGTGTTTGAAAGTATCTCACTGTGATATTACACTAGATGCCCCTTCTAAGTAAGAACTGCACCAATATCATTGTCAGAGGCATCTGTCTCAATCTCAAGTGGTTGCTACAGGTATGGTAATGTGAGCACTGGTGTAGAGTAGAGGCGATGCTTCAACTTAGCAAACACCTTTTGTTGTAATTCAAACCAAATTAAATTTTCTTTCGCTCTGCCCTTGGTGACTTGACTCAAAGGCCAAATGATATGAGAGAAACACAACATGAACTTGCGGTAGTAATTGGCAAGGCCTAGAAAGGTGCAGAGCTTTGTTAGAGTGGTTTGGGTTGGAAAATCTCGTATAACTTGTATCTTGTCTCGATCTACATGCACACCCTTCTCATCAATGATGTACCCCATATATTGAACCTGGGTCATACCAAAAGTGCATTTCTCCAAATTGCCACACAATTTGTGTTGACGCAGGGTTTGGAGGACCCGTCGAATATGGTGAAGGTGCTCTTCCCAAAATTGGTTGAAATTTAGATTTTTTTTCCAAATACACTACCACAAATGAGTTGATGAAGGGCCACAATATGTCATCCATAAGCCTTATGAAGGTTAAGGGGGAATTCGTCAACCCGAAAGGCATAACCAACCATTCGAAAAGGCCCTGCTTGGATTTGAAGGTAGTTTTCTACACATCAAAGGGTTCGATTGGTACCTGGTGATAACCAAACTTCAAGTCAATATTTTTGAAATATTTGACCCCTTGAGCTGATACAGAAGGTCATCGGTCTGTGGGATTAGATACCTATTTCGGAACATGATCTTATTCAATGCCCAATAGTCAATACAGAGTCTCCAGGTCCCAACCTTCTTTTGTATCAACACAATTAGGCTCCCATAGGGTGATGAAATTGGCCTGATGTGCCCTTTATGCAATGAATCCTGAATCTACCTCTTGATTTCATCATTCTCCAAAACATAGAGTTGATAGAATGATCCGTTGGGTAGCAGCGCACCCGGGGGAGTCAGGTTAATGGAGTGCTTGACCTAACAATGTAGGGGTACCCCTATGGGTGAGGTGAATATGTCCCTGTACTCCCCCATAACCTTGTCCATCTGCTACTGCTATGTGGAGGATCCCTATTTGGAGGCCGTGGATGTGGCTACAATATTATTCTTACCTTGAGAGTGAATCATAAGGAAGACAAATTTCCCAGTCTGGGAAATGATATTACTACATTGTTTCAAAGAGATAAAAGAGATGGTGGAAGGCGTTGCTACCTCTGGTATTTATTATAACTTATCGCCCAAAGTAATAGTAATAGTGTGAGGCCCAGAATCATAAACAACATGACGCTTCCACAAGTATTTTTGGCCTAGTAATACATCACAAACTCCAAGAGGAGCAACATCACACAATACCTCATCTGTGAAGGGCTTGATTTTGTAGGGAAGATGCTACTACTGGTTGATGTGAAGATCTCTTCCTTTATGAAGCCATATGATGGTGTACGAATATGGGTGTGGTGTGGTTCGTAGGTACAACCACTTCACAGCCTCTGCTTAAATGAGGTTCTTTTGGCTCCCGTTGTGAACAATGAACTGCAACAGAGAACCGTTCACCCACATTTGTGATTGGAAGAGACACTCCCCCTCCTCTGGATATTAGGGCTAAATATTTTGGATCTTGGTGGTGGTAATGGTGGAACTAGGATCCACATTAATAATATGATTCCCTTTATCATTCCATTTGTCAGGTTCTGAATCAGAGTCGGAACATGCATCTAATTCAGAAGCCTTCAGCTGGACTACCAGTGACTACTTGGCTCAACACTCACTTGTGTTGTGAGTGGGGCTCTTATGGAACTCACACCATTTTCCTGAGTCCTTGTTTGGCTTCGTGGTGTTGTTGTTTTATTTTGGCTTCAGTGGGTTGTACTGGGTCACCCCGCCTTGTCTTTGTTCGTTTTTCTACAGTTTGGGGGCGCCTTTTCCTTGCTTCAGATTCATAGATCCAAAGTCTTGATTCTTTTGTTTAAATTTCTGCTCGACCTTGACAATGTATCAATTGGTGACGCCAAGTGAGGAGATGTCTAGGAACTCAATCTTTTCCTGGATGTACTTGTCTATATAGACGTGGTACTTGAGTACCAAGTACCACCTAGAATCCTTGATAACCAATTTCACTTGAAGTGTATGAAAAATATTTGTGAACTTTGACACATCTTGGTCCCTTCCCTGCTGCAACGTGGTCCACTTTATGTATTTATCTTCATAGCTCTCGATAAGGTAATATTATTCCTTGATGGCATCTCGATAATAATTCCAATTTGGTGTGGCTGACAATAGTGAGGGTTCTCTCTTGTCCTTCTATTCACTGTTGGTTTCCAACTAGTCCTTGACATGGGGGGAAACTTTGAGGAGTGCAAAAGTAATTTTTTCCTGATTGGAAAAGTCATGAACTGAAAAATATCCTTCCAATAGATTTAACCATCTATATACAACATCTGCATCTATCTTTCCTTCAAATATGAGAATGTCAAAGTTGAATTGTACCTTAAAGGGAGTGTCACCTCTAGAGTTTCTACTAGATGAAGATATGTTGCTTGTAGGTAGCCGCCGAAGGATCTGGGAAAAGTTTTCCATCATCACGTTACTTTGTCACTTGAGGGATTCTTCAAGAAATATTTTGAAAGTACCTACTACTCCCTGATATTTATTTTCTTCTTCCTTTGGAGGCCGTCAAAGTTTTCTAGGTTGGTCTTCTAAAGGGTCAACTAGTTTGAGCCCTAACTCCTTATACCCTGACCTCGTTGGGGACATGCAAAGAAAAATAGAGAAATAACACATTTCTCTAATACCACTGACCCAGAATTATGCAAGAATGAAACATAATATAGACATAAATATAAGCATAGAGATGAAGCAGAAATGAAACTTCATTTCATTAACATCATTGAACTGGAATATGCATACATAGAAATTGGACATAAACTAGCTCAGACGATGATAGCTTATCCCTGAGAAAATATGTGGTAGCTACATGCCTATGAACTATGTTACAATTAGGCTCAAGGGCCTTTTTATTATTGAACAACAAAGGGAAACTATAAACAACAAAAAATATAACCCTAGGAGATGGAACACCAAGAGTTTGTGTGCCCCATTGGCGTTAGTTGGGAAACCAACTTCTCGGGGTCATAGCTTGGTCATATGATCTCTGTTCGGCGTGTACGATACTTGATTAGAAATATATCTCTGAGTACTACATGATTTGATATATGCCCTTGCCTACGGATATAGGCCCTTACACATGGCCATGGGCTTATTACAAACCTAAAAAAAGCGCCGTTTAGGGGGTCAAAACAACTACGAAAGTTCAGGACCAAAAAAACTGCTAAAAATAGTAAATTTTTCTATAATAAAGGAAACTGATGAAACCGACTGGAGGTCAACATGTAATAGGAGGGTGACCACCAATATCCACCTGTTTCAATCCTCCCCCCTTAAGAAGCAATGGTCCCCATTGCGTGGAAATTTCTATTGAACCTGGTCCCTAGTGAGCCACTTGCCCTGGTGAAGTAGTTGGTCCGCTTTGACAACTTGATATAGCTAGATCCTCTACTGATCAGTGTTCTTGAGTTATGTGTCTGTGATCCTATTAGATGTGGCCTATTCGATATAAACTAGGTAGAGATTTGTTGGTGTCAACTGTTAAGGAAGGTTGGATGTGTCCAACAAGGGGGGAAGTATGGCTGCAACTAGTCCACATCAAATATTGGGTGTAGGCAAATTAACGGTAGAATAATGAACTTGAAAGTGTTGTCCACTACAACCTTAGTGGTCGTGTAAGGCCCATATCAGAGTGGGTGAACCTTGCGGTGGGGCCCAACGAGGCGCTCCTTCTACAAATGTAACCAAACTTTGTCACCCACGTGAAATTTTGTGGCACTTGATGCTAATCATGAATCTACTTGTAGTTTTCATTTGATTTGACCGATATGTCATGGAACTACTGGCAGATGTGTTGAATGCACTCAATGAATCTATTAGATCTATCAACTTCGTTCTGGACATGAGCCAACTCTGTCTGAGTAGCTACTAATGGTATGGAAACATAAATGGGACATAATGGTTGGGATTCCAGTCACACCTGAAATGGGTTGTGGAAAGTTGAGTATGGGTGCTTCAAGTTGTACATGCACAAAATATGCATGATAATCCTATTGAAGACCTCTATTTGGCCATCAATTTGGGGGTGAAAGGATGTGGACTTAGTGAGCTTGGTATCCAACAATGGCCAAAGGCTTAACCAAAGTTCACTTAGGAACCAACTGCCTTGATTTGAGATATTGGACTGTGGGATCCCAAAGTGTACCCATACTCATTCAAACAAGAGTTTTCCAATGGCTTCTACTAATATACTCTTCTTGCAGGCCTCCAAAATGGCCATCTTAGATAATATGTCGATAACCATGAAAACACAGTCATTTCCATGCTTGGTAGAAGGAAGGCCTAACATGTAATGCACAGATATGGATTCCTAGGGCCGACTAGGAGTAGGAAAAGGAGTATACATGCATTTCTTCTTGATTGTAGGTTTGGGAATGGCACAGGAAGTGCAGGATTTCATGTACTTCCCAACATCCCGTTGAAGGTTTGTCCAATACAAATATTTCTGTAGTACTGCCACTATCTTTTCTACCCCAAAATGTCTCGCGACTCGATTGTAGTGCGCTTCCAAAATCATCTTGGAACGCTCGCTTGAAGGTACACGTAGGTGTACCAAGTGGAATAATAACACATCTTGGAGGTGAAATTCTGGAACCTGCTTACCTTCTAGGAGAAACTGGTATGTGGTGCTAAATTCTGGATCACTCTTGTAAAATTGTGGCCATTCTGAAGTCTTTTGTCCACAAGAGTCGAGCACAGTGGACAATGCCATGATGGGAAGTCATCTGAGGCAACCTGCAACATTATTGGTGCTACCCTTCTTACACTTAATGTTCAATTGGAACTGTTACAACTATGTGGAGCATTTTTTATGGTGATCTGCAACTTTCCTTGTGTCTGTATGAATTGCAAGGGTTAGTGGTCTGTGTGGATGACTGTTTCCTTCCCTAGAATGTAATGTTTCCATCGTCAACAAACCTGCATATTGGAATACATCTCTTTTTCATAGGTGGGATACTTTCAGACTGTGTTTGAAAGTTTCTCACTGTGATATGCCACTTGATGCCCTTGATGAGTAAGAACTGCACCAATAGTAGAGTCAAAGGCATCTGTCTCAATATCAAATAGCTGTTGCAGGTTTGGTAATGTGAGCATTGGTGTAGAGTAGAGGTGATGCTTCAACTTAGAAAACACCTTCTATTGAGATTCCTACCAAAATAACTTTGCTTTTGCTCAGCCATTGGTGACTTGATTCAAAGGCCAGGTGATACGAGAGAAACCCAACACGAACTTGTGGTAGAAATTGATAATACCCAGAAAGTCATAGATATTTTTTAGAGTGGTTAGGGCTGGCCAATCCCGAATAAATTGTATCTTGGTTGTGTCCACATGCAAACCCCACTCATCAATGATGTACCCCAAATATTGAACTTGGGTCATACCAAAATTGCATTTCTCCAAATTGACATACAATTCGTGTTGACGCAAGGTTTGGAGGACCTGTCAAATATGATGAAGGTGCTCTTCCAAACTCTAAGTGAAGATCAAAATGTCATCCAAATATACTACCACAAATGAGTTGGTGAAGGGCCGCAAGATATCTTCCATCATCCTCATGAAGGTTGTAGGGGCATTTTTCAACCTGAAAGGCATGACCAACCATTTGAAAAAACCCTCATTGGATTTGAAGGTAGTCTTCCACACATCAGAGGGTTCGATTGGTACCTGGTGATAAATGAACTTCAAGTCAATATTATTGAAATATTTGGTCCCCTTGAGATGGTATAGAAGGTCATCAATCCACAAGATTGGATACCTATTCTGGACAATGATCTTATTCAGCACTTGATAGTCAATACATAATCTCCAGGTCTTGTCGTTCTTTTGTACCAACACAATTTTGTTCCCAGAGGGTGATGAAATTGGCCTGATGCTCCCTTTATTCAACAAATCCTGAATATGCCTCCTGATTTCATCATTCTCCTGAACAAAGTGTTGAGAGATCATTCGATTTGGTAGTAGCGCGCCCGAGATTAGATCGATGTAGTGCTTGACCTGACAGTGTAGGGGTACCCATGTGGGTGAGGTGAAGATGTCCCTGTAATCCATGAATTTGTTCATCTATTGCTACTATACAAAGGAGCCCTATCTAGAGGCTTTGGATGTCGCCACAATATTATTCTTTCCCTGAATGCAAATCATAAGGAGGAATTTTTTTTTGATTTGGGAAATGATATTATTACATTGCTTCACAAAGATCTAAGAGATAGTGGCAAGTGTTGCTACCTTTATTATCCTGTACAACTTATTACCCAAATTAATAATAACAATGTGAGGCCTAGACTCATATAAAATATTATGCTTCCACAAGTATGATTGGCCTAATAATACATCACAAACTTCAAGTGGAGAATCATCACATTGTACCTCATCTGTGAAGGGCATGACGCTGTAGGGAAGGTGACACTACTGGTTGAAATGAAGATCTTGTCCTTGGTGAAGCCACTTGATGGTGTATGGTTGCGGGGTGTGGTGTGGTCGGTAAGCCTAACCACTTCACAAACACTGTTGAAATGAGGTTCTTTTGGATCTCATTGTCGACAATTAACTACAAAAGAGAACCATTCACCCACATTTTTGGGTGGAAGAGACGTTCCCCCTCCTCTGTATATTCAGGCTCAATCTTTTGGATCTTGGTGGTGGCAATGGTGGCACTAGAATCTGCATCAATAATTTTCTTCCCTTTTTCATTCCATTTTTTAGGTTCTGACTCAGAGTCGAAACATGCATCTGATTCAGATGCCTTGTGCTTGTCCATGAGTGATCGCTTGGTTCAACAGTCACTTGTGTTGTGTGTTGGGCTGTTATGGAACTGACACCATTTTCCTGTTTCCTTCCTTGTCTGCGTGGTGTTTTTATTTTCTTGCTGCTTTGTTGGGTTGTCTTGGGTCACCCCATCTTGGCTTTGTATTTTGATCAGTGGATTCAGGGCACCTTTCCATTTCTTTGGATTCGTAGATCCAAAGTCTTGCCTCTTCTGTTTAAATTTATACTCAATCTTGACATCGTATTGCTAAGAGACACCAAGTGAGGAGAGGTCCAGGAACTCCATCTCATCCTGGATGTACTTGTATAGGAAACCGTTACATTTGAGTACCAAATTCTGCTCAGAATCCTTGATACCCAACTTCATGTGAAGGGTATGAAAAATATTTGTGAACTTCGGCATGAATTGGTCCCTTCCCTGCTGTAGAGTGGTACACTTTATTTATTTATCTTCATAGGTCCCAATAGGGCGATATATTTCTTGATGGAATCTTGAAAATAATTCCAAGTTGGTGCAACTGAAAACAATGAGGGTTCTCTCTTGTTGTTCTATTCACAGTAGGTTTCCCACTAGTCTTTGACATGCGGGATGACTTTGAGAAGTGTAAAAGTAATATTTTCCCGATTAGAAAACTCATGAACTAAAAAATATCCTTCCAATAGATTTAACCATCTATCTTGCCTTAAAATATGGGAATGTCAAAGCTGATTTGTTCCTTAAAGGGAGTGCACCTCCAGAGTGGCTGCTAGAAGAAGATGTGTCGCTTGTGGGTAGCTGCTAGAGGATGTAGGAAATTTTTTCCATCATCTCGTGCCTTTGTTGCTTGAGGGATTCTTTGAGCAATATTTTGAAAGGATCTCCCGCTCTCTCATCTTTCTTTTCTTCCAACATGGGAGACCATCGGGGTTTGTGAGGCTGGTCTTGAAAATGTTCAACTATTTTGAGCCCTAACTCCTTATACCCTGACCTCGTTGGGGACATGCAAAGAAAAATAGAGAAAGAGAAGATCACTCTGATACCACTGATCTAGAGTTATGCAGGAACATAAAAAAACACATATATAAACATAAACACAAAGATACAACATATGTAACACCCTCCTCCCACATTTACCCAAGTTAACTGGTCCGCTAGGGTAAACATGTGAGGATAGGCTACTATGATATGATTAAAATCCCCATGTATAATTAAGGAAGTGGAATTGACAAAAAAATAACCAATCTGACTTTTTACACATGCTATAGAACCTTCGGGAACCAACCAACCTTTGCATGTTACCAACCCCTGAGGCAACTTAACATTTTAGTGAACTAGAGCCTCAGTCACTCCCATGACATGGGCATGCATGAGACTGGGACCCTCCAGTCACTCCCACAACAAGGGCATGCCAGCGATTGGTGAATTTTTCAGCTAGTTCAGATCCCGTGACCCCAAATTCCGTGCCACTTTGTCAGGGCCAGCACTCAGGCCACTTCCCAGAACTTCGTAAAAATTCCAGAAATGAAAAGTAACATTGAAACAATGATACTAATGCAAATTATTTAACAAATACTTGACTGGACCCTACTAGTGTTATAGACATTTTTGGGCACTGCAACCCCAATCATAAATGGCCATAAACCAAGGGCTCTTAAGTCCCTAAAAATGTTGTTCCAACCTCTAAAAGAACAAGGTCAACTGATTACATCTTCTCCCAGAAGTTCTCCATGAAATACTGCTCAGAACTGGTCAAAACTGGACCATCTCACCTGCTCCATGGAAAAAGTGCGTTGCATCCCACCTAAATACACACAGGAGGTGCGATGCGTCTTGAAAAGCCCTTCTATGGGGTGCGATGGGCGAGAGTGGACAAATGGCAGGGTCAATCTTGCAAGATGGAGGATCATGGAATCTTCTAGAAACTTCTCCTGTGACACTTGCCTCTCTGCATTCACCTAGGGATGAGTAAGAGATCATCAATCTCCAAGTGGAATCAAGAAATATTAGAGAAAGGACACTAATCAACTCTCAAAAGCTGACTCACCCCCCTTGCAAACATCTATATATGGATCCCTCATCCCAGAGATCCAGAGGCTGGAATTTTGTATCTTGTAAGGAAGTGCTGCTGGTTTCTTGGTGCAACATCATAGTGTTGGGTGATCTAAACTTTTCATGAGGTGAAGAAGGGCTTTCTTGCTGAGAGGATGGTGCTGGGTCAGAACAATTGGTTGTAATCCTCTTTGCTATTTCTTGATTATCAATAAAGCTATTCAAGTTTTCCTCCATATTCTTGTATGATTGATGTTATATGCATTTGTGTGGTCAATATATATCTGGTCCTATATTGTTTGTGATAATAGATCTATGTTCTTGGATAGTGTTATGTTGCTTTGATTCTACAGGTGCTCTTTGAAGCTGGGTAGACGAGGAAGCGAGTGGCAAAGATCCATCAGAAGGGAGAGGAATCAAGAAAGGAACCAAGCGCAAGACAGAGGTTGGTCTCCTTTATTCCCCTCTTATCTATTTCTCATAAAGGAAAACGAAAGTAGTTTTAGTTTGTTTGTTTCTAAGGTAGCTACCAGCCTTAGTGGGACTAGCAGCTCTGCATAGACACTAGTTTTCCCAATAACAAAATGGTGACTCCACTGGGGAGCGAATAGATTGTTTGTTTATCTACATTTGTTTGCTTTATAAACTTACAGATGGAGCCTGAAGTCAAGCCAACTAGCCTTCGAACTGCATTTGCTATGCAAGTGCAAAGTAGATCAATGCTGCTTCAGTCTATCTCCGGGTTTTGTTTATGAACTGAACAATTGATTTACAAGCTCTCTAATTGCCCTTGTGGTGGCTCTAGTAACCTCTTTAGATCTACCCCTATGATTGATTTACTGATTACCACTTGCTCGGCCTAAATCCCTGAATTGAGCTGCAAACTGTGACCCAGAACCCAGTTAAAGTCTCGTCCCTGGTCCAGTGCACTGTCTCTTTTGTGAATTCTGGATGCATTGCACTTCCCGAGTGTAGTACGTGTGCTACATCTCTTTTTCACTGTGTTACAGGTGCGCTGATCAAACAAGGCATTTCCTGCTCCTAGATTTTGGTTTTTGTGTTCACTCTTTTCAGCTCTATTCAAGAGTTTTGTTGCCTGTAGTCAGTACACCTCTGTTGAAACCCCCTTCCTTGCCATTATTCCGCCTCCATTGTGCAAATAAATGTAGATGTTTTTATGTATTTTGAGCCATTTTTAGTTCTCTTTTACAAAGAAGTAGCGTAATTGTACTGTCGTTTCTTGATTTGAAAGTGTTGCAAGTGTCGTTTACAGTCATAGAAGAGAATCCGATTGTTCTTGATAGTTGATTACATTGTTACTCTTGTATTTGATTTGAATTAGTAGTTTTTCAAGTGTCAAAAGCAAGTTTTCAATTCCAAATCTCAAAGTGTCATCATTTTCCTCATTTTGTCTTGAAAAGAAACTTGCTAGTAATGTCGCTTTGAAAAATAATTCAGATTTGTGCTTAGCTTTCTTTTTACCATTCACACATTAAGAAGGCTGAAAACAAATACATGCATGTGCATTTGCATTTAGACTGTTTGTTGGTTTGATTTAGGACAGTGCATATAGTGTGTGCCCTCTGCTCTATGTTGAAAGAACGTCATCTCTCTTTCCTTAGTAGCTAGGATTTTCATTGCAAAAAGAAGATTAAATGACTGTTTATCATCTTAGATTGCATTTTAGGAATTGTACATCTACATCACGCGGTGAACCTGAAAGGCAAATTTCTTAAGCAAGATAAACTGTAAAATAAATTTAATGAATCTAAAAACTCTTTGGAACCTAACGCACAACATCTAGAAGTCTAGGCTAGAGACGTATTCCGGCGTCGTAAAGCCTGGTAACTGCTGTTTTCATTGTTGATTGGGTGATTCCTCCACTTTGAGACGATAAGTGCCAGTATGGACTTGTGCTCCCACGTACCGTCGAGTATATATTGCGAGACCACAATAGGCTTTATCCTTTATCCATAGGAATCCGTGTCTACCGCCCTATCGATCGCAATGCACTGAACATAGCATTCGAGAAGATTGACTGCCGTACCGTAAAAAGTATTCTGCAGTTTTGCGATTGGTTTGGTAATCCCTCTGTCTAGATTTGCAGAGCAGTCTCTTTCGTTCCTTTTCAGACTCCTTAAAGGAAAAGGTCCATCTGAGCACTTGTCACTTTAGGCTCATTAAAAATCGAAGGTGACTAGAGTCATCTTTTGTTTTTTCTCGACTCTTAAAAATTGAAAAAACAAGTTGTGTCAAAGCGTCTAAAATTCATCTAATTCGGAAACATACTTCCCCTTGATTTTTAGTTGATCGAGTAATCCGCAATCGTGGAAGAAAGTCAATTGAAACCCCGTCGTTCGTGGAGGCTTACGAGTCAACCGTCTTTGTCTCCAGAATCGAAGCTGTTACAGACAAAGCGAACTCGTTTAATCGGTTCCAAATCCCCTGGTAAAGTTAGAACAAGTGTTCCAACACCATCGGAGACTCCGGTTACTCCAAACACTTCTGGTATCCCTGCCTTTACAGAAGAAGTTCAACAGCCACCAAAGGATATTAGAACTGATCCTAGTGTGAAGGTAAACACTTGTATTACTGAACCAGCTCCATCTACAGCTGATTCAGAAGGTGTTACTCCCCAAACATCTGTTGCTGCAGATTCTATACCTTCTTCGACACTAGAAATATTTTACGGACCTGACGATCTACCTCTCCCACCTGGTCTGATTGCTATAGAAGAGATTATGGAGGATCCTCCATCTAGTACTCCATCGCGATTTGGAGTCGGGATCACTCTATATCCTTCTTCATCAGAAATTAGTCTACTGTCATCGGAAGCTCCTGTAGAATCGCTAAGCAATCTTTTGGATAGACTAGAAATGTCTGAACAACCGTCAACATCTAGGACTATGTCATCCGACACAGCGACGACAGAACTTCCTGCTGTCACTCCAACAATGTTCGCCGGCATACCATCTGTCCCAACTAGCTCTCAATCACTAGAAGGGGCCCACTTAGGGGCTATTTCGACAGTATGGTCCGTTCCTGTTTGTTCATCCGGAATAGTATCCGGGAACTCTTATGTTGAGTCTCAGCAAATTGATCCTTCAGGGTGTCAATTTGGGTAGTCCGGTTCTCAAGGACAAACAATTCCTTTGAGTACCGGATTACCGCCGTATGGGGGGCAGTATACCCTTTCATTGTCTCCTCCGGGAGGACAACCATACGAGAGTTCACAACAAAATTCAGGTTATGCTGGAATTACATCTAGCGGTTGGGTGCCAATACTGCCTCAACAACCAAGAGTTGTATATTTGATGCAACAATGTTTACCTATGTCAAATATACCAACTACACCGGCTATTGTGACGGTGTCGCAAGTACAAGCATTGCTTGTTGTATGCCAGTCTCAGGTTTCTCAGGTTGTAATGTAATAGCCTCTTGTCCCTGCAACTCAACCACAATCGCCAACTAGTGGAATGACACATGTCCAAACGGGTACAATTACCCCTCATCTTGGTCAATCGGCCAGTATTGGACAACAACACATGGATTCACAACCATGGCTGGTGCAATACCAACAACCGCAATTCCAACAAGTATACCAAGGATCTGAGCAACAAATCTTTGCAAATAATGGGCAACCGTATATTCAAAACGGTCAAAATCAACCATTCTACAATGGTTATGCACATTAACCTTACCAAAGTTACCAGCATCAAATGCATTATGCTGGTATGCAAAGACCAACTGCTCAGGCCATTCCATCCTATCCTGGGTATGCTTCGCCAAACCTGAATCAACAGTTACCCTTCGTGGAAACTTTAGAGTTACCAGATCTAAATCGGCTAATGAACGATCCAATTGCTTACGCCCCTTGGTGGCCAGCGATTCCGCATAAACTTCCGTCATATATTCCTTAATTTAATGGAAATCCGGGTGAAGACCCATCGAATCATGTGATGACATTTCATCTCTAGTGTTCATCAAACACCCTAAATGATGATTCGATTAGGCTTCGCCTTTTTCAGAGGACGTTAACTGGTCTGGCAACAAAGTGGTATATCGAGTTACCGAGAGCTTCGTTTGACAACTTCAGTGCCCTAGCCACAACCTTTTTAACCCATTTTCAGTTACTGATAAGGTACGAAACGGGAACATAACTTCTTACCAATTTCAAGCAAACAACGGCGACTCACATATCCGATCATATTCATGAGTGGCGACGTCGTCGTAGAATGGTAAAAACGTATGTTCCTGATCAACTTTTAGCTGAATGGTTTATTAAGTCATTATTACCTTCCATTACAAAAGATGTGGCAAAAGGAGGAGTTGTCACTGAAGAGCAAGTCATTGCTCGTGTGCAATATTTAGACTTGATTTATACCCAGTCTGGTACGCTCTACGATAAAATCCCTGACGCTCCCAGACTAGAATTTTCCGTCCCTCCTCCTCCTAAATCAAACAATGACTCTCATGCCGGTGATGGCGTGATTGGTATGACAGACACAAAATCGACAAAGGCTACATCTAAAAAGGCCCGTAAGATTTCCAGTTAAAATGCAAAAGAAGAACTTCTTGCCTCGAAATTAAATGCCGTCTCGACTGACAAAGGCAAAGAAACCAAGCAACCAGGAGGCAAGAAGAAAAACAAAGGGAAGAAGAAGAAACAGGAGGAATCATCACCTGAAAATTCTTCTGCAAACCCTCCTGGAGATAGGAAACCCAAAAGTCCATGCTTAATATGTGATGAGGATCATTGGACAAGAGATTGTCCACATAAAGATGAGCTTAAAAGATTCTTCAAGAATTCAAAAACCTCAGCGGTATTGACTGATCCGTTTCCAAATCCAGGAAAAAATCTGGTTGTTAGTGAAAATGCTTCCTCGTCCCAAGTGTTAATGTTGTCGGTTTCGAAACAGAAAAATGATGCTTTGATATCGACAAGGAATAAGGATTACGGGAATCCACATCTGTCGAACAACAAGGATAAAGATCAACCTAGTAGTGTGATGACAACTTCAACAGAAGTTGCGCCACCCATCATTCCGGAGTTAACAATAAAACCACCAAAGGGAGTAGTACACAAGTCGACATTTAATCCTCGTGCCAAAGCAGCACAACATTATAACATAGTGGAAGATCTGGCCCAATCTCCCTCTGCTATGTCGACACTTGAAGTACTACAAAATTGCCCATCCCAAAAGCAGGCTTTATTATCAGCTATAGGTGGGATAGACCCAAAGGATTCTAATCTTGTGTCCTTTAATCACAAAGGATATGATCCTCAGTTACCAGCTCAACTAGCTTTCCTCATTCAGGTGAAAGCCCTCAACAAAACTGTTCATAGAACAATTATTGATGAGGGGGCATCTACATGTATTATGTCGATGAGTTGCTGGAAAACTTTAGGATCTCCAACCTTGTCACGATCTTCGACGACATTAAAAGCATTTGACGGATGAACATATACCCCATATGGTATTCTAAGTAACTTGCAAGTTGAACTAGGGGGGAAAACAATAGAAATAAATGTCGAAGTAATCGACGAAAACCTCGATCACAACATCTTGCTGGGAAGACCATCGATATATGCTATGGCTGCAGTTGTGTCGACCTACTTTAGGAAGATTGCATTTCCTTTTCAAGGAGGAATCACAATCGTCGACCAACAAACATTTCTCCCCAACAGTTCCCAAGTTACGGGAAGCATTTCGATGATCCATGGAAGCCCCCATTCGCTTCAAAATATCGGAGTAGGCCTACTAAAAGACCCTATATTAATGGGGACTTTTGGCCTCCCGTCTCCAATCAATATGGCGGAAGTGGCAACGGTAGGAACCTGCAATATGATATCTTCGACTCAAAAGATCTCAGAAAACGATATTGACATGGATCATCCGCAGGTATTGCCTCCAAGCCCAATAGAAATATTGTAGCAATCAATGTTTTCAGCATGGGAGGAAAACCCGAATCAATGCTCATTGAGCGTTTGGATAGATAGGTCTAAGGAATATGGCACCCCTTCAGATCCTTGGTCGCAAGTGCATTACACCGACGAAGGAATTATTTAGTCAATGATAATTGAAGGGGCGCCATGGGAAGATTACCACCATCGTTCCCATCTTCCGGATTGTCAAGAAGATACTCCTGATGACCTTCATCATCCTTCAGTTTTTGATTTCCTATCAAATACTGTAAACACGGTGGATTCCGAGTGAAACTTGTCCAATATTGAAGAGACTATCGCCATAAATATCTTGACCAAAACGGATGTTGTAGAAAATATTTATGTTGGAAAATGTTGTTCTCCTTCAGAACTCGAAATATATAATGCTCTTTTTCGCGAATTCAGAGATGTCTTTGCTTGGTCATACGATGAAATGCCAGGCATTGACTAGAGTATAGTTGAACACGAAATCAAGATGTATCCAGATGTCAAACCGGTATGACAACGGCTACGGCAGGTGCACCCCAAGAAAGCCGCTGCTATCAAGGCAGAAGTTGAGAAACTTCTCCATGCTGGTTTTATTTACCCGGTTCCTCTAACCGATTGGGTATCGAACATTGTTCCTGTGATGAAAAAACAAGGAACAATTAGAGTGTGTGTCGATTATAGGGATGTAAATCAAGCTTGTCCGAAAGACAACTACCCTACACCCTTTATTGACCAGATAATTGATGAATGCGCTGGATGTGAAATCTTTTCATTTATGGATGGATTCTCCGGGTATAATCAAATAAATATCCGCCCACAGGACCAGTCAAAGACTGCATTTATTTGTTTGTGGGGCACATTTGCATATCGCAAATTACCCTTTGGTTTAAAGAACGCAGGGGAAACATTTCAGAGGGCAATGAATTATGCCTTCCATGGCATCAAAAACATCATTCAACCATATCTCGACGACCTTCCGGCTCATTCGCGAAAGCGGACCGATCATCCGCAGCATTTGAAAGCGATATTTCTACGTTGTCGACACTACAAGATACGACTCAATCCACATAAATGTGTGTTCTGTGTCAGTTCGGGTCGTTTGCTTGGCTTTGTCGTCTCAAAAGATGGGATTCGTCTCGATGCATGTAAGGTTCAGGAAATCATAAATTTTCCTCCACCTTCAAATTTGCTTCAGATTCAGAAACTCCAACGGAAAGCAAGCTTTCTAAGGAGGTTTATTCCAAATTATGCCGAACTTGCTAAAGGTTATACATGTCTATTGAAAAAGGAGGTACCCTTCGTCTGGGATCAGGTTGCGCAAGCTTCCTTTGATGCTTTAAAAGAATCCCTAATGAAAGCATCATTAATGTACGCTCCTGATTATCAAAAAGACTTTAACCTGTATCTGGCTGCAGCGGATACAACCATCGCAATGGTTTTAGTTCAAGAAGACAACGGAATTGAACATCCTATATATTATTTGAGTAGGAACTTAAATGATACAAAAAGCAAGTATTCCTATGTTGAAAAGCTGGCTCTCGCAGCTGTTCAAGCGATACAGAGATTTCGACACTATGTCCTATTTCAAAAAACTACCAATTTGTCAGATTGCAACCCCATGACTTATATATTGTCGCGACAGTTGCTGGGGGGAAAATATTCAAAATGGATAGCAATTCTCCAAGAGTTTGATATGGAATTCATAAAATCCAAATCAAAGAAATCCCTGGTTTTCACTGAATTACTATGCGATCTCCCATCGTCATCCAACGATGAAACATCTGAAGAAACCATCATGGATGAATCGTTGTTTCTGATATCTTCAAGCAATCCGTGGTATGGAGATATAATCATCTATCTCCAACCCAAAAATATAGGTATAATACCTCTCGCTCAGAACAAAAATGTATTCGATACCAATCAAAAGACTACATGATCGTTGGTGATACACTTTACCGTCGTGGTGTCGATACAGTTCTGAGAAGGTGCCTCACCCACGAGGAGGCTGAAAAAGTATTGAATGATTTCCATTCAGGTGCGTGTGGGGGGCATCAATCTGGTTATGTTACAACACAAAAAATCTTACGAGCAGGATACTTCTGGCCAACAATGTTCAAAGATTGCATAACCGCAGTCAGAAGTTGCCATGCATGTCAAATTTTCGATAGCAAAACCAGAAAACAACCCGCACCTCTGCAACCGATAGTTGTTGTTGGGCCATTCGCCAAATGGGGCATGGATTTCATGACATGTAACCCCACCTCGACCGGGGGGCATGGGTATATCATAGTCGCCATGGACTATTTTACCAAATGGGCTGAGGCGATGCCTACATTAGATAACACTGGTGAAACAACTGCCCTTTTCTTTTTCAATCATGTAGCCGCCAGATTCGGTGTTCCACAAGCTATAGTCACAGATCATGGATCACATTTTCGCAATCACATGATGGTCGAATTGGCTGCCAAATTAGGGTTGTCCCATGACAACTCTACTCCATATTACCCGTAGGCCAATGGACAAGTTGAAGCAATCAACAAAGTCCTGAAGCGGATGTTGCAAAGGATGATTGGAGTCCACAAAAGGAGTTGGCACCTGATCCTGTACTCAGCTTTGTGGGCATACCGAACATCGGTAAGAAATGCAACCGGGTTTACACCTTCTCAACTGGTGTATGGCCTAGAAGCAATCTTACCAGTTCAGTGTGAAATCTAGTCCCTCAAACTCGCAAGCGACCTTCTCTCCGGAACTTCAGAAGAGGAGGCTCGTTTCTTGGAACTAATCCAATTGGATGAAACCCATCGTGATGCCGCTTTGGCTAACGAAGCCCATAAGAAACGAGTCAAGGCGCAGTTCGACAAGAATGTCAAACCCCGTGTCTTCTCAGAAGGTGACTTGGTCTTACTTTATGACCAGGAATCCGATAAATTGGGAGTAGGTAAGTTCAAGTCTTTATGGATGGGCCCCTATATTGTTAAGCGTGTGTTAGCAAAAGGAGCCTACGAGTTAATGGATTATGATGGGATTCCACTGGCGCAACCCCGTAATGTGTTGTACCTTAAGCGTTACTACGCATGATTCAGTGTGGTAACCTATATGCTTTTGTTACATTTTTGTTTTCGCTAAGAGTAATTTTTTGGTCAAGTAATCCACTTTTTACATTTGTCGCAGATGTCGGACCCATTGGAATATTTCATTGGATCTGCCGATGGAGCGAGTTGTATTTCGCGGAACCTATCTTCTGCGGCATGGGCCATTTTTGATCCAAACGACGAGTTAGTAAGTTTCAGAGGGGTATGTATTGGTCGGTCAACAAATAACATCACTGAATATAGCGCGTTGATAGAACTTCTCTCTGATGCCATCACACATGGCATAAGCCGACTTGCCGTCAGGCTAGACTCACAGCTCGTCATACTACAACTCACTGGTATCTACTCCGTCCGAAATCCAGCTATCTATCATGTGTTCCTAAGGGTCAAGATTTTGGAAAGACAATTTGATTTTATTCAATATCAACATATTTCCAGAAACTTAAACACATTAACAAACTCATTGGCAAATTATGTGTTAGATAGACATTTGCAACATTTATAAAAATAAGCATTTCATCAGTATTTGCATCAGGATCATGTAACTTAACGAAAATAAAACTCCGAAAATAAAATATATATATATAACTATTTATGGTTTACACATAATGTTCTGTAACCAAGACAAAATTGGTCAAATGACCCAAAACTCAAAACGCTAGGGGGCACCCTAGTCTAATGATGCTGGTGATAACAAGTCACCGCCTGTGCAATCATGCGTAAAAGCCTAGTCCACCGACTCGGCACACCAGTAGTATGTCGCTGCAACCTCAGGGGAAGCTCGTCGGCCCTCACATTTGGAATACCAAGAGTAAGGCCCTTGACCTGATCCTGCAATGCTGAAAGAGTCTCGACCACATCAAGGTCGCGAAGGATAGTCCTTCCTGCACCCTCTCCTGCTGGAGCGGCAGCTGGCACTCTCAGGCGTACTACTGGTCAAACTGGTCCAACATCTGCATGAGCACATGAGTTTTGATTAGTCCTGATAGAAGAAAGAACAAGAACATTATAAATAGAAATGATAAACAAAGATATGGTCAGAGAATTTACCGATGACACCCCACTGCTCGCCAGCAGGCAATACCAAATCCGGATCACGCCGGAAATCCATACCAGCATATGGATACTCGGAAAAAACCATCTCCTGACGGTTGAACCACTCGAAAAAGGTATCATAGAAGGAAATCTAGGAATGACCAGCATGTCTGGCCATAAGGTCGACCCATCTCTGCATCCGTGGCTCAGTCGGTGGAGGTAAACCAAGTGAAACATACTGCGGCTGCATCAGTGGGATCTTTTTCCAAGGTGAAAGTTGTCAAGATAGAACCATATCCAAAGTTATTCAATCTTCCGTTTTTCACCTTGGTCAGTTGTTCTTTCATCACAGAGAGTACTGCATCACACCAGTTGAACACCTTTGGTTCAAGGCATTCCAAGGCGTACTGCATATAAGACTTGTTGGCCACGTGAAGTGCCACACTACCAGCCAGTCTAGCAAAAGTGAACATAATGGTCCTCAGGGACCTGTCAGTGACATCTCAGATAATGATCTTGCCATCCTTGGCTGAGATCCCTCTCTGCAATACCTGCGAATGTAATCTCTCACAGATTCACCCCCACGGGCCAAACCTGATAATCAGAGAGGGGCACCCAGCCTCGATAAGCCGGTCAAAAAATAGATGTACACGATAGTCAAGGGGATAGATTTGCCCCTAATCTGGAACACCTAGGTGGTAGGATCCCATGCATCGAGAAAATATTGCAACAGGTTGATTTGTTGCCTCATGCAAGAGATGCGGAAAAACTTGAACAGGTCACAGTTCTGTAGTGCATTTACCGTAACCAGATCATGTAAAGCAAGCATGTCCTCTTCTTCATGCTCACATTCTCGTATGTAAGAGGCATTTTGCTCCAATGAATCTCTGAAACAAACAAGAGAAGAGTCAAGATCCTGATTTGGTGAAAAACAGGCAAAAATTTCCATGAAAAACTGTGCATAAATGGCCCTCTTTGTGCCCATCGCACCCCCAACAGTGTTCTAGGTGGGATGCATGTTGATTGGCCAATGGCCAAGCCAGCATGCATCGCACCTTTCGATGTAGAAGAGGTGCGATGGAGCCAGGGCGAGTTTTTCAAACCCCAGAGGCTCAGAAAAACCAGAAAACATGCTTAGAATGCAAAAAGGAAAGGATCAAATTAAAGAGCTCAGGTTTAGCTCCTACCTGGTCCAGACGGTGCCGAGAATCGTCCACAGAGTCTCCCAGAATTAGCTAGTGAAAATCAAGGGGGAAAGCAACTCCAAAGCTCCAACAAACCAAAGTTCAAATGAAATGGTAAAATGAGAGGTAAAAAACACTTTTAAATTACTTTTCACGTAACTCAAGTAAAATATTAGTGTTTTAACTCATTTTTCAAACATATATTGTTCGTTTCTAACTAGTTTGATGAAGCAATTGAGCAGGCAGTACAACCTTTGAAAGAACGAAGTTGTCAATGGTAAAATCAAGACAATCAATGACCATTTTATCGAGCAATTTTAACGCGGAATTCAAGCTTGTTAAAAAATAAACATAAGCAATGAGAAAATGTTCCCCCAGAGTTTAAGCTCATTAAAAAATGAACCAATTTCCGGTAAATAACCATCGTGAATGTATTATCATCAGCCTTTGAAACCTTGGTCGTGTTCTCATCATCACCTCCACTCTGTGTTGGCCGATCATTCACCTCCATTTGATTGTTTACCATTTTTGAGGAACAACTGCGAAGAGTGATCCTGTTAGCCTTCCTTGTGACATTGCCATGATTGGAAAATTCCAAACCTTACCTGGAATCAGCTGCTACCCATATTTATCACCCGTTCCTCAAAAAACGAGTCTCTTTTAAGCTCTTTTCAACTGACTCGTAAAATATGAAAAGATTTTCGAGCCATTGGCCTCTCCAGCTCGATAAAAGGACCGTAAGGGCTATCCTTCCTTTAGATTTTAATCTTTTTGGGATTGAGGGATTATTACACAAAAAGATCGAGCACTTGTCTTGTTTGGCTCGTTAAAAGTACCAAAAATTCATCCCTTTTGTATTGTTTTATACTTTTTCGGGCTCAAGGGTTTATATGACGAAAAAGTATTATTGGAGTTTTCTTTACGTTCCTTTTTCAGACTCTCTAAAATTGAAAAGGACCAAGTTATCCTTGTCGTTAAACTCGTTAAAATCGAAATAGCGACAAACTTGTCCATATAGACAAGAACGAGTTTCACTATCGCTAGGCTCGTTAAAACATAGCGATGGGTTTGCCCGAAGGGAAAATTATAGAACAAGCATATGTTATCCTCCTCAAGCTTGACAAAAATAAAGAGGTACTAGTCAGCAATGACTGGGGAAAAATTGGGAAGAAAACTTGAAGAAACTTTATCGGTAGCAAGTCGCTCTTGAACATGACACTTTCACTCCGCATCCGAGTCAGGTTGGGTTGTTCCATTCACTAGTCACATCACCATGGTTCCGTCACACCATCCATATTTGGGGTTAATGCTACCGATCCATCATGTCAGTGTCGCCGATATGTTCAAGAGAAGTCGCTCAGAGAATTCGCCTGTGTCTCACCCATTGCAATAAATTTGCGCTCCATTCTTTCATGACCGCCACCCTGAACCTTATATCACCAGATCGTTTTCACCTCCATTAAAATCATTTGCTCCGTTCCATGTCATTGATGTGGGATTCACTAAGGCCCTCCTATGATGGATCGCTTCTTTTCGACTTCAGCTCATTATCCAAGAAGTTGATCTAGGAATAACCCTTTCAGCACTTTGAAGATTGCATGCCTTAATGGCAAGTTTCTCACTTCTGGCGACAGGTTTACATCAATGGCCTTCGACTGAAATATTTTGCGTGGTGTTTGACGCTAAGTCCTTTATTCACACCACGTGAATTGTACTGTAGTACCTTGAGGGTCATCATCATTATCGGTGATTCCCCTCGCGCCTGTTAACAACTTACATCATTGGCTGGTAATCAGGCGATGTCTTTCCGTGTTCGACTCTAGAACATCTCTCACATGGATCGACTTGTACTTTGAATGAAGATCGAATGAGACTGAAGACCCCGCATCTAGTTTCATCCATCCGCGTTGCGATATATATTTAGGAAAATAAAGACATCAAATGTACATCATTACTGCACAGATATTCATCCAACCTAAGGGATGATGGCTCTACTAGAATCATTAGTCTACACTCAGATGGTTGTCTGTCTTATGTACATGAAAATGAATTTTTAAAGCTGAGCATTGGAATGCCCGCCTCAGCTAGATCATGAAAATATTATGAAGATAATGTATTGTATTGTATCTTATTACAGGTCGCCTTCCAGCTTGAAAGAACTTCAGATCCTCATGATAAAGCATTTCACCCGACATCAATAGATTAACGACCTCATGCTTTAGGGGGAAACTGTTATAGACATTTTTGGGCACTGCAAACCCAATCATAAATAGCCATAAACCAAGGGCTCTTAAGTCCCTAAAAGTGTTGTTGCAACCTCTAAAAGAACAAGGTCAACTGATTACATCTTCTCCCAAAAGTTCTCCATGAAATACTGCTCAGAACTGGTCAAAAATGGACCATCTAACCTGCTCCATGGTCAAAGTGCGTTGCATCCCACCTAAATACACACAGGAGGTGTGATGCATCTTGAAAAGCCCTTCTATGGGGTGCGATGGGCAAGAGTGGACAAATGGCAGGGTCAATCTGCAAGGTGGAGGATCATGGGATCTTCTAGAATCTTCTCCTGTGACACTTGCCTCTCTGCATTCGCCTAGGGATGAGTAAGAGATCATCAATCTCCAAGTGGAATCAAGAACTATCAGAGAGAGGACATTAATCAACTCTCAAAAGCTGACTCACCCCTCCTTGCAAACATCTATATATGGATCCCTCATCCCAGAGATCCAGAGGCTGGAATTTTGTATCTTGTAAGGAAGTGCTGCTGGTTTCTTGGTGCAACATCATAGTGTTGGGTGATCTAAGCTTTTCATGAGGTGAAGAAGGGCTTTCTTGCTGAGAGGATGATGCTAGGTTAGAACAATTGGGTGTAATCCTCTTTGCTATTTCTTGATTATCAATAAAGCTATTCAAGTTTTCCTGCACATTCTTGTATGATTGATGTTATATGCATTTGTGTGGTCAATATATATCTGGTCCTATATTGTTTGTGATAATAAATCTATGTTCTTGGATAGTGTTATGTTGCTTTGATTCTACAGGTGCTCTTTGAAGCTGGGTAGACGAGGAAGCGAGTGGCAAAGATCCATCAGAAGGGAGAGGAATCAAGCAAGGAACCGAGCGTAAGACAGAGGTTGGTCTCCTTTATTCCCCTCTTATCTATTTCTCATAAAGGAAAACGAAAGTAGTTTTAGTTTGTTTTTTTCTAAGGTAGCTACCAGCCTTAGTGGGACTAGCAGCTCTGCATAGACACTAGTTTTCCCGATCACAACTAGCCATGACAAACATTTCATCAAACATGTCACAAATATGCATTCTATAGGTCATGAAAACATATATGAGCATAAGGGTCTCATACTTATATGAGAGTCACTAAGATGATTCCTAATCACATTAGATGCATTATCATCTATTAGGTCATATATTCATTGTTAATCCATTTACAAATCAAAACATGATGAGATCCATACATCATCACTGTCATAAAACATACTCATAACCATCATATAAAAACATAAATACTAAGGACACAACAAACATAAAATCCATATATAAATTCATGTACACATGAAATACAAAGGATAGGGAACTCTTATTAGTGAGTGCAAAAGATAGCCAGGTATGGGACTTCCATGAACCACCTGACCATAGATTGGCTGAACCAAATCTTTCTTTTAGCTAGTCACCCCATGCCATATTCCAAGCATGAATGTGGGACTCATAACCAAAACCAACCAGGGATTCCCTAGGCTACACCACCTCACCCTCATTAATAGAACTAGGATTTATCGCAATCCCCACCAGATCACTAAGACCTAAACAAGCATGGATTCCACTGGATTTATCCACCTACATCATGAGGAATTTTCCTATCTCCTAGTCTCTAGGCTTTACCGTATATCCCCACTGAATCACTAGGCCCTAGTAGAGACTCCACTCTCCAGGATTTAATGTATATCTTTCCATTCACTAGCTAAGGGTTCCTAGGCTTGATTGAGGACACCCACCTCTAGGATTTACTATATATACTGCCATTCACCTGTCGAGGATTCCTAGGACCATCGAGGTAACAAAAAATTATGCTCTACCACAACACACAGTACGGTTCAGGGGTTACTAGGCCAAGGATCACTAGGCCATGTGTTCTTTCTTTCAGAGACCACCTCACTCAGTTTTGAATCCATCCAACAATCCAGCTCAACCAAAAAACATGAGAACCCATCACAAAATGAATATACATAAATGGCAAGGAAAGGTTGAAGAACACTATCACACCTGGAAAAATCCATGCCCATGACAACAAGAGAGCCAATAACACACATTCATAACCATGCATGCCAAAACTAGAAAGGAAATAACACATGCAAATTGATACCTATAAATAATCCCGTTATAGCTTATTGATCTTGGTCTTCCTTGCTTGATCTTTGTTTCCTCTCGCCTTCTTTTATTTTCTTGATCCAATGCTGAAGTGCTCCAAGAAAACTCTAAGTGTCCAAGAGTGAGAGAGAGAGAGAATAGATAGAGAGCTCCAAAATTGAACTGACAAAAGGTACCAACTAATCCTCATAATCCATTTTATTAATGAGGCCTCTATTTTCTTCATTTTCCATTATTTTCCTTCATTTTCCTCCTCACATGCAACCTGTGACCTTTCACCTTCCTTTTCTCCTAATTTCCATTATTTTCATAAATTAAATTTCGATTAATGCCACTTTACCTTTCTAAAGTATTTTCTGATTTCCTTAGCCATAATAAACTAAATGAACACCCACACTAGGATGTATTGCCCAACATTTAGCTTGGAATAAGTGTCCCATGAACCTGGTTATTATTTTGCCTTTATTAACTTTTATTTACATGGAATTTTCACTTGGGATGTTAGAGAACCCCCCCGGGGGAACACTATCCTCAATGTTCAATGACACCTACAATAAAGAAGACTACTGAGAAGAAAAACATACTACACTTGGAGCTTTATAACTTAGTGTGATGTAGTACTTAAAATGATCACTTGACACCCATATCACTTATTAGATATTTAAAACACAACTCATGGTAGTGTTTACATCCACACACACACACACACAACATATACCAAAACATCACACCAAAACATATGCCAAAAACATTTTCTCAACCAACGCATAAGGAAGGATACATAAGCCACATCTGATCAACCATCTTCGATGTAGCTTCATAAGGACCAAAGTGCTTCCACTGCACTTTAACTTGCTCGATTACTCGATTCTAGAGCATGAGAATATTGTAGATATTTCCTATAGATTCATAAGATCATGCAATTTACTAAAGCACATGACAAGAATCTACTTCTACTTTCAACCAACAGAAGCTAATAGATCGATTGAAAACAATATGAACAAGAAGAAAAATCAATGGCACATAACACAATATGTATATGGGGAAAGCCACTGCTCAAAACCCCGCTATCTATATTGCATATATCAGAAATATGAGTGAAGATACAAAGCTTGTTCTCACTAGAACAATTTCGCACAAGTATGCTCAACTCTTTCAGCTCACAAGATAGCTTTTGGCCAACACTTAGCCAATTCTGTAGCTCTCCAAGCCCCTAATCTCTTGCGTAATTCCTAGGATGGATAACTTGTAATTAAAGGGAATTCATGCTTCCAAACCTGTGAAATCCAAACATACGATCAATCTTTGATGCATACATGATATTTACACTCGAGTAAATAATACAACTGATAGTACACTGTCCTTGCACTCTAGTCTCAACTCAGTCTTTCTCTGAATCGACATGCATGAGTTTTTGATGAGGAAATCTTTAGTTAACTAAAGTGACACTTGTGGATGCACTAGTGCACCAACTGACTGTTGACTCTCTATTAGTTCCTCAAATAATTTGGAACTAATTTAACTGAACATAACTTAATAAATTGAGTGATATAATTTGCAACTCAATTTAAACTCATACTGGACCCCTAAAACTTAGGGAGAACATATACATGACTACATAAATACTTCCAACTCGAAATTCCTAAGCTAACTAAGTTAATTAATCTTAATTAACTATTTACAAGTTGCTATGAGAATAGAATTTGATTTTAATTCTCAGTTTAATTCAAGGACAAATTAGGCTGGAATTTCTTGTTTCCATTTCTCAACACTCCCTCTCAACATGAAAGGCATTATCAACTACCTCGATCTTCTCTCTGTGAAACTCGAATTTACATCTTGACAATGCCTTTGTCAAAATGTCAATATCTTTCTCCTCCATGGGAATGTACTCTAACAACATAATTGTTGTGGGGAAAAGTATCCGATGCGGATGACACTAACCCTTCTAAAGGTGACAGTCTTTAGCAACAACTGAATGATAAAGTTTTCATGTTCCACTTTATGAAAGTACAGAGAGAATAGTAAGAAGGTCAACCAACCTAGTGTCTTGCGCTTAGTCGATCCTTGTCCTTCTCTCTTTGTATCCTGCTCCTAGCTCTTTGCTCTCCTAGCCGATCCAGCTACATACAGATCCTGCACAAAACAAGAGAGCGAACTACAAGATACATGTACTCATAACTGAAGCATGGATTAGGGTGCATCAAATATACATGTAAACACAAAGCATCTATGTAAAACAAGTATATAGGAGAACATGCAAACTTTATTGATAGAAAGTAACAGGGTTCCAGAGGAAGTTACAACCAATGATGTTGGATCCAATCCAGCAGCACTTCCTCGGCAGCAAGAACTCTCCTCTTCACCTCTAGTAAAACAATCACCCAATAATCCTGGCGGTATACCAACATCACCTCCTTGCTTATACAAAATTCCAGCCTCTTTAGACCTCATAGAAGAGCTCTATATATAGGAGAGAAGAAGAGAGGATGAGTCAGCTTGAGGCTGGCATAGAGCTGACTAGTGTCCTCTCCCTCTTCAGTTAATCTTCAGTTCTTGAGTCCACTTGGAGATCCTTGCTTACACATGGTGATCAAGTACCTCTTACTCATCACAAGGCGAATCTGATGAACCAAGTGTCAGTTTGGAAGCTTCCTGGGCAGTTGACACCTTGCAGGATGACTGTGCCACTTGGCCAATCTCGCCCAGCGCAGGTAGCCTTCATTACTTTTAACTTCCAGCGCAGGTACAGAGTGGGACAGTTGCATTCCAGCGCAGAAGCTCAGTTAAGCAGCTGACATGATCCAAAATAAGCCTGTTTTGAAGTGTTTTCAGGTGGAGAACTGATTGGAAGTGCTGTTGTTTGATGACCTTGATCTTTTAGGGGTAAGAACAACATGTTTAGGGACTGAGGATCCCTGTAATTATTGACATTCCATGCTCCATGATGCGAGGCACAAAAATGTCTATAACAATAATCCGCCTCAATATAAAACCGATGAGATGATGATATCATATATTAATATGCTTGGACCGATCATGAAAAACTAGATTTTCAGAGAGTTTGATACAACTCTGATTATTACAATAAATCAAAGTTAGATCCATCCGATGACCAAGCAAGCCAACCAAGATCTTCCTCATCCAGATGACCTCACATGTTTCCTGACTCGCAACCATGTACTCTGCCTTTGTCGAACTGGGTGCAACTAATATTTGTTTCCTGCTGTACCAAGAAACTATCGTTGACCCAAAACTGAAGATCCGTCCTGATGTGCTATTTCAGTCGGATGGATTCCCTGCCCAATCTGCATTGATGAAGCCTTGAAGCTTCACTCGCTCTGTCCGTCTATACCATAATCCATACTAAGAACTGCCCCTGAGGTATCTCAACACATGCTTTGCTGCCTTCTGATACATCTTGGTAGGCCTAACCATCACTTGACTAAGCTAGTTAACTTCATAGCACATATCTGGTCGTGTTTTCACCAAGTACATGAGTGAACCCACAAGATGCCTGTAAATAATAACTTCCACTACTTCCCCTGAAGTAGCATCCTCCTTCCTCCAGTTACCTACTAGATAAGTCTCCATAGGTTTGTTTCTCTCCATGTGGAATCTACTGAGTATCTCGTTGGCATACTTGCCTTGAGACACAAACAAATCCCCATCTCCCTACCATACCTCCATGCCAAGAAAGTAATGCATTAGCCCCATGTCCTTCATATCAAAATTTCCTGCAAGGTCCTCCTTACAAGACTTGATCAGCTGATCATCACCTTTTAGTATGAGATCATCGACATAAAGTACAATGATCAACAATTCACCTTCCACCACTATGTGGTATAGGTTCACATCTACTTCACTCTTCGTGAAGCCCAACCCAATGAAGTAGATATCTATCCCGGTGTACCAAGCATGGGGTGGTTGCTTGAACTTGTACAATTCTCTCTTGAGTCGACACACATGTGACTCACGGACGAAGGTCTCAAAACCTTCAGGCTTCTCTATGTACACCTCTTCCTCAATAATTCCATTAAGGAAGACTGTCTACACATCCATTTGATGTATCTTCCAACCCATTTGTGCTGATAGTGCCAATATATATCTGATTGATGATTACCTTGGAACAAGAGCAAAGGTCTCATCATAGTCAATCCCCTCTACCTGTGAAAATCCACGGGCCACAAATCTAGCCTTATGGTTCTCCACACTACCATCTGTAACTTTCTTTAGCTTGTAAAGCCAATGAGAGCTCACCACTGACTTGTCCTCCGGTCTCAGGACCACATCCCAAACACTGTTACGAACTATGGAGTCGTACTCCACCAAGGCATCAACCCAAACCAGCTACTTCACTTCTTCCTTAAAGGAAGATCGCTATGTCACAATACATTTTCCCATAAGATCCATGTATCTAGTGTGCCTCTCAGGTGACCTCTTCTACTTGCGTTGAGAAGTGGGTGCTCCCACATTCTCCCGTGCATCATCCAACAATATGTCAGCCTCGTTGGTGCAATTTCTTCCCTCTCTGGAAGACTCTGCCTGAGTTGATGTCTCCACTCCTGGATCCTCTGCATGCGGCTGCTCCACATCAATCTGAGGCTCCTCAACCTTAGGAGCTAAAATCTTCTCATCCACATATAGCTCAAGTTCCCTCTCAAGGGAAACTCGCATGGCCTTCTCCTCATCGAATCTGACATCCTTCCGAACCACTGTCAACCTATTGGTTGAAAAGTACACTCGATAGTTGTGAGGTGTATCAGTCTACCCCATAAATATCCCCAACTCCGTTGTCGGCTCAAGATTCTTCCATGAATCTTTGGTCACATGGAAATATACCGATGACCCAAAAATCCTAAAGTGACCAACATCTAGCCTCTTATTGGAATAAGCCTCCTTCGGTGTGTTCATCTCAAGTATCCAATGTCGGCTACGGTTCTGAACATAAACCGCTGTGCTGCATACCTCATCCCACAAGTGTAGTGATAGGCCCTGATTATGCAACATCACCCTCGCTTCCCCTACTGTGCTTCTATTCTTCCTCTTGGCCATCACATGCTACTGAGGATTATGGGGTGCCGTCAACTCCCATTTAATCCCTTTCACTACATAGAAGTTATTAAACTTGTTTGAGACATACTCACCACCATTATCACTCCGTAGAGCTTTAACCTTCTTGCTCGAATCTTTCTCCACCAATGCTTTAAACTCACAATTTTTTTTGAAAGTTTGATCCTTTTTATGCATGAAAAATATCTAGCAGTTACAAGAATAGTTATCAACAAATATAACATAATACCTATGTTTGACCGTGGATGCTGTTGAGAAAGGTCCACACACATTTGAATGGACTCGCTCTAGAATAGCCTCTGCTCGAATTTATCTAGCGTGAAAGGAATACTTGGTGTATTTTCTAAAATTACACCCCTTGCATGTATCAACTTTCTCAAGCGTACCTTTGGAAAGACCGGTAGATATCTGCTGCAATATCTTCAAAGCCCCATGATGCAAGTGGCCCAATCATCTATGCCACAACTCGCCAATGTCTCGACTTTGCACCCATTCTTATTTTGTCCTCAAATCAACACACTCCTCTACCTCTATCTTATAGAGATTTTTCTCCCGAATCCCTATCTTCTTTTCTTGACTAGTGGGCATGTGTCGAAGGAATGCCTTTCCTTTTGAGAAGATCACATTATAGCCTCTATCCTCAAGCATGACAATGGATACCAAGCTATTCTTCACTAAGGGAAAATACATAACATTCTTCAAGGTGATTGGATCCCCATGCTCTCTATGAAAAGTAATCGTGCCCTAGTAACACTATACTTCCCATCATCACCAATCTCGATATGCATCTGGAGATCTTTCTCCTCCAGGTCACTGAATAACTCTTTGTTGCTAGTCATTTGGAATGAAGCTCCACTGTTTAAGTACCATACACTTCTCATCATTGATGACACCATGCATGCAATGAGGGAAAAGTCCAATTCGAATTGAAGGGCCAAATCCTCGCCCGACGCTCCTCCTGAGGACTTCTTCTTGGACTTATTGAGTGGAAAATTTGTAGCAAAATGGCCTAGCTCATGACAATGAAATCAATTAACTTTCATCATGTATTTATTCTTACCTCCATGATAAGAATTTGATTTGGAATGGGAATATTTCCATTTCCCATTCTTCGCCTTAATCACTAAGGCACAATTCTCTTCATCATCAGTCATTGATGAAGAGCCATCCCTGACGTTCCTCCTGATATCCTCCTGCATCAAATCTGACCACATTCGTTCCCAATATGGCAACTTCTCTCAACCATTGATAGATTCATGATAACTATGCCAACTCTTTGGGAGTCTTAGAAGAGCAAGACTTTGCATATCATCTTCGGTAACCATTATTCCAACACTTCCAAGTTCATCACGACACTGAGTGAACTTGGTCAAGTATTTTGGAATCATCTCACCTTTCTCCATTTTTATTTTTTGAAGTTTGTCCTTTAGCGCCAATTTCCTTTGATGACTATTGTTCTAATACAAGGCTGTCAATGTTTTCCACATAGCATACGAAGTTTCCTTTCCATGGAGACTCGAGACAATGTGGTCTCAAACTCCCTTAAGTATTATCTGCCTCACCTTTGCCATGCACTTCATCCATTCGGCCAAATTCGTTGCATTCGATGCTGTTGGCTTAGGAATTTATTGATCAACGAATTCCTTCAAGCCATTATCCTCTAGCACAACCTCCATTCTATCCCTCTAGGCTATAAAATTTGAGCTGCATTCCAAGGCATACTCGAGATGCATAACGTAGAATGCCATCTGCTGATCCTGAAGTATGTATTTCAAATTCGAATTTCAACTGTAACCCAAAACTCTAAACTTTGAAATCTCCTCTAGTATACTATTCTAAACTCCAATACCATGTAGATATTTCTACAAATATAGCTCTGTTACCATGTATATATTTCCTGTATATTCACAAGCTCATGCAATTTACTAAAGCATAAGATAAGAATCTACTTCTACTTTCAACCAGCGGAAGCCAATAGATCGATTGAAAACAATATGAACAAGATGAAGATAAATCAGTGGCACATAACACAAGATGTATATGGGGAAAACCACTACTCAAAACCCTGCTATTTGTATTGCATATATCAGAAATATGAGTGAAGATACAAAGCTTGTTCTCACTAGAAAAATTCCACACAAGTATGCTCAACTCTCTCAGCTCACAGGCTAGTTCTTGGCTAACACTTAGCCAATTCTACGGCTCTCCAAGCCCCTAATCTCTTGCGTAATTCCTAGGATGAATAGCCCATATTTAAAGGTAATTCATGCTTTGAAAACTAAGCAATCGAAACGTAAGATCAATCTTTGATGCACACATGATATTTACGCTCCAGTAAATAATACAACTAATAGTACACTTACCCTGCACTCTATTATCAACTGGGTCTTTCTCTAAATTGACATGCATGAGTTTCGGATGAGGGAATATTCAGTTAACTAGAGTGACACTTGTGGATGCACTAGTGCACCAACTGGCTCTTAACTCGCTATTTGTTCCTCAAACAGTTTGGAACTAATTTAATTGAACATAACTCAATAAACTGAGCGATGTAATTTCCAACTCAATTTAAACTCATACTGGACCCCTAAAACTTAGGGAGAACATACACATGACTACAGAAATAATTCCAACTCGAAATTCCTAAGCTAATTAAGTTAATTAAACTTAATTAGCTATTTACAAGTTGCTATGAGAATAGAATTCAATTTTAATTCTCAGTTTAATTCAAGGACAAATTGAACTAGAATTTCTTGTTGCCATTTCTCAACACATATTTCTCTACAATATACATTGAGTTTCCATCTAGAATTCTCCATTTGTATCCACCTGCAACACAGTCCAGTCAATCACATGATCAACATATTTAACATACTTCTTGAGTAATGACACATGGAAAACATCACGGACTTTCACTGCTGGAGGTAGTGCAAGTCAATAGGCTACTGGTCCAATCCTTCCAAGAATCATGAAAGGTCCACAAAAATGAGGTGCAAACTTGGCACACGTTCCAATCCTGAAGGATCTCTTCTTTAGATTGATATGCAAGTACACCTGTACCCAACCTAAAACTATTTAAACAACCTGTTCTGATCTACATAACTTTTCTGCCTGTCCTGTGTTGCCTTTAGATTCTTCTTGATTACCTACATTTCCTGTTCCATCTCTGTCAACATATCCAGTCTAATCAACACCCTATTAATTAGATCACTCCAATTGATGGGAGTATTACAAATCCATCCATACAATGACTCAAACGGTGTCATCCTCAAAGATTCCTGGTACCCATTGTTGTAAGCGAACTTGACCAGTGGAATATACTCTTCCCACTTCCGCTACTAATGCATCACATACATTCTCAACATGTCCTCCAATATCCTTTTGACCCTCTCTGTCTATCCATCTATCTGTGGATGATAAGATTTACTGAAGGCCAACTCTGTCCCCAATCATGCAAAAACTCCTTTGAAAACTTGGAAGTGAACTTAGCATCCTTTTCTAACACAATCTTCTTCGAAACATCATGCAATCTGACCACATATTTTATGAAGACTTGTGCTACATCACTAGCTAAATAAGTAGACTTCACTGGAATGAAGTGCGCTACGTTTGTAAAAATTTCTACCACAACCGTGATGGAATCTTGCTATCTAGATGTCCTTGACAAAATTGTGATAAAATCCATGGAAATGACCTCCCATTTCCACTCTGGAATCAAAATCAACTGTTGTAGTTCACCCGAATGCTTACTTTCTGCTTTCACCTAGTGACAGTCAAAACATCTAACCACAAAATCTGCCACGTCCCTTTTTAGATTTGGCCAATAATAAAACTTCTTCATTGTTGTCAATGTCTTTTGATATCCTGGGTTCCCTGAACACGGTTTCACATGAAACTCTCTCAAGATAGTCTTCTTGAAATCACTACCATATGACACATATATCTTGTCCCTAAATATGATCAAGCCATTTGTTGTGAGACGATAGTCCACATCCTAATCACCTGTACCATTATATAATCTATTCATAAGCTCCATGTACGTATCATCCTACTGAACTTCCTGTAAGATCCAATCCTGTAATTCTATCCCATAAGAACTCATAGATGCTATATGATTCACCTGTATCTTCCTACTAAGACCATTTGCAACCTTGTTCTCCTTACCTTTGATGTACATGATATCAAAGTTGAACTCACTGATCGTGTCTAACCATCTAGCTTACCTGAAATTCAAATTCAGTTGATCAAACAAGTATCTGAACTCACTATGAACACTCATCAATACAAACCTCCTGCCAAGAAGATAGTTCCTCCACATCTTCAATGCATGGATGATCCCTGCCAGCTCAAAATCATGTGTCACATAATTATGCTTGTGCTCATTCAGTTTCCATGACTCATAACACACTATCTGTCCTTCCTGCATAAGGACTCCACCAAGTCATCTCTTGCAATAATCTTTCCATATCATAAATTATTTGTTTGGATCTGCAATCTTTAACACGGGAGCATTTGTCAACAACTGCTTCAATTTCTCAAAACTAGTTGCACATTCTTCCGTCCATTCAAATTTCTTATGTTTCCTTTGCAATGGCGTAATTGGATATGCAATGTGAGATAATTTCTTAATGGACTTCCTATAGTAACCCACTAACCCCATAAATGATCTTACCTCATACATGTTTCTAGGAGATGCCCATTCCATGATATCTCTTATCTTCTTTGGATCCATTTATATACCTTCCTTGGAAACAACATGTCCCAAGTAATGTACCTCTATTTGAAATAAAATGCATTTATTGAGCTTGGCATACCACTGATGCTCTCTCATTAATCTCAACACTACTGCTAAGTGATCGACATGCTCTTCATCAGTTTTACAATATATCAATATTTCTTCAATGAATACAATAAAAAACCTGTCCAAATAAGGATGCAACACACTATTCATCAAACACATGAAAGTAGTTGGAACATTATTAAAACCAAATGGAACTACAACAAACTCATAATTCCCATACCTAGTCTGGAAATCAGTCTTGTAAATGTCCTCTTCTTTAATGCGTAACTAATGATATCCAGATCTCAGATCAATATTTTAGAACACTGCTGCTCCCTTCAACTGATCAGACAAGTAATCAATTCTCACAAATGGATAAATGTTCTTGATGGTCACCTTGTTCAACTTCCTCAAATCGATGCATAACCTAAGAGTATCATCCTTCTTCTTCACAAACAATACTAATGCGCCCCATGGCGATATACTTGGCCTAATGTATCCATTGTCAAGCATTTCCTTCAACTCCAAATTCATCTCTACTAACTCTTGTGTGCTCATCTTGTATGGTGCCTTCAATGCTGGTGCTACCCCTAGTACCAACTCAATAGAAAATTATACTTCCATGTAAGGTGGAAACTATGAAATATCAGCGGGAAACACATCTTGAAACTTCTGTAAGATCGGGTACCTTCTCAATACCTCTGCATCCTCATCCTCCTTACCTTTATCGCTAGAAATATATAACACAAATAACACACACCCTATTATGCAATTGCACTTTGCCTGCATAGTTGTCACCATCCTAATTGATGTTTCATTCTTCTTACCCTGCAAGATTCTGTGTTCTCCATTGTCATCCAAACACTCAATGGATTTGTCATAACAATACAACTTAGTCTTGTGAAGGTACAACCAGTCCATACTCAATAGCATACTATATGATCCCAACGATAATACATTCAAATGTGCTCATGCAGGCATTCCATTCAACTCAAATGCAAAAGCTCTTACCCAATGATGCACTCTTTTATTTGTACCTGTATCCAACTGCACTAACCAAGATTCTACATGCACTTCTTTATTCAAACCACACTTATCTCCCAAGTCAGGACTAATACAGCTATAATTATATCCAGGGTCAATCAAAATGGAAAAAACTTGATCACGAATCTTACCATCTATCCTGATAAATGTTGCCTAATGCTCTGCCTGCTTGTTATCCAACGCTGCATAAGTCTGTGGAATTCTCTACCCAACATCCCCAATTGTCTACGCCTCATATGCACTATAAATTTTAGGCCTACCACCTTGATTCTATGGAAAATCCCTCTTAAGATGTTCCTTGCCACATGTACAACACGTGAACCATCCAGTACCATCACCTCTATTCTATTGTTGTGATCCATGTCCCAGTCTAGCTACATTGAACTTCTTGCATGGTGCAACATTCTCTTTCTCTTATGCATTTTGAGGAATTTTTATTTTCAACTGCCATATACCTTTACCTTTATCTTTCCCTTTCCATCCTTGCTGAGATTCATTCTTACACTTTTACTGCTCACAACAATGTTTCAATTTCCCAATAAATTCATCAAGTGAACGGGGCTCATCATACTCAATCCGATCTCTAAAAACTAATGGAAATCCACGAACAAAACTCTAAACTTTAGCTTTCTCATCTTTAATATACGATACTATTTGGTAAATTAATTGTCTTTAATTTACTTCAATAAATGTCAACCAAGATTCGTGTTCTTGTGAAGTGCATGTGCACTATATATGCTAGGATTTATTTTGAAAATTAAGTGACCTAAAGATGAAAATAATTTTGAAGATGAATGCAATGATTTTTATACAAATTGGAGCGTGTCAACACACATGTTATTTCAATCTAGAATCTTGTTGGCTTAAGGGGGCTTGGACCCAGGTTCAGAGTTAGTTGCGCTAACCAACAAAGCCCTACACTACTGGCCCTTTTGGTAATAACCCGCATAGCGCAGGTTGCAGTCTCACCTGAGGCAGTATTGGGGGATGCTAGAACCATGTTTCTACATCCAAAGGACTATGTGATTTGTTTTTTCTACTTCTAGGGCTTTATTCCAACCTTCGCGAACCCTAACCCTTGAAACACGAAAATTACGGTAACTTACAGATAACAAATCTAAACTCTTTGCTACTTGTTCTAAACATTCATAACATCATGTAATTAAAAAATATACTGCTTTCGCACATTTATTAAGTACTTCTCACGATAATTGCAATAAATAGAGCGAATCATACAGTAAATTCAGAAGTAATGAATAACACACAGATACAAATATAATGCTCTAAAACAACCTTTATTATGCTCAGATATTCTGTTACAGACTCTTTTAACCCTGCACACACAACTATAGGGGTTTGCGCACTCAACTACGGACTTATAAAGGTCTCCACGCACATAGCTGCAGGAGCCTTCCCCTTCACCTAAGTACATAAAAAAAATTCTCTTATTTAGATCAATTACCCATACATAGACTTATTATCTTTCATGACTATCTATGCCTCCTTTTTATATCATCTTCTATTACAATACCATGGTCCGTGAACCATGGGCGGGTCACAAAACAACTTATCCCTTAACAAAATAAGGGGATTTGACCTTCCTAAAGCCCCTTTGACTCCTATCGACCTACGCGCTCTGCTCCTCAAAATGTGGAGACTTTACAATAATACAATTTTTTTTACAAAAATGCTGGTGTTACCTCGACCTTTGCCTGCAGACTGCTGAACTCTATCTTCAATGTTTGAAGATCTTCTATTCCCTACGCAGTGCCTAACGTACCTCCTCAACCAATTTATCTGTAGTAGGAACTTTGAATGCAAGGCCCATGGTTCTTTGTGTCTGCTTCATAGCCTTCAGCTTACTCTGCACCATCTATGTCAACTGACTTTCCTCTTCTGTCCAGGGCTACACCCTTGAGGATATGATTGATGTCTTCCGACACAGCTCATCAATCTCAGTCTAGATGAAATTCCCTTCCTGTAATCTAGTGAACCTTTGCACTGGTGCTAAGGTCCGCACTATAGCTCTGATCTCATTGCACTACATTTGTTTCTCTCAGATTTCTGTTTCGAGTTTCTGCAAGGTTGGATCCTCCTGCAACGAGGTCCACAATTCCATGACCTATTCAAACAATTGAGTGCAGTTCTTGACTGCAAATTCTAGTGTAGCCATCTCTTCTTTAATAGCAGCCTTGCGCTGCTCTCTAACTTTTGGAGGAGTGGTTGGCTATAGCTTAAGTTGGAGATCAGATATTTGTAGCTGCATGTCAAATTGAACTTTGCCAATCTCCTCCTTCGATTCTTTTACCGCAGTAGCTAGCTTCTGTAGCTTTTCAGCAGAGTCTGCTTCTACTGCAATCTGGAGGTTGAGAAGCTCACTGCAGGCCTATGCTATTGCTGCTTCTAGCTGCTGACTACGTGCAATAAATTATTCACGTTCCTTAAGGGCCCACACCTTTTCCTCAAACATCTGTTGGTTGTTGGTTTTTACTTCGTTGATGACCAACAATGCTCTTTGTTCCCGAACTTTGAGCTCATCTGATACCCCTTGATGCAACTCATGTAGTGTTTGAATAGGGGGCACCACAAGGTTCAGACTCAAATCCTTTAGGTGCAATAGGTGCACCCTATCCTTTGATGTCTCAACGTATAGTGACCCCTTTGGTAGCTGCACTACGTGGAGGTTTGTTGTGATTTATGATGCTAAGGCTGACTCGCTTTCTTGCTTCAGGCTCGCCTGTCCAACACTCGCTTGAATAATTCCTATATGGACCTGTAATTCCCTTAGGAGATGCTGCACCTTGTCCAGTGTTTGATTCTACTGGTCCTCAATGTGGCTCCAAATATTCTCCGTTGCATCGTGAACCACATCACCGATCTCATTCAGGTCCCCCTTCGTGAGGACCAAAGGGTTTGTGCTCGTAGAATTTTCATACTTCATCTTCTTGTCCAGTCCCATGGAGCTCCACTTCTGCCTCTTTTTGACAATGAAGGGGGAATCCAAGCCTGCGCCCCCTTCCTCTTCACCCTCTGTCTCAACCTCTTCATTATTTCACTCTATTTCAGATTCACTGAGGTCAATAGTGGCCTGTGACATGGTGGCATTTTTATCCTTTGGTGCTTCTGTCTCTTTGGCAGAGACCTTCTCTTTTGGTGCTTCCCTCTCCTTGGTAGAAGCCTCCTTCTGCTGCGTGGCCTTTTCCTTTGCCACTTCCTTTTCCTTCGTAGAAGCCTTCTGTGCTTCCTTCTTCTTCTCTTTCGCTATTGCTGTCGCAGTTGCGGTTTTCTATGCTTCACCTTCAACAACCTTACTTCTCCCTGCGCGCATATTAGATGGGGTCAGCTAGTCGCTTGGCCATTTATTGACGACCCCCATAATGTCATCTTCGATGATCAAGTATTGAAACTTGTGCCATGTGCCCGTGGAATCTCTCTTTGCACGAATAAACAAATTATGGAATTCTGACTTGAAATCAATGACATTCACATACTGGGCATGAAGGCTTGGTGATAACCGTGGCTGTTGGTTAATCACCAGCCTCAAATCTGATTCGAACAGGACCCAAAATATTTTCATCTCCATAATGTGCTCTGGGTCCTTCATCACCCAGAACGAGGTGGATTTTTCGGCCTCACATAACTTTGGATCATGCTAAGGGAAATGAATTTCCTCTGGTGTCCTCCATTCAACCAGTGTGATAAAAAAAAGTATCTATGCATAATGGAATGCTTTTCCCTCATCCTGGGCCTCTCGATAATCTTTCAAAAACTCATGACATAGATATTTAGCCCAATTATATTGGACTCCCTTGGCACAATGTGTAGCCAAAGATACCAGCAGCGCCGACACTTCATGAACACGACACTTTCTCATGACTTTTCCAGCCAATATCTATACAGGGAACTGCACCGTGCCATCTGATATGGAACTGATTGCATAGCTGCGCGACTTCTTCACTAGCCCGAAGTCGCTCTTCATCTGATCTGCTAACTTCTTCTCTTACGATTTTCCTACGAAAGAATCCATAGGGTATATTCCTTGATACAACAAGAGTGTTATCCGGTGAACTAACATATCCGTGATTGGGATGGACCTCCCAGCTAAAGGTACCCATCCCGAACCAACGTCAATAATTGACACACAAACACCGCGTTAATGGTGTTGTGGCTGAAATGTGGCACCCATAACATGTTTAACAACCCCACACACTCAACTCTGGCCGCCCACTTCATTGGTTCGAGCCATGTAACATCCGACTCCTCATAATATACCTTATTTAGGTACTTTCTCGGTTCCATCTGTAGGAACTTTGCTTGATCCCCAAGTCCCAGCCCTCCATCTTTAAATATGGTATTTGGGCTAGCAAATTGCCCTTAAAAGGTAATTTATTTGGAAACAATGGTGTGGAGACCACGAACTTCGCTGAATTCATGTCTCTAGGACCCTTGGCTATAGATTTCCTCGGTGGTATATAAGGTGGTATTCAAGTTATCGAATCATCTTCATGTGCATCAATCTCCTCAATTCTCGTGGTTAGTTCTTCCTCATCTAGGTCCAAAGTTTCTGTCGGCTACTTTACCCTTTTTTCTGACCTCCATTGGATTTTTGCGTGGCTATTTCCGCATCGATGCTTGTTGGGGCTTCCTCTTCTTCATCTCTCCCACCACAAAAGCAGATGGTTTAGGTCTCGACGACCTAGGTGCTATGGTAGGAAAAGTTGTAGGCATAGGTTGGGCTGACTCAGGTTGAGTTGCAGTCATTCTATCCAGGAATCTTTCGCACTGCTAATCAGTTAAATTCCTAAATCCGGGCTGTGAAATATTCTCTCAAAGTATTTCCCAATCCTCTGCAGACATACAACAATTCTTTTGGCGTAAGCTAAAGCGCAAAATCTCAAGGCAAATTATCAGGAATGAAAGTGTTTGAATGTGGATCGGGATGTTGTATTTACAACCCAATTTGTATTAAAATTCATTCGTTCCCTCCAAATTCCTATCATTAATGAGCTTTTGGCGGCAGTTTTCTAAAGATATGCATCTTAAATGCTCCCCCCTGCTCCCTTTAACGGAAAAATCGCCATCCAATAAGCTACAATGCTTCCAACGGGTCACTTTTTGGCTAGATTGCACGGGACCCACCATTTTAGCGAAATTCCTTTGTTGCAACTCTCCCTTGCACATTTCCCTGATTCCTCACATAGCCCATTCACTCCACCCAACCATCCTTCTGACAGTGTAGTTTATAGTCCCACACTCCCTTCCAACTACCTAGAGTACTAAGACTATCCCGTATCCATATAGTCATTGCACAGGGGCGAAATCACCCTTGTACAAATTTAACCATCTCCCATTGACCTTTCCCTGAAACAAGTCCCCATTCAGCTTCGCGAGATGAACTTCACCTCCATCCGTAATCTCCTTGATGATATAGGGCCCCAACCAATGAATTTGGAACTTTCCCGGAAACTTCGTGAAATTACTATCATACAACAATACCATATCCCCACTCGTAAAGGTACGTTTCTTAATATGGCGATCATGCCATGCCTTTTCATGATCCTTCTACACCTGCTCATGAAAACCGACCAAGAAGCGATCTATCTCCAACTCAACTAGTTACACGAGGTGTTCTTCCATGATATCCCGATCGGCCATGTTTCTAACTGTAGCAATCTATAAACGTGGCACGATGTACTCCATTGGCATCACAACTTCTTGTCCATAAAACAATCCAAACGACTTTTGTCCAGTTAATTTTTTACAGGTAGTTCTATACACCCAAAGGACAAATGGTGTGCGCACATCCCAATCATTCCTTTTTGCATTATAAATCTTTGTTAAAGCATTCTCCAAAATTTTATTAAGGAATTACACTGTTCCGTTCGCTTGAGGATGATATGACATACTCTTTGATGATACATATGGAACTCTTCCAGCAAGGAAGTAATTGTTTTGTTCAGGAAGTGTGAACCCCTATCGCTCATCAAAATTTTAGGGTAGCCAAACTGAGAAAAGATGTATTAAAAAATGAACTTCGCAGTTGTGGCTATGCTATAATCCTTCACGGGATGCACCTCAACCCACCTCGTCAAGTATTTGGTTGCTGTAATAATGTATCTTGCTCCTGTCTTCTTTCCCAGTGGCTGAATTTGTCCCACAAAGTTTATTTCCCACTTATCAAATGCGTGTAGTGACACTTACGAGTTTAGAGGCAATTAATCCCTTCGTGACGACCTCCCCGTTCTTTGACAGATAATGCAAGCCCTGCAATAATCCTTGGAATCCTTATGCATAATCAACCACCATAGTCCTTCTCGTAGGATCTTCTATGCAGTTTCCCTTCCTGCATAATGTCCTCCTGCAACCCCTCCATGTGCTTCAGTGAGGATACTTTGTCTTTCATAATATGGCACATACCTACGCATCACTTCATCCAATCCCATTTTATATAAGTGCCCTGCAATAATAGAGAAATCTATAGCCTTGACCACCAATTATTTCTTTTGTTGTGTTGTATACCCTTCAGGAGCTATACCCATAGACGAGAATTGAACTATGTCTGCAAAATGTTCATCTGTGATGCGCAAATAAAAAATCTTTGCATTAGGAAATCCTTAATCCAGATTCGTAGGCTCGTTGTCATTCTCAATCCGCGAGAGGTGATCTAGTCCAACATTTAATTTCCCTGGCTTCACAATTACTTCAAAGTCATATTCTTGAAAGAGTAGAACCATCTACAAATCCCCCCCACCCACAAACAGAGGCTTGTTGACCAGGTACTTCAAAGCAAAATGGTCTATGTACATTTTGAAGTGCGCACCCAACAAATAGTGCCTAAACTTTTGGAGCACATACACCATTGCCAATCCTTCACGCTTTGTGGTTGAATAATTCTTTTCTGCCTTAGATAAATTCCTGCTCACAAACACTATTGGATGGTCAATATCACCTGCGCCTGGCTAGGTTAGTACAAATCCTAATGCTATGCAGGATGCATCTACATGTACGTGGGATTCCTTCTTCGAATCGGGGAAAACCAGAATAGGGGCTGTAACCATTTTTTCCTTCAATACATCTAAACTCTTCTGGAAATCATCATCCCAACAAAATGTCACATCTTTCTTTAGTAATCTCTCCATGGGAACAACGATCTGTGCATATGGTTTGATGAAATTCCTATAATATCCTGTGTGGCCCAATGTCATGCACAACTGTTTGAAATTCCTCAAAGGCTCCAAATTTATAATTACTGTAATTTTGGTAGGGTCTACCATCAACCCTTGCTTATAGACAACATGGACCAAAAGTATCCCATATGGTACACATAATATGCACTTCTTCAGATTAAGGGATATCTGATACTTTCGACAGGTATCCAGCATGAGGTGAAAACTGGCAACATGTTTCTTTACTAACCGAACACTGTCCAATAATCAAAGTAAACCTCTAAAAACTTATGAATACATTCTTTGAAAGCCGTGACTACCACCCTAGAAAAGATTGCAGGGGAATTCTTAATTGCAAAGGGCATAACTATATACTAAAAACAACCCCATTTTGTTGCAAAGGTGGTCTTACCCTGATCCTCCAATGTGATTTTGATCTAATGATACCCTTAGAACCCATCAATAAATGAACAGGCTTTCCGACCACCAACCTTCTCCAATACTTCGTCTGTGAATGACGTAGGAAATGGATGATGGACACAAGCATCATTCAAATTTCTTAAATCTACGTAGATCCGAATTTCACCCTTCACCTTCTTTTCCTAAACCACCATAGGACTAACCTAGTCTGATTCCTCGATTGTCTCAATATTCCCAACTGCAAGCATTGTATCCAATTATTTGCGCACTTTTTCCTTGTACTTAGGATTCAACTGGTATGGGCGTTACTTCACTAGCTTCACATCTGGCTTCAGAGTGATCTTCATGACACCCAAATCACCTACTATAGCCACACACACACATGGTCACCTTAACTTTACTTTGGTTTGTGTGTGTGTGCGCGATTGCAGTATTGTGTAAGCCACTATTTTATTCTATACATGCCACAAATTGTCCTTAGCTTGCTTATTTTTATAACAGAAAACTATCTTGGAAGGCTATAGGTGCCATATTGACATTTGTCATGAATGTGAGGTTATGTTAATCTAAAAAATTGAGTTTATTATATCATAGGTTGACATAACAACAACAAAAATAAGAGCATTCTTGTATATTTATCTGTAATGCGGGTATTGGCATATCCAAATCACAACTTCATTGGCATCCATTGATATTCCTTGTAGTTTGCAAAACTGTTCTTATGTGTACCCCACCATCGGGCAGGCGTAGCTCTTAGCGCAATGTCTAATGTCTGGAACCGGTGTTCCTCTAGTACATCACTTTCAAATTTATCAAGAAATAAATTGACATATTCTAAACCATCATAATACGGTAAGTTGTGTATCTCAGTGGATATACATCAGAGTGACTTAGTAAGCCTGTTGATTCACAACAACAATACCTCATGCAATTTGTTCTTCCAGTTCTCAAGCTCCTCATCTGAATTTGAATTGTAGGAGTTGAACATCTCCCAAGTAATTCACCCATCTGCCATAGGGTTGATCCAATCCTCATCCTGCGTAGTAAGATTATAGATTTTATCAATATCATCCTACTCATGATAATCTTGGATTGGTTCAGTATATCACACACCCTCGGCTGGATCTAATGGAACAATAACCCTTATTTCCTTCTTCTCAAATGTCATGCTGCGCTTATTGAGGTTGATGACTGCGTTCATATCAAATTCCCAATCAATGCAATGCAGTGTTGGGTATGGATTACTATCATTCACTCTTTCAATCACTTCAAAATTGGCTATGGCACACGCCCCTTCAATATCCACAATTACTCCATGTAGGCGCCCCATAAGGATTAATATTTTTCTGTTTCACCATTCTCAGCTGGATCGGGGACCACTGTAGTGCTAGTCTTCCCATTCTTTCCAATGTTTTATTTGGAAAAACATTTGCATCAGACCCCAAATCAAGGATTACTTGGTCCATTTCAAATTCTCCAATCTGGGCAGTCAATCTCATTTCACACCCAGTCCTTTTCTTACCCTTGTCTACTTTGTGTGCTACGTGTTGTTCATGCATCGAATTACCCTTTCCAGCATAGTTATCTATCAATTCTTGTAGTCCCTCTACTGCTTTTTGGTCTCTTAGGAGCTTCATGCAGGTTTGTAAGAAATATGTCAACAATGAGGGATCTGTTTCCTGCATAGTACTGATTTCTGTAGGTTTCTCCATGCGTGCACTCTGAGCCTTCGATGTAGAAGCTCCTGTGTCTGCAAAGCTCCTTTTCACCTCCATGAAAGTTTCCTTCACTTTATTCACATCAAATCAAACCTCCTTGTAAGCACCCTTACATACCCATACATTTTCCTCTGGTTGTTTCCTTTTATCCTCCCTAGTAGCTATGCCACTCAGTGTAACAATATTAACACTGGGTCCATATTCATGTGGTTCTGATCTCATCATTTGGATGCTCTGAGTAGGCTGCTAGGTCTAGGTCTTGTTTTCTTGCATATTTTCGATGATCATGAGACAATCTTCGATGACATGATTAAACTATTGACAATATTGACAAGAGGGGTGCGTTGGATTTTGATAATCTTCCACAAAGTGACCTTTTTCTCCACAATTGTAACAAATGATCTAGCCTCGACCTCTTCCATCTCCTCCTCCTCGTCCTCTTCCTCATCCCTGGAATCCTCTGTGGGCTATAGTTGCACCTTGATCATGTTGAGGATGTGCCTCCATATGTACTCTATATGTTGGTGTTTTATCCCTCATCAATTCATAACTTTGGCATTTGCGCTCGTCATGATCGACATATTTGCAAAATTTTCAAAACAATTGCTGGGGAGCCTGCACAAAATTTTGTAACAAATGGAAATTGTTTGTTATATGTTTTCCTGTGATCTGGCACATAATACACCATGGTACCACACATGTACTTGTCCCAACGGTATCTTCTGGCTTCAGGGGGACAAGACCTCCCCCAAGTAGATAATTTTGATACATCGGGAAATGATCCTTGTCATGACCATGACATTTGAATTTTAAACACCATACTTCCGTGTGTGTCTCATTCTGGACTTCCTTTCCCTTTTGAGACTCTACAACTCATATGAAGGCTAGTTATCTGCGACTATATCTATTGCACTCCCAGATTCATATCCTAAATAGGTGAGGCTTACAACTTCATAGTAATCTCTAATGCCTCAGCTTGCGTTCCAATATTCTACTGTGACAGTGGTAATCTTAAATGGGGTAATAACAAAGCAATATACTCATCCTTGTGTTTTTCATCTGTGATCTGCATATTAGCCTGCTGTATCAAACATTTCAACCTTTGATCGAAATCCCACACAGACTCATTTACTTTCTGCTTAATTTCCTTAACCTCAGTTACAGATTGAGCTTGAGACTTAGGGCTTTTAAATCCATTATTCAGTGCATCCTTCATATGTTTCAACGTCACAGTTGGATGAGTCGAACAATACTTAATATACTAGCTCAACGCTCTATCTTGCAATGCTGTGACCAACTGCGATTTCTTCAGGTCATCATCCTTTATCTACTATGACTTCCACATAACATATGCTACACACCAAATTTGTTCAGGGTGTTCTATCCCTAGACCCTTGAATATGGGCATCTTCATAGCGTTTTTCATATTGAATAGTGGAGGTGGAGGTGGAGGTGTAGGTGTAGGTGTAGGTGTGTGAGGTGGAGGTGATGGCGGAGGTGGAGTGGATGGGTGTGGTATTCTCGCGATACCCTGATTTACTGTCTACGGTGCACCATGAGACGTCTTCAAACTATTACTTTCTACGTCACTATAAGTCACCCCCAACAAAGGAATGTACTCAACACCTAAATCTAAATTTCTTCTAAATGGATTTCCATTTCGCGTATCTCCCGTCAAATCTCAACTAAACATCAACTCAATGGCATAACCCGTTTCTCACAAAATAACATTTTAATCCACGTTTTCAGGGACTTCAGATACTTACCTCTTGGTCATTTGAAAAAATAACATTTAGCTTTGCTATAACTGATAGATGTGTCGATCGCAAACTTGGTAATGAATCCACCCAAAATACTATCGATCCAATAATCGATAGCCCTCACAATCTTGTTTTCTGAACCTTCCAAGCGCCTCACTAGCTCTGGAGTCCACACAATAGGGTTATCCAACTTCCACGTACCTTGACCATCTGCCAATTTAGACAACCATTCATATAATTTGCATGGAAAAGAGTAGAAGAAAATTTCAGTTCTTATGTATACATGTATCTATTCAACCACTCTTCCTTTGACATGCGATGCATCCTGTTTTCCTGTGTTGAAAACTCGTGTAACTTTCGATCGATCTAATTTTTAATCTCTTTCTTAGTCGGTATCCACTTATTTATCATCACCTATTCCTCATATATATCCCAGTCCCAACAACAAAACCATTTGTTGGCTTAAGGGGGCTTGGACCCAGGTTCAGAGTTAGTTGCGCTAACCAACAAAACCCTATAGTACTGGCCCTTTCAGCAACAACCCGTGTAGTGCAGGCTGCAGTCTCACCTAAGGCAATATTGGCAGATGTTATAACTAGGTTTCTACATCCAAAGGACTATGTTATGTGTTTCTGCTACTTCTAGGGCTTTATTCTGACCTTCAGGAACCCTAACCCTTGAAACACAGAAATTACAATAACTTACAAATAACATATCTAAACTCTTCGCTACTTGTTCTAAACATTCAAAACATCATGTAATTAAACAGATCTACCACTTTCATACATTTATTAAGTACTTCTCAGGATAATTGCAGTAAAAAGAGCGAATCATACAATAAATTCAAAAGTAACGAATAACACATATACACAGATAATGCTCCAAAACAACCTTTATTATGCTCAAATATTCTGTTACAAACTCTTTTAACCCTGCGCACACAGCTGTAGGGGCCCATGTACTCAGCTAAATACTTACCAAGGTCTTTGCGCACATAGCTGCAGGAGACTTCCCCTTCGCCTAAGTACAGAAAACGAACTTTTATTACTAAGATCAATTACCCATACATATACTTGTTATCTTTCATGAATCTCTATGGCTCCTTTTTATATCATCTTCTATTATAGTACCAAGGTCCGCGAGCCATGGTTCGGTCACAAAACAACTTATCCCTTAACAAACTAAGGGGCTTTGACCTTCCTAAAGACCCTTTGGCTCCTATCGACTTGCATGCTCCTCTCCTCAAAATGGGGAGACTTTACAATAATACATTTTTTTTATAAAATTAACCCCAGGGGACCCTATCCCAACAAACATTATCTAAGTTGAGCTTTTTGAAAATAAGGAGTCTTATCTATATTGTAGAAATCCACATTAAATTCTAATTGTGAAAAAGGAAATGCTTGAACATTAAACATGAAAGAAAATGATCTAACTTTACTCCTGTGGAATTGAACTCATTTTGCACTAATTACTGAAAATAAATCTTTATGCTAATTGGAAAATATGAAAGACCTAATAACGAGATTTAAATTGCAAAAATATAAAGTTGCTTCAAAAAGGGAATGTTAATGAAATACAAAATACGAAATTTTTACTCAATACTGATTACTAACGTGTGCACCCACCTCTAAAATGTACTCTGTTCAACATATCAGAAGTTGAGTGTAAATGAAGAAATAACTCATAGAAACTGAATTTGAATGGTCAAACAACTAAGTAACGATGTCAAGAATGCATAGCATAAGTAAACTCTTTTTTGTATTTTTGGTTTATGAGTACTCTATAAAAATGACTGAAAAAAATAACTATAACGAAAAGAGTTAATGAAAAGCTAAAATAAAACCTCACAGCTCGAAGGAAGCCCTCCCGGAGTGCAGGGTTAATTTAAAAATCAACGATTCTTCACGCACGCATTTGGAGAATAATAAGAACTTACATTAAGAAAACATAGTATATGTTGTCAGTTTTTCTATCACATGTAGCACGAGTGCTTTAGGCGATATAGAAGCTTCCTAGAGACAGCCGTTGGGTTGATTGTAGACCAGTCCCTAGGACATCTTAAGAGAGGAGTTCTTTGGAAGATTATAAATGAGGGCTTTCTGCTACACTTCAATTATCACGTAATTATCAAGGTAAACTCAAGCAAATACATGGATCTAAATGCACAGGGGGTAAATCGGGCTAATCTCAAAGAGAAATGTCTAGTTCTGGTGGCCAACACACAACAATAAGTAGTTTAATATTGGAGTTGTATTAAAAGTGAAGAGGAGGAAAGAGAGGAGGGAATTTGATACATAGGGATGGAAACAATGGAGTGGAAGACTGAAGAGGTGGAATGGCAGAAACAATGGAGCGCTAATTAAGGTCCCAAACTATATGCATCATGGACACATTTATCACCAAATAACAATTAGTAAATCAGTGCACATTACAGGTACTGTAGGCAGTCAAATAACACAAGTAAAACTGTAACTATAAAGGTACTTCTCACTACTTAGCAACAAACATACAATCATGAATAGGAGTGAAACCGACAACTTCATTACACTATTTCATAGGGAGAAAGAACATACATGAAGTGATATACAGAGGAGAAAGATATACTCTGCATTGCTCTGATTTGAATCACCAAAACGTTTCATTAATCCTCAAAATAAGTCTAATTCACCACTCCATTACATTTAAAAATACATAGCTCAAGTCCCTCATGAATAGGAAAATAGAACCGAAAGTGGAATAAAAAAATTAGGACCCCCTCGAGTGTAGGATTCCATAACATTTTTAAGTGTTTCTTCCTCCCTTTTATAAGGAGAGGGAGAGATTTGTAAAATAGTTACAAAATATCTTGTTCTGAGCTCCAACTGTCTAATAGACTAGCTGTCTTAGCATTCGATGTCCTGCTATCCAAAAAGATTACAAAGGATTTGATTCCTTTCTTGAAATGACACAGAAATTACAGAATAATAGGGAAAGGAAAACTAAATGATGATTAGAGGAAAGTACCCCTACGCCATCTCTGTGATGGCCTCTGATCAGATTACACCTCTGTGCTAATGTGCCTCTCCTGCTGCTCAACCAGTTCTCATCGCTTTCACCTTGACTGCTTGAATTCCCCAGTCTTTGGAGATAGAAGCGACTAACGGTGGTTGCATGTCATAGAGCGAAAGTGGAGATCGATCTGGTGGTCCTTCACTGCATAAGTGAGTGGAGCTCCATGCTAAACCATTAAATATTCGTGACCTACATACCTCTATTCAATACTTTGATTGCCGACCCATTACGTCTTTAAATATTTGTACCACGCTATCGGAACATTACTACATCGAGACTTTTATTCTAAAGGACTTTACAAAACAACGAGTTCCAATGCTCCTTGCCCCCCTTTGGTTTAGCTCCTTCCATTATTTCTTCATCATAGGATCGAGGGTTGTGACTTGGGCCTTAGCCTCAAGGTGCTAGGGCCTTTTTTTCCTACCTAGGTGATAATTTTCCTTTATAAACTGTTTAGCACCCAAGCCCTTTAAATCCTTACGACCACACGCTAGCCCCGGTATCAGAGCTCAGGCCGTTCAAGGAATTTAAACTGAACAGTCACTACAAAATTGCGAATGCCGATCTATGATTGGCTCCCTCCGCCTTAGCCCCTAGACTTGGATGGAAATTGCATGACAGAGGCATGGGGACTCAAGGCCTAAGCATCCAGGGGCTTAAAACCTTTTAGCCAGGATGAGGGTCAATTCTTTGAATTATTACATCACTTACAGCGGTCCTAATGTACAACTCATAAGACCACAACACATATGTGGTTTGGCATGTTGAATATCAAAACTTGACAATCAATGATTTCATAACATTATATTTAGTGCACCCTCCCAAAACTTGCAGCATGCGATGTACGACATGGCCCGATCCACGTGGAGAGGGAATGAGGAAGGGCCTGCGTCAAGGCTTGAACCCATAAAAACCTTTAATAACCTCTCTTCACTTTATTAAAGCTTTGATTAACCTTTTGCCCAACCATTGATCAACATGCATGAAACGCACATATTTATGCCGCCTACCTCGTGCCACCTTTCCACATCGCTTTGGGTCTACTATATTGGGTGTTTCCCTGACATGCTTCTTTACAAAATGCTGATTACGTGATGCTCCATTTTTGCGATCGCTGATGTGTGATCACCCCTTTACGCTTGGCCCTGCCTTTGGTTCTTCAGACTATTTCTGAATGTGGGCTAGCACCCACATTAGAGCCCCTTTATCAGCGTTTTCAAGTGTGCATTGCATTACAAAGTGCCAATAATCCTCTACCTCTGATTTGCAACCTCTGACGTGACGTCATCACTACCACATGGCACTTTTTGAGTGGTGACATGTGTCACCCGTATATGCCCCCATAGGCCCCCTCAAAATGCCAAAAATGCATGACACGTGTCCTTTCGTACTGCCACCATGATTGACGTCGTCCGTCATGTGTTATTATTAGAGCCAATCCTGTGTTGCCATGCATCAATATCAAAGCCAATCCTGTTTTGCCACGCATCAATTACTGGGACCAACTAGAAGCTGCCACACATCCTAGTGTAGAAGAGAGAAAAGGGCCTGTTTTCCCTTGGTTTTGCAGGGAAATCCTTTGTAATTTTTTTTGGGTCCTCCGCTGATTTTACACTATTGACAATTTTTCCAGGTTCACGTGTTCAAGAGTTGCAATCCTCCGATCACCGATGTGACATTTTGCTTGATGTTGTGATTTTTGATTGTCGATATCACATCGCTAACATGTGGGTCGCCGATGTGCCACAATTTATTTACCTCTGATTATGATCATTCATATTCTATGCTACTGAGACCTTCGATTGTGATTGGCGATATTCAACATCACACCTTTTCCAATGTGATCACCGATATTCTATGTTGTTTGAAGCTATGATCACCGATATGTGATGCAGATCTGATGTGCGATCGCTGATTTCTGATATCACTTGGAGTGCGATCGCTGATATGCCATGTCATTGGAACCTACGATTTGCGATTTGCGACATCTCCCGGACCTTTTATATGCTCTTCTTTCTTTCCATTCAAAGGGAACAAAACCCCTTAACTTCAACTGACCATATATTTTGATCCAGAAGTCCATTTTCAGACTTCCACATACCATTGGAAAGATTATTGTGAGAACTATCCAATGGATAGGGTCCAATCTAGCTTTGAGTGCTTATGTGGCTTAGAATATGACTGCAAATTTTTCTGTTCTTTTGCACCCTTTTGACAACCGAAAACACATTTTGCAATGAGTGGCAACAATATCAATTTGTCCACAAAAGGATTATAGGCTCAATAAAAATAATCACCACTACTACCGTGTTCTTGGTCTCACTTAATACTATTTATAAAAAATATAAAAACAAATCAGAAGAGTTTTACGCTGATAATCTGTAAGAAAATTTGACACCTATGCGATCGATATCTAAGAGTCCAATATCTTTATGCCTTGCTATTGAAAAATCAAGTCATTGGATATTTCGTGTTTTAAAAATTAAGTGCCTCACTCTCTTGATTATCTACTTCCTTTGTTTATCTGCAATACACAGTTTCCAAGTTTGACTTAGCCTTTGACTTCAAGATCTCTAATTTCGCTTAGCTTTCCAAACAAGGTTAGTAGTTTGTTATCCATATGGGAGAAAAATTCTGTCTTTTGACAGTCTTCTTTCTTCTTCTGGAATTCTTAAGCCTATCTAACAATGGATTCTGTTGCAGAAACGGATATTAGTTGCAGAATATACAAAATTCAGTAATTGCAAGACACTTTTGTCATAATTTCACTAAAAACATAAAATTTAAATATGGATGATTATTACTTTATAGGTATTGATATTGACCTTAATATGCTGAGGCTTTTGTAGAAAAATAACAGAAAGGTGAAATGTGATGGAAAAAAGTGTGGTAAAAAAGAGACATTTCTAGACTTCAACATTCCCCCACACCAAAGGTTTTGCATGTCCTCATGCATCAAAATTTCAAAAATTGGTTCTTCTTTCCTCTGTTAGTGAATAATCTCTCAGGCTTGTGCAAGTACATCCAAGCTAATATTCTCTTTCTTCTCTTTAATGCCAAACATGGTCCTTGGTTTCTTCATTAAAATTTTTCTTTGCAATCCTTTGACCATGTTTTTAAGAAACTTATTTTGAATGTTAAGTTTCCTATTCTTTTTGTACCAATGAAAGAGGTGTAGAAGTATGTTGTCATTCTGAGTTCTGAGTATGTAATTCTAAACCTTAACTTCTTCCCTTCCTAAATTAGATGTTTATTAAGAACTTCTAATTCATAAATATCTTTCTTCAGAGTCTATTCAATGTTTTATCCCTATGCTGTTCTTGGTTTTGTTGCTAAGGTCTCACCTGTTTCAAATTGAGATAACTTTTATTTTTACTGTGCCTTTTTCTCTAGAGATTCTACATAATCGTAGATATCTTGTTGAATTGGATCAATTTCTAGGGTTCTCCTTGTTGGCTAGCCTATTGGACTCACTGTTGGACTGACTGCATGAGGAGGCGTGTGAAAATATTCATCTTCAAGATTTATTATTTCTAGTGATTGAGTGTTTGACAATTTTGAAATTATTTTACTCCTTCTCAAACTTATTCCTGAGCTTCCAAAGTCCCTGCTTTTCTACTCTCTTGTCCTTTGTTTTATTGTTTTTTTAGGTACTTACTGACTTGGGCTAGATTTCTTCCTTATAATGTCTTGTTTTTTACTTTTCTGTTTATAATTTTCAAGGTACTGACACAGTGGAGTATTATCTTCAAATGGGTCCTATATAATTTCAGTCATATTTGGCACCTGGATTTCTTCTTCGACTCTTTTATTTTCAGGGTTAGGGTTTCTTCTATTTCATTTCACCCTACTGTTTGGTTCTTTCTCTGGCGCTTCTATGAAATGATTTCTTACTAAGAAATCTTGCCAATTATTAGGGGAATTTTGAGGTCTAAAATGGGCCTCCTAAGAAAAATGCACAACTAAAATAAACTTTATAAGGACCAATAGGAGTCAATATGATGATGTCAACCATGGGGGACGATTCACCATTTTTGGAGTAAAAAAGTAAGATCAAAACATAATAAAATAACAAAAATACTTTTTCAGCTTGTATTTTCATCTTATCTCCCTAAGGTTTTACTCGAATTTCGAGCAGGAGTACTTGTTGGATGCAAAATTTAATTCCTCATCCAAGGAGTACTCATGTTGCATACTTTCGATGTACCTTGCTACATGAAAAATGAGAAATACATGATATAACGTGATTGCAATAACATTTTTCATGTATTTCTCATTTTTTGTATAGTAGGGTCCATCGAAAGTACGCAACATGGGTACTCCTTGGACGAGGAATCAAAATTTTCATCCAACGAGTGTTTCCGCTTGAAATTCGAGCAAACCCATAGGGAGATAAGTTGAAAATATAGCTTTTTATTTTTCCCCTCTGAAATTTGATGATGTAATGTAATATTATTTTAAATTTCCACTATTGTTTTATGATTTCCTTAGGAGGCCCATTTTAGACCTCAAAATTCTCCTAATGTGTCCCCTTTTGCTTCTAAATGTGCTTCAATCAAGGTTTTAACAAGTCCATGATGATATAGAGAGTTATCTATGAACCTAGATTCTCTTTGGATACTAAGGGCCATTTTCTTTAAACTATGAAGTATAAAGTAAGGAAGATTTATTTCAAACCCATCAACAAAGTGTATCATAAGCCTAACATGATAGAAAAACATCATTCCGAATCTTCCTTCACATGTTATAATTTTTTGAATGACAAGAAAAATATTTCGCCATTTTCCTTTTAATGCTATCACTGGAATACCTTTCTTAAAAATAGACAAGTCCATACCTGGTTCCCTTAAGAAGTGAACCCACTCATTTTATTTAATTCTTCTATTTTTGAACCAACTCTCTCCATTCCTCGGTAAACATGTTGCTTCAACTACAATTGACTCTGTAAGGATGAGTTTAACATCTCCTATTTCAGCTTCTACTCCATCAAATGCTCGGGCGAAGGCTTTAGTAATCTTTGTTTCATGCCCATCAAATTTTTCGAAGAACTGGAGCCAACCCACCTATTGTAGTTTCTCCTTAACCCTTGGATAAGCTTGGAGGAATTTCACACCATTCGGTTCATAACGCACAAGCGTACCCATAGCATGGAGAAGTCTTCAGCCTAGAATGCTCTTTTCGACTGAGAACTGGAAGGGAATGAGGAGAATGAAAGGATTTGGAATGAGTACAATGAATATGGAGCGAGGTTGAAATGATGACAGGGAAAAATACTGATGGAGGAATTCGTGTTGCGCTTGGCTTGTATTTGCACAAATTCCCATATTTGATTTTAAAGGACTAGTGTTATATGTTTAATCTTATTAATCAGACCTTGATATGACAAGCGGTGCAACGATCATGGGTTAAGGTCATAACGGTTAACACATTTTATAAGATTCTAGATCTTTCGATATTTCACCCATAATTAAAATCTATGTTCTTAAATGAAAGTACAACTCAAGTATTCTTTCATACCTTAATGTTTCTTTTGATATCCTTCTTTTTGTTGAATTTGATTTTGATTACAGAACCTTGAATTAGCTGCAGAATGATAAGAATTATGTCTCTGCTCTTTATTATCAGACTTCCTTTATTTATTAGAAGAAGGCTTCCTTATTCCTACTGCCATTGATCATAAATGTAGTTTTGGCACTTGAAAAGAAAGAGAAGTACAAAAGAAATAGGGACAAGAAAAAGGGTTTTTGAAAATATAAACTGCCAAGAAACCTTGGTTTTCAGTTAAGATTTTTTGCTTAAATATGCCAACATAGTTGGTTTTCATATTTATACTTTATATATATATGTTTTTTTTTTTTTTTTTTTAAATGAAGTTGGAAGGTGAGGAGAATAATCCTCTTCCTTAACCAACTTAAATTCAAAATTCTCTTGAAAATATTTGACAAATTATTCCCATGTTAGTGGTTTATGATACAATATTAATCTATGACCATTCATAAGGAAATTAATTTGTTCATCATCAATAGTTTTGATCTTGACTGCTCCATTATAAAAAATAACGTCAATTTCATAAGGACCAAGCCAATGAGTTTGATTTTTTCCTTGAAAATCTTTAAACTTGGAATAAATAAGAATAGACCAATCACTTTGATCGAAATTTTTAGTTCTAATAAAATTTTCATGCCAATTAGATCTTTGTTCTTTGAATAAAATCTTGTCGGATTTCATCCAGCTCATTCAATTGAGCCAACCTTTGTTTCTAAGCTTCTGAGAGATCAAGGCCCAATTTGACTGCTGTTCTCAATGTCTCCACTTGGAATTCAATTGGAAGAAAGACTTTCTGCCCATAGAAAATATCATAAGGAGTATGCCAAGTTCTGTTTCTCCATGTGGTTTGATATTCCCATAATTCTTCTGGAAGCTTTTCTGCCCAATCCTTTCTATGCAAATGCACAATTTTGGTAAGAATTGCTTCAAGAAATTTGTTGGTATATTCCACTTGCCCATTGACTTGTGGATGATATGGAGTAGACTTTTGATGTTTGATTTTGTATTTCTCCATGATATTTTGCACCAAATTTGATGTGAATTGAGTAGCTTGATTTGTTACAATTTCTCTTGGAACACCAAAACAAGTGAAGGTATCCTGAAAAATAAATGTAACTACAACATGTTTAGTTGCAAATAAAAGAGGTTTAGCTTCTACCCATTTTGTAACATCCATGCAATCAAGTATATACCTTTTCTATTTAGATGGAGGATGTATTGGTCCAACAAAATCTAGAGCCCATTTTTCAAAGGGTTCTACAAGTACATGAGGTTGTAGAGGCATTTCATCTGATGGAATGGTTTTCCCTATTCTTTGACAACTATCACATCTTTTAACATATTCTTTGGCATCCATAAAAATAGATGGCCAATAATATCCCAAAATAAGGATTTTGTAAGTAGTTATTTTACCGGAAAAATGTCCTCCACATGGTTCATCATGACAATATTTTAGGATTTCAAGAACTTCACCTTCTAGAACACATCTTCAGATAATCAAATTAGGTATAGTTTTGTACAATTCCCCATCTATCCATAGATAAGGTGCACTGGTTTTGATCACTTTTTTCTTTTCTCTAGCTGATAGTTGCATAGGTAACTTTCATGTAGCCAAATAATTAGCAATATATGCAAACCAAGGTGTTTTAGTAGATACTACAAAAAGATATTCATTAGGAAATTTATCTTTTACAGGAACATCCTCATTATTATTCTGCAATCTAGAAATAAAATCAGCAACTGTATTTTCTTTTCCTAGTCTATCAAGAATAGTAATGTTGAATTCTTGTAGTAATAACAACCATCTTGTAATTCTACCATTAGTAATTGGTTTTTTCATTAGATATCTAATGGCAGAATGATTGATATGAATAAAATTTTCATAACCAGTAATGTAATGAAAAAAATTATTAATGTCATGAACAAAAACTAAAAACTCCTTTTCCGTTACAGCGTAATTTAACTCCACAGGAGTCAAATTTTCACTTGTATAGTAAATGGCATAAGGAATTAAATATTTCTGTCCTAGGACAACTCCTAGAACTGTATCTGAAGCATCAATAGAAATATGGAAAAGAAGAGCCCAATTAGGTCCTCTTAAAATTGGTGGTTCAGTAATCTTTTGTTTTAATGTCTCAAATGCTTTCCGAGAGTCAAGATTCCAAACAAATTCACAATATTTTGTAAGAAGTTTGAAAAGTGGAGAGGCTAGTGAAATTTTCTATGAATCTCCTATAATACCCAGTAAATCCTAGAAAACTTCTTACATACCTTTGGCAAACAGGAATTGAAATTTTAGAAATTACTTTTGCTTTAGATGTGTCCAATTTAATTCCATCACCTGAAATATGGTGGCCTAAAACAATCCCTTCATTGAACATCATAAGACATTTCTCATGGCTTGATGAAAGGTTTGCCTCCTTACATATAACAAGAACTCTTTCCAAATTGCTTCTTCAAAAGTATCACCATATAAAGTAAAATTATCCATGTACACTTCCACACAATCATGAATTAGATCAGAAAAGATACCTAAAAATTCTCTTTGAAATGTGGCGGGTGCATTACATAATCCAAAGGGAAGGATCCTGTAGGAATATGTTCCCCATGTACATGTAAAAGTAGTTTTATCTTGATCTTCTGGTGCTAGTTGGATTTTATTACATCCACTAAAACCATTTAAGTATGAAAAATAATTTTTCCTTGCCAAAGTATCTAATACTTGATCTCTAAAAGGTAGTGGAAAATGATCTTTTAAAGTAGCTTTGTTTAATTCGCTGTAATCAATGCACACTCTCCATTTTTTATTTTTCTTAGGAACAATCAGTAAAGGTGACATCCATTTACTATCTGATATTGGATAAATGAAATTCACATTAAGTAATTTTTGTAATTCCTCCTTAACAATTTCTCTCAGATTAGGATTCATCCTTCTTTGAGGTTATCTAACTGGTTTGAAATTTTCTTCAATATAAATATGATGCATACAAGTTTTAGGATCAATCCATTTCATGTCAGTGTATTCCCATGCATAAGAAGAGGAGTGTCTTTGTAGCATCTGAATCAATTTTCTCTTTTAAAATTCTTCCAAATTATTGTTAATATTTAATGTTTTATCTGGAAAAATTTCTACTTGAGAATTGCCAAAATTTTCCATAGAATGTAAAGCTATTTGGTGAGATGATAAATATTCAATATTACATTGTTCCTAAAAACTTTGATCTTTCTCACAGAATGAAGAAGAATCATTATTATTCATTAAATTTATCAATTGATATTCTTCTTCTAATTTTAGAAAAGTATAAACTGGTTGCAAATCATCAAAGTCTTCATTATCATCATCTAACCAAATCTCACGTTCTATTTCAATTATTTATTTTGAAGGAGGATACAAGGTAAACTTATTAGTGAAATTTCCATAAGAGATATACATATCACCAGATCTACAACTTATGAGTGCATAAGCTATAGCTAACCAAGATATACCAAGGATCTATGGATGGCATCCTAAATTATTCTTGGGAGTCAAAATCATGAAATCTATAGGATATCCCCAGGAATCTAGAGAAATAGACACATCTTCTAATACTCCATCTGGTTTGATAACAGATCGATTTTCTAATTGTAATAATGTAGGAGTATATTGCAGATTAGGAAGCTTCAGTTGTTCCATTGTTTGTTTACTCATGATATTAATGGCTTCTCCTAGATCAATTAAAGTATTTGGAATCTCAAAACCATTGATATGAATTTTCACATTAGGATTACCAGGATCTAGATATTTTTGAACAATAGGTTTTCCCATCATGATATCAACATTTTTTCCTACCAATTGGATCTTTTTGATATATTTTCTTTTTCTTCCTGGTTTTCTAAGGCATAACTCGATAATTTTTTCAAATATTGGTATTTCCTTTATAGCTATAAAGGAATTTTAATGCAAATATTATTAAGTTCATCTAACATATCATAATATGGTAAAAAATTTGCCTTTATATTCCTTTATACATTTTAAGCCTTTCAGGAAAAGGTGGATCTTGAAAAGAAACAAAAGGTTGTTCTACTAGAGGAACTGTAGGAGCTTTCTTTATTTGTTCATCCTTTGATAAAATAGGGAGCTGTTAGAAAATTATATATTACGGAGCAATGGAACACATAAAATATTGCAGAAATATAAACACAGAAAACGCACAAAACAAGAGAGACACAGATATACGTGGTTCACCCAGTTTGGTCTACGTCCACCCCGAACAGCCAGTCCTTCCTTTCTATTATCCAGCAAAATGAAGAGACACAACCTACAGCAAATCCGCTGTAATATCCTCTGTTTTCCCTCACAGTCTCACCTCTCTGTTTCTCGCTCACAGAATACACATCTATCACACAGCCTCAAATACAATGCCCTCATACAAAGAGAGGGGTTGCCTTCTAGGGCAAAAAACCCTAAACTAAACATAAGTTCTACCGTCAGATCATCCACTTAATGAACGACCCAGATTGACTAGAAATTACTATACTTTTACAAGGCAATTTTACAGCCGCCCCCCTGGACCCCCCCTGCAGCGAATATTTTATGGGCGGCGTTGCCGCCCCCATTTCGAACTGGGGTCCTATGTGGCGATACCTTTGAATATAGAAGATAATCAGGCTCCACACCCAACAGGAACATCTTCCTTTAGAAGAATGTTTTCTTGATCAAGATTTTCATCTTTTTTAGGAACTTCATTCTTTTTAGATTTTTGGATGATAGTTGTTGGTGATCTCTTTGGTAAAACCATACCATATCTAAGTTGAACATCATTTAGACCTAACGGGGTAATCATACAAGCTTGATTTTTTTTTCCTTTGACATTATAAATAGCTTGTTGATTTTTATTGTTTGGATTCAAAAGTGTTTGGGCAGGTAGTTGATTGGGTTTGAGGAAATGGTAATGAAAGTTGTTGATTTGAATTTTGAAATTGAATAAGTTGAGTTGGTTGAGGAGGATAAAATTGTAGTGGAAAAGAAGGATATGGTTGCTGGAACTGAGGAAATTGAGGATATTTTCCATAAGGATTTTACCAACTTTGAGCCCAGGATGGATTTTGAGATTGTGGAGGCCAAGGTTGCCATGGCATGGGTGTAGTCCAATTGTTCTGTGGTTGTGCACATGATTGAGTATTGAAACCTAGAGTCATATTCGATTGTTGATTTTGTCATGGTCTTTTAGCAATAAAACAAAGAGATTCGACTTGACTTGTCTTAGCTTCCCCTTGGAAAACAACTTTAAGACCAGGTATTGAAGGACATTCTTTTGTATTATGATTTTCAACACATATGACACAAATTTCTATACTATCAAGGGGACATTCTCTTAGGGCATGTTTCTTTCTACACTTGGGACAGAAAATAGATAATGCAACATTTTCAGCTTTTGCTTGTTTTGTATCTTAAGGGTATCTAGCTGTTCAATAAGACTCCCTTAGATATGTATTTTAAAATTATCAAGAAAATTGTCCCATTAGGGGATTTTTGAGGTCTAAAATGGGCCTCCTAAGGAAATTATAGAATAATAGTCAAAATAATAAAATAATATTAGATTACATCATCAGATTTTAGAGGGAAAAAAGAAAAAACTACTTTTCAACTCGTATTTTCAACTTATCTCCCTATGGGTTTACTCAAATTTCGAGCTAGAACACTCATTGGATGCAAAATTTGATTCCTCATCCAAGGAGTACCCATATTATATGCTTTCGATGGACCCTGGTACACAATATATATATATATATATATATATATATATATATATATATATATATATATATATATATATATATATATATATATATATATATATATATATATATATATATATATATACATATATATCTCATTTTTCATTTAGCAGGGTCCATCGAAAGTATATATATATATATATATATATATATATATATATATATCTCATTTTTCATTTAGCAGGGTCCATCGAAGGTATGCAAGATATATATATATATATATATCTCATTTTTCATTTAGTAGGGTCCATCGAAAGTATGCAAGATAGGTACTCCTTGGATGATGAATTAAAGTTTTCATCCAATGAGTACTCTAACACGAAATTTGAGTAAAACCTTAGGGAGATAAGTTGAAAATACAAGTTGAAAAAGTAGTTTTATTATTTTATTATTTTTTGTTCTTTTTACATTTTTACCCCAAAAATGCTGAATCATCCCCCATGGTTGACATCATCATCTTAAATCAAATTGGTTCTTATAAAGTTTGTTTTGGTTGTACATTTTTCTTAAGAGGCCCATTTTAGAGCTCAAAAGTTCTCTAATGATTTCAGCTCTGCTTACTGTTCCAATGGCAGATTTATGAATTATGGACATCACAAGATCTCTTGGATTTCTGTTTGTCCTAGCTTTCCCCCTAGAGATATGTTTATATAAATCATATATTTCTGCAAATGAAAGTTGTGACACATACCCTTTGCCCATTAAATTTATAAGAACAATCCATTTATCTTTAATTTATTTTAACAAAAGATCTTTCAGTGTTTCATCATCCAAATTATACATTTTAGCTCTTTTGATGTTGCAAGCAAATATTTCAACTAGATCTTCAAGGTTCCCATCCTTTTTTGGAATCATCGTAAAGACTTCATCTTTAATGTTATGGGGCATACAGTAATCCTTGTATTTTTCTAAGAACACATTTTTCATTTCATCCCATGTTCTAATTGTATGTGTTCCTAATCCCATAAACCATTTAAGTGCTCCATATTTAAGAGTTGCCGGAAAAAATTTCAACTTTTGAGGATCAAGTAAATAATCATAAGTTCTTCATAGAACTTCAAACTCAAAAAATAAATACTCCAGGATCCTCATGTCTCAAACCATGGAAATTAAGGAGAATGGAGGGTGATATGTTCTTCATTGCAGACCATGGTATCTTCATCAAAGATGGGAAATGCAGAAGGATTTGGTTCTCCCCTACCACCTCTACCACCACCTCCACCTCCACCCCCTTTACTATTTCCTCCTTTGCCTCTTCCACCTCCAATCCTAAATTCACCACCATCTACATTGTGCACTTCTCCTTGCTCTGCCATTGTAGATTCTTCATAGCTAATATGAGGTTCTATAATAGGATTATATAGATCTTCTTCTAGTTCCTCTACTAATGGTATCTTATAAGGTTCTTCTTCTTCACTAGGAAACTCTATTTCTTGTCCTAGAAGTTGTTCTTATTTTTAAGAGAGGAAGATTACTCCTTCTATTGGGGATGTGGGTTCATCAACTACAAAATCTGTAGAAGAAGTTGGTGAACCTCTAGATTTGATTTCTTATCTATGCACCTCAGGAAGTCTATGTATACCTGCCAATGATGGAATGTGAGTATGGTTGGATGGTGTGGCACTACGAGGTCTAGGTGGAGTGAGTGGTGATGTTGGAATTGAACTTCTACCTCTACTTACAAATCTACCCCTAGAATCTCTTTCTCTATGCATAAATTTTTTTGATCATTTTTCAATTTTATCAAATTAAAAACTCCTAGAATGAATGCAAGAATGGAATCCTATATACACTTCCCTGACAATGGTGCCAAAATGTTTGGTAAATTAATTGTCTTTAATTTACTTCATTAAATGTCAACCAAGATTCGTGTTCTTGTGAAGTGTATGTGCACTATATATGCTAGGATTTATTTTGCAAATTAAGTGATCTAAATATGAAACTAATTTTCAAGATGAATGAAATGCTTTTTATGCAAATTGGAGAGAGTCAACACACATGTTATTTCAATCTAGAATCTTATATAAGTTGATATTTTTGAAAATAAATAATCTTATCTATATTGCATAAATCCACACTTAATTCTAACTGTCAAAAAAGAAATGCTCGAAGATTAAACATGAAGGAAAATGATCTAACTTTACTGCCGCGGAATTGAACTCATTATGCACTAATTGCTGAAAATAAATCTTTATGCTAATTGGAAAATATGAAAGACCTGATAATGAAATTTAAATTGCAAAAAGATAAAGTTGCTTTAAAAAGGGAATGATAATGAAATCCAAAATGTGAAACTTTAACTCAAGACTGATTACTAATGTGCGCATCCACCTCTAAAATTTACTCTATTCAGCATATTAGAAGTTAAGTGTAAATGAAGAAATAACTCAGAGAAATTCAATTTGAATGCTGAAACAACTAAGTATTGATGTCAAGAATGCATAATAGAAGTAAACTCTTTTTGGTATTTTTGGTTTACGAGTACTCTGTAAAAATGACCGAAACGAAATAATTGTAGCAAAAAGCGTTAATGCAAAACTAAAATAAAACCTCACAGCTCGCAGGAGGCCCTTCCAGAGTGCAGGGTTAATTTAATAATCAATGATTCTTCATGTACACATTTGGAGAATAATAGGCACTTGTATTAAGAAAACATAGTATCAATTTGTCCGCAAAAGGATTATAGGCTTAATAACAATAATCACATAGTATCAATTTGTCTGCGAAAGGATTATAGGCTTAATAACAATAATCGCCACTACTACCATGTTATTTGTCTCACTTACTACTATTTATACAAATGATAAAAACAACTCAAAAGAGTTTTAAGTCGATAATATGTAAGCAAATGTGACAGCTATGAGATCAATATCTAAGAGTCCAATATCTTTATGAATTTTTATTGAAAAAGCAAGTCATAGGATATTTCGTGTTTTAACGGTTAAGTGGATCACTCGCTTGATTATCTGCTTCATGTGTTTATCTGCAATACACAATTTCTAAGTTTGACTCAAAATTTGACTTCAAGATCTCTGATTTCGCTTAGCTTTCCAAGGAATGTCAGTAGGTGGTTATCCATTTGGGAGAAAATGTCATCTTTTGACAACCTTATTTCTTCTTCTGGAATGCTGCAACCTATCTGACAATGGATTCTACTGTAGGAACAAGTATTAGTTGTAGAATATACAAAATTTAGTAATTTCAAGATACCTTTGTCATCATTTTGCTAAAAACATAGAATTTAAATATGGATGATTATTACCTTGTAGGTATTGATTTTGACATAATATTCCGAGGCTTTTGTAGAAAAATAATAGAAAGGTGAAATATGATGGAAAAAAGGGTGGTAAAAAAGAGACATTTATAGACTTCAACAGGTACATACCTCAATAGTTCTTGAAACTTAGTCTTATACTCCTCATCTGTCATTGATACCATCTTTAGCTTGTAAAATTCTTTGGCATTACTGTCATGGTACCTTTCTGACAAGTACTTCTTCCTGAAAATTCTTTTGAATTCATGCCAAATCAACTCTTTAGTCCTGATGTCTCTGACCCATTTTACATTTTCCCACCATATGTTTTCTTTCCCTTTGAGGCTGAAGATAGTTATTCTAGCCTTCATATTCTCTATGTACTCATGCAACTCAAATAATTTGTTCATCCCAAGTAACCAAGCCTCTACATCCTCCGAATTCTTCGAATCTCCATTGAAGGTAGGTGGCTTAGATTTTTTGAACTCATATGGTAAGTATCCCCTGTCACTCCTCCTGTAAGGGTGATAACGATGAAGATCATAGTGCATGTTAGAACCAGAACTACAATAGTACCTATGTACATCACCTCTCCTATCTGGAGTATCCAAGAGCCTTCCATCTCTAACCATGTCATCCCTATTCGACTTGTTCCCAACATGAGATCTACTGTCATATGCCCCATTAGTCCTATCCTTCTGCCCATGGCTGATCCGAAGTGGTCACTGTCTTTGCAATTTTCACAAACTGTGAAGGATTACTACATTGACTTCTACTTGTTTCCCCTGTGCCTAAATGATTATTTTTTTATCTGCCTTTCAACTCCTTATCTCCGCCTTCAATCTTCTCAATGTGTCTGCTAAGTCAGAAGAATTCGCAAAACCACACTACTCATCTGACCCATAGGGATAATCTCGTGAACTGTAGTCTACCATCCTCCTAGTCATCTTTGATCTCTTTTCTGCAAAGCATACCATGTCAGCTAAACCAAAATATAAACATAATCAACATACCTCAGTATAGTTTGGGGAGGACATCTCATCTGCAAGATCGACTAGATTAGCATAATACATGTATAAACATAATCATAAAAACATATAGATATCATCATAACTAGTCTAGTCATCATTGCATGGCCATATCAGCCACACATCATGACATCATGCATGACAACTACAACCATATCAATGTATGATTAATAACATGTAAACACTGTCATGCATAAACAATTCCTAATTGACATACATTCATGACAACACATCCAACAACGAAACCTTTAAATTTTAGATGGTGACACAAATGCAACCATGACCAACACAAAAAGTACATATGGCCACAAGGATAAATGAAACATATACAACCGACATGAATGGATGATCAACATACTGCCCATCCAGTCCAAGGGGTGAACCATGTTATGATACCACTCGGTAACACCCTCCTCCCAAATTTTCCCAAGTTAACAGGTCCGCTAGGGTAAACATGTGACGAGAGGCTACTATGATCTGATTCAACTCCTGATGTATAGTTAAGGAAGTGGAACTGACAACACACAACCAATATGACCTTCTACACATGCTACAGAACCTTTGGGAGCCAACCAACCTTTCTAGGTGACCAACCCTTGAAGCAACTTAAAATTTTACCGACTTAGAGCCTCAATCGCTCCCATGACATGGGAATGCATGCAACTAGGACCCTCTAGTCACCCCCACAATAAGGGCATGCTAATGGATGGGGACTTTTTCATCTAGTTCATATCCTGTGACCCTAGATTTTGTGCCACTTTTTTAAGGCCAAGATTCAGGCCACTGCCCATAACTTCATGAAAATTTCAGAAAGGAAACGTAACATCGAAACAATGATACTAATGCAAATACTTGAACAAAGACTTGATTGGACCCCTACTATCCATGATAAGAATTATGTCAAACATGTCACAAATATGCATTCTACAGGTCATGGCATCAAGTTTGAGCATAGGGGTCTCATACTTATTTGAGAACCACTAAGAAGCATTGATGCCTTATCACATTAGATGCATTATCATCTATTAGGTCATATATTCATTATTCACTTATTTACAAATAGAAACATGATAAGAGCTATACATCATCACTGTCATAAAACATATTCGTGACCAACATACAAACAACATAAATAATAAGGACACAACAACCATAAAATCCACATATCAAATAATGCATTTACACAAGAAAAACCAAGGATATGGAACTCTTATTAATGAGTGGAAAAGCCAACCAGGTATAGGACTTCCACAAACCAATCAACCATAGATTGGCTGAACCAAATATTTCTTTTAGCAAATCACTCCCGTGCCATATTCCAAGAATGAATGTGGGACTCATAACCAAAACCAACCAGGGATTCCTGAGGCTACACCACCTCACCTTCATCAATAGAACTAGGCTTTACCACAATCCCCACCGGATCACTAAGCCTTAAACAAGCATGGATGCCACCTGATTTCTCCACCTACACCATGAGGAATTTTAATGTCTCTTAGTATTTAGGCTTTACTGTATATCTCGACCATATCATTAGGCCCTAATTGAGACTCCACCCTCCAGGATTTATTGTATATCCTTCCATTCACCAGCCAAGGATTCATAGGCCTGATTGAGGGCACCCACCTCTAGGATTTATTGTATATCCTGCCATTCGCCGGTCGAGGATTCCTAGGCCCACCGAGGTAACACAAAATATGAATTTACTCCAACCCACAATATGATTCAGGGGTTACTAGGCCAAGGCTTTATCACAATCCACAGTCCGATTAAAGGATCACTAGGTCATGTGTTCTTTCTTTCAGAGACCATCTCACTCAGTTTTGAGTCCATTCGACAATCCAGCTGAACCAAAAAACATGAGAACCCATCGCACCATGGCTATTCGAAAATGGCAAGGAAAGGCTGAAGAACACTGTCACACCTGATAAAACCCATTCCCATGACAACAAGAGAACCAAGAACACACATGCATAACTATGCATGCCAAAACTAGCAAGGAAATCACACATGCAAATTGATACCTGCAAATAATCCTGTTATAGCTGCTTGATCCTGCTCTTCCTTGCTTATTGCCTTCTTTACTTGTCTTGATCCAATGCTGAAGTGCTCCATGAAAAATCTAAGTGTCCAAGAGTGTGAGAGAGAGAGATAGAGAGAGAGCTCCAAAACTGAAATGACAAGAGGCACAACTGATCCTCAAAAGGATTTTTATTAATGAGGCCTCTATGTTCTTCATTTTCTATTATTTTCCTTCATTTTCCTCCTCACATGAAACTTATGACCTTTCACCTTCCTTTCTCCTAATTTCCATTATTTTCATAAATAAAATGCCAATTAATGCCACTTTTCCTTTCCAAATCCTTTTCCATTGTCTTTGCCAATTTCCTTAGCAATAATAAACCAAATGAACACCCACACTAGGATGTCTTTCCCAACATTCCACTTGGAATAAGTGTGCCATGGACGTGGTTATTATTTTTCCTTTATTAAATTTTATTTACATTGAATTTTCACCAGCTCTGTTACAATAGAAATAAAAATTCATTTTATTAACAACAAAGAACTAAAATGTGCTTACATTGTCATTGCCATGCTTGGTACAAGGAAGGCTCAACATGTAATCCATGGAGATGGATTCCTAGGGCTGACTAGGAGTAGGCAAAGGAGTAGTAAAATGAGTAAATCTGCCTTGCTTCTTGATTTTAGGTTTCGAAAACATCTTGTTGAAGGTTTGGCCAATAAAAGTGTTTCTGTATTACTACCACTGTCTTTTCTACCCCAAAATGTCTAGCGACTCGACTATAATGTGCCTCCAAAATCAACTTGGCATGTTTTCTTGAAGGTACACAGAGGTGTCCCAAGTGGCATAATAATGCGTACTAGAGCTGAAAGTCTGGAACCTTCTTACCTTCCAGGAGAACCTGGTATGTGGTGTGGAATTTCGGATCACTCTTGTAAGGATGTGGCCATTTCAAAGTCTTGTGTCCAGAAGAGTCGAGCATAGTGGTAAGCACCATGACTGGTGGTTGCTTGGGGCAATCTTTAACATTATTGGTGCTTCCCTTCTTGTGATTCAGACTAAAAGAAATTTTCCTTCGTTCCGCCTTAGCGACTTGACTCAAAGGCCAAATGATATGAGAGAAACCCAACATGAACCTTTAGTAGAAATTAGTAAGACCCAAAAATCTACGGAGCTCTGTTAGAGTGGTTGGGGCTGGCCAATCACAAATAAATTGTATCTTGGTTGGGTCCACATGCACACCCCTCTCATCAATGATGTACCCCAGATATTCAACTTAGGTAATACTAAAAGTGCATTTCTCCAAATTGGCACACAATTTGTGTTGATGCAGGGTTTGGAGGACCTGTCGAATATGGTGAATGTGATCTTCCAAAATCTGGCTGAAGATCAGAATGTCATCCAAATACACTACCACAAATGAGTTGGTGAAGGGTTGAAATATGTATTTCATCAACCTCATGAAGGTTGCAGGGGCATTCGTCAACCCAGAAGGCATGACCAACCATTCAAAAAGGCCCTCCTTGGATTTGAAGGCAATATTCCACACATCGGAGGGTTCAATTGGTACCTTGGGATAACCATAATTCAAGTCAATATTTCTGAAATATTCCCCCCCTTGAGATGGTCCAAAATGTCACTAATCTTTGGGATTGGATACCTATTCTAGACAATGACCTTATTCAAAGCCCAATAGTTAATACAAAGTCTCCAAGTCCTGTCCTTCTTCTATACCAACACGATTGGTCTCCCATAGAGTGATGAACTTGGCCTGATGTTCCCATTCTACAATGGCTTGTGAATCTACTTCTTGATTTATTTTTCCTCCATAATAGAGCATTGATATAACATTCCGTTGGCTAGCGATACGGTGGGAGTCAGATCGATGGAGTGCTTGACTTGACATTGTAGAGGTACCCCTGTGGGCAAGGTGAAGATGTCTCTTTACTCCTCCACTAGCTTGTTCATCTACTGTTGCTGTGTGAAGGACCGTTATCTAGAGGCTATGGATGCGCTACAATATTCTTATTCCCTTATGGAGAATCATAAGGAAGACAAATTTCCTGTTCTTGGAAATGATCTTAATGCATTCCTTACAGAGATCAAAGAGATGGTGACAGGTGGTCCTACCTCCAATATCTTGTATAACTTATCGCCCAAAGTAATGATAAAAATGTAGGGCCTAGATTCATACACAACATGGAACTGACACAAGTATGGTTGGACTAATAATATATCACAAACTCTAAGAGGAGAAACATCACATAATACCTCATATGTGAATGGATTGATGTCGTAGGGAAGGCGAAACTGCTGGAAAACATAGAGATCTCGTCCTTGGTGAAGCCACTGGATGGTGTAGATCTGTGGGTGTGGTGTGGTCAGTGCACCCAGCTGCTTCATGACCTCTGCTGAAATGAGGTTCTTTTAGATACTGGTTTCAACAATGAATTGCAGTGGAGAACCCTTTGCCTACATTTGTGAGTGGAAGAGACGCTCCCCCTCCTCTATATCTTTGGGCTCAATCTTATGGATCTTGGTGGTGGGAATGGTGGCACTAGGCTCTGCATCAATAATCTTCTTCCCTTTTTCATTCCCCTTATTGGGTTATAACCCAGATTCAGAACATGCATATGATTCAGAAGCCTTTAGCTTGACCACTAGTGACTGTTTGGCTCGACACTCGTGTTGTGAGTGGGGATCTTAAGGAACTCACACCATTTTCTTGTGTCTTTCTTTGTCTTCATGGTGTTGTTCTATGCTTGTGAATTTTTTGGGTATTCTTGGGTCACCCTGCCTTGGCTTTATTCGTTATTCAACGGTTTAGGGGTGCCTTTCCCTTGCTTCGAATTCATAGATCCAAAGTCTCGCTTCTTTTGTTTAAATTTCTACTCGATCTTAATAGGGTATTTATAGGCGATGCCAAGCAAGGAGATGTCTAGGGACAATGTGAAATTTGAAACGAGAACTGATATGATTACTCGTTTTGTTGAGGTAGCAAAAAAATCATTCGATTTTGAAAAATGCTGATTCATAATACAAATATTATTATTATTATTATTATTTTTTTATTTATTTTATTTATTTATTTATTATTATTTTTTTTTTAGAGCATATTTTTTACACTTTAAATTTTCTTATGTATGAAATATAAATATTTTTTTTAAATGTTAGTGATTTTCATACTGATTTTGAAACGTGTTGATGCAGTAACAACCCCTTTTTTAAGAGGGCTTACTTTTGACACTTTAAATTTTCTCATGTATTGAGTGTGGTTTTTTTTTAAATCTTACGTTTTTTGACACTTTAATTTTTTTCATGTCCAATTATTTTTTAAATGTTGATTACTTAACAAATTTTCTGGTTGCCTTATTTCTCTTTTTTAAATGTTGATTACTTAAAAAAAATAAATATAAAAAAGACAAAAAACACATAAAAAATGTAATTTTATTATTACCTTGTAAACGATACAAAAATAGAAAAAAAAACAATTTTTTTTAAAAACTATAAAAAGAAATAAATAAAATTACACAAATTTAAAAAAACTAAAAAAAAACCTAAAAAATTAACCATAAAACTTAAAACAATTTTAAAATAATTTAAAAACAAAATTACAAACAAACAATTAAAAAAAATAATATTAAAAATAAATTCAAAACATAAAAAAACTATATTAAACATAAAAAAGCACAAAAAGATTCAAAAAGATTCATAATCTAGTCTCAATTTATCATAGTTACAAGTGTTGAAAATTCATCAAGATTATTAATAAGAAGAAGATGGTGATGTCTTGGTTGTTATGAGTATAATGCTCTGATCGCTCTGATGCGAATTCCTGAACATTGCAGCCAAACCCTAACCAGCCGCCGCCCCTGACTGTTTACCCTGCTACAGCCGCCGCTCCCCTGCTGGTCGATAGCAATGGATATGGCGGTAGGAGGGGAGAGCTCTGCTCCCCCTCCAAAACACTCCGCGAGTTCTGACAATACCCAGCACTCTCAGCCTCTGCACCCTTCTGACGCTGGCCCAGATGCAGGACAAGGCGAACATCGGAAAGCTGAGGCAAGGATTCATACGGCCCCGACAGAAGAAGACGAAGCTGACAAGGAGACCCGCGATAAAGCCAAGGCGACTCAGCCTAAAGCAACCTCAGCCACTTGTATCCCAAAAGCTGCCGAACCCATCAAGGTGGACCTGCCCAGCCACCGCATCAATGGTGAAATTCAGTACATGCAAGATCATGCACTCATAGGAAAATTTTTAGGCTTCTGGCCTACGGAAAAAGCCTTACAAGGTTGGATAGCTTCAAAGTGGAAGCCCAAAGGACAAATAACTCTGCAACTAGGACCAAAGGGCTTCTTTACAGCTATATTTCACTGTGTGGAGGACAGAGTGAGGATATTCGAAGGAGGGCCGTACTTCTTCAACTCCTCAGGCCTCTATCTCACCGAATGGAAGCCCAGATTCAATCCCGATAAGGAGGATTTCAGTTGGGCACCCGTCTAGATCAGGATGTACTCCCTCCCTGCAGAATACTGGAAAGAAGAAACGCTGGTGGACATAGGCAACAAATTGGGCACCTTCATCCGAGTTGCAGAGGAGACAAAAACTCGCAAGTACACCTCATATGCTAGGATCTGCGTCCAGATGCATCTGACCAAAGCTCTCGCGGATACGGTAAAGCTCTATCACGATGATTATGAATGGACTCAACCTTTAGATTATGAACACATTCCCTTCCGCTGCCGTAAGTGTCATGAGCACGGCCACCTATTCCGTGACTGTCCTTTAAATTCCCAGTCCAAAGCAGCTGCTATTGTCTCTGATATAGACTCTGAAGGTTTCATCAAAATCCCCAACCGCCGCAGGCATGCCAAAAAGAGTCAGCCAGTTACTGAAAACACTCTCAAAGCGGACCACCAGAACAAATTCTCTGTTCTTGCAACGCATGAAAAAAATGATCATCCCAGTTCTGAACCCCCTCACAAACCCTCTTCGCCCTCTTCCTCCCTCCCTCACTCAGATCCCTTGCAGTCCTCTGACCCTGATCCAATGAAGCCCACTCCCAGCCCTTCTTTGGAGAAAGGTAAATCCATATCAAGATTCAGTCCCCTCTCTTTCTCTAAAGAGCAACCCTCAGTGGATAATAAGCAGCAGGACTCCGATATGGAAACCGATGCTACTCTGGCTCTCAGGCTTCAGCAAGAAGCGGATGAGGAAGTTCTAGGCGAAACCACTGTTATGGAAGAGGATCAAGCGGATGTCACTATCGATGGATTAGACATCTTCACACTTGAGGCGGCATGCAAACAAAAAGAATACAACTCCATTCAACCTTGGCAAATCGACAAGCTGGAAGGAGTCCTAGCCAAGGCGCAGCATAATAAAAGCCTGGGCATCCAGGGAGGCAGTCTGTGGGATGGAAAAAAGCTACTCAAGGATCTCAAGAAAAGGGGACGAAAGACAGACCTCCAGCGCACCATAGCAATAGGTGAAATACTTATGGAATCAGGGCGATTCCCTAAGTTGACAAAGTTCTACAAACCCAAATCACAGTTTACATGAAGTTAATATCTTGGAATGTGAGAGGACTCAACAGTCCCTCAAAACACAGAATGATCAAACATTTGATTCAGCAAGAAAAACCAACCATAGTTTTTCTGCAAGAAACCAAAAGCAACACTGATGCTATTGAACGAATCCGTGGCAAAGTTTGGGCAGGAAGCAGGGCCATCTCTGTTGATGCCTCCGGAGCCTCAGGTGGTTTAGCTATCTTATGGAACCCTCAGAGCATCACGTTATATGACTTCCACGCCACACTCCATCTCATTCAAGCCTCATTCCACCTCGTTGGCATCGACATACATGGTCATCTCACAAATGTTTATTTTCCTCAATTAGTTCAGCAAAAAATAGAAATTCTGGAAACGCTCTCTCTTCTCAATGAAAACCGACAATTCCCGCTATGGATCGGGGGCGGCGACTTCAACATAATAACTTCCATGGCAGAGAAACAGGGAGGCCGAATCAGGCTCGACAGTGACAGTGAAAGCCTCAAAGAATTCATTCAAACCAATCACCTTATGGACATCCCTACCTCTAATGGAATTTTCACCTGGACAAACAAACGACGAGGCATTCATCACATAGCCTCCCGCCTTGACAGATTCTTTCTCTCTGACAATGCAATCCATCTAGGAGGGGATTTCAATGCTTCCATCCTTCCCCAAGGCGGGTCTGATCACTGGCCAATTTTGCTACAATGGTCCAGACCAGGCAATCAATGCAACAGACCCTTCAGATTCGAAGCATTCTGGCTCACAAATGCCACTTTCAGAAAGGTAGTCAGCGATGCCTGGGCAGCCTACACTCCGCCGCAGGGTGCCAAAATGTATCAATTCCAACAAAAGCTAAAAAATCTGAAATATGTCCTCAAAGTCTGGAATCGCACAAGTTTTGGCAACATTCAGGAGAAGCGCTCCCAATTAGAACAGCAAATGAGTAAACTCCAACAAAATCTCATTCTCTAAGGCAGAACAGAAGAACAAGCACAACAGGAACAGGAACTTTGGAACCAAATCGAAGAACGCAGGAAGCAAGAAGAAATAATCTGGTGGCAAAAATCGAGAATCAACTGGCTCAAAGAGGGGGAGAAGAATACAAAATTTTTTCATAAGACCACCATTCAACGGCGAATGCATAATAATATAGCGTTCATCAACAACCAACAAGGCGAAAGAATTGAGGAGCATGAGGACATGGAAAAGGAATTCACAGGGTATTTTAAGGAAATCTTAACGGAGCCCATTGAGAACAGGGAAGCAGCAATCCGGGCCATCACGCAGCACATTCCAAGCATCATAACTGAGGATCACAACAACAGATTACTCCAGCCCACGACCCTGCAAGAAGTTGAAGAAGCCATGGCTCAACTTAAGGACGGAAAAGCGCCTGGTCCCGATGGCTTTACGGCCAATTTTTTCCACGAATTCTGGGACCTCATCAAAAATGAAGTATGGAACCTTGTTGAAGAATCCAGAAGTATGCATTGGATCCTCCCGTCCCTCAATACCACCTTTCTAGCTCTGGTTCCCAAAGGTGAAGAACCCAATAGGCCGGAAAACTTCAGACCTATCGCACTTTGCAATGTCATATACAAGCTAATCTCAAAGGTTATTGCAAACAGGCTCAAACCTCTCCTACCCCTGCTCATATCTCCGGAGCAGACAGGATATGTGGAAGGACGACAGATTATGGATGGAATCATACTATCAAATGAGGTTATACACTCTTTAAAGATCCTCAAGAAATCAGGTATGATTCTAAAACTCGACCTCTCCAAAGCTTTTGATAAGCTCAGTTGGACTTTTATTCAAAAAATGATTTTAGCCTTTGGATTCAGTGCAACATGGACCAGGTGGATCATGAATCTTATTACCTCCCCCAGCTTTTCAGTTCTTTTGAATGGATCTCCCTCTTCTCCCTTTCGGCCCTCCCGTGGCATAAGACAAGGGGATCCTCTCTCTCCTTTTCTCTTTGTTTTAATGGCTGAGGGTCTCAGCAGACTACTCAAAGCAGCTATAGCCTCTCACAAGCTTAAAGGTATTTCTATACATGGTCTCAATCCGCTGTCCCATCAACAATTCGTGGACGACACCATGTTATTTGGCCATCCATCCTCAAAAGAAGCCTCTATGTTTAAATCGCTCCTCTCCCTTTACTCCGATGCATCTGGCACCTCCATCAATGCCTCCAAGTCGCAACTCTTCTTTTTCAATACCCCCCCCTCCACACAAAGGAATATTGCCAGAATCTTGGGATTCACCATTTCCCATCTGCCTTCTAAATATCTTGGAGCACCCCTCTCAGCTTCAGCTATTAAACACGCTTCATGGCGATCCCTCCTTGATAGGCTGGAATCAAAACTCTCTTCGTGGACCTTTCGTGCTCTCAACATGGCAGGCAGATTGGTCTTGATCAAGTCTGTCCTTCAAGCTATGCCGCTGTACCTCTTCTCCACTATGGCAGCTCCAAAATGGGTCCTTAAAGCCATTCGCAACCTACAGCGCAACTTCCTCTGGGGCTCCACGGGCAGAAATCGAAAATGGGCCCTCGTGAATTGGAAATATGTGTGCAAACCCAAAACAGAGGGCGGACTAGGGCTTCGAGATCCACTTCAAAGTAACAACACCATGGGAGCCCGAATGTGGTGGAACTGGCTCTCCAAGCCTCATTCACCTTGGGCCCGCTTATGGCAAGCAAAGTATGCTATGGGAAGTCAATGGCAAGATCTCATCAGAATCAACTCCATCGCCCAAGGCTCTCCAATCTGGAATGCTGCTAAGATACACAACCGTTTCATACAGGAACATAGTTTTTGGGAAATACACTCTGGCACGTCAGCTAAGTTTTGGGAAGATTCGTGGCAGCAGCTCCCCAAGCTGGCAAATCTATTCCAGATGCCACTCTGGAAATCGTATATGCAGCAAGAATACCTCACTCAAGTGCATCAATTCTGGCAGCAAACGCAGCATCAAAACTACCAAACATGGAGACCCGCAAACAGCTGGCAAAGGGACTGGGAAGGCGAAACATACTCAGACTTGGACCAGGAACTCACACAACGCAGAATACGCTACTCCAACCAGTAGGACAAGCTCAGATGGGGTCACAAGCACAAAGGCACATTCACCACTAAAGAAGCACATCAGTTGCGCTACTCAAACAACCAAGGGAATCAAGACCAAATTTGGGCACGAGTCTGGCTTCCAGGGCTTTGGCCCAAAATCTCAACCTTCCTATGGTTGCTCAGTAAAAGGCGTATACTTACTTGGGATAACTTGATAAAACGAGGATTCATTGGGCCCTCTAGATGCCCAAACTGCAATCTTCACACTGAGACAATCAGCCATCTAATGGAGACCTGTCCATTAGCAAAGCAGCTCTGGGAGAGGGTGGAGAACTGCAATAAAAGAGCAGCACCAAGAGGCGAGGATGTAACGGACAATATTAGGAACTGGGACAAGAACCCATTCCGAAGTCAACTTCTCAATACCTTATGGGATCTAATTCCAGGTTTTCTGTACTGGCTTCTCTGGAAAGAGCGTAACTCACGCATCTTCAACAACACCTCCCGGACAATAGACGCTCTTTGGCTTATCTACAAAAGAAATATCCAGGAAACCTTAGCCATAAGAACCTGGTATGACACTGACATGCCAGAAGCGCAACAAGAAAGGGATATTTTTAAAGAATGGAATCTTGACCTTTCAGCCTTTGCAAAGGTCATCACTCGTCCCCCTCGCAACCCCACCTCCCCGTCCTCATGGTCCCCACCAGCTATCAACTCTTTCAAGCTCAACTTTGATGGAGCAGCAAAGGGTAATCCTGGTCCGGCAGGTTATGGAGGAATCATCAGAAGTCATACAGGAGCACCTATGCACATCTATTATGGCTCTCTCGGCAAAGATACTAACAATGTAGCGGAAATGGAAGGACTTTGGCAAGGGATCTGTTTCGCAGAGCAACTTCACTTCTTTCCACTTGAAATAGAAGGCGACTCTCTCATCCTAATCAATGCAGCCAAGAAAATCCAAGCAGGAACAACAGCGGACAAAGTAGCAACCAGCTGGAGACTTCTAAGCAGGTTGGAATCCTTGGAAGCAAAGCTTAAAAATCCACATAGCCTTACCTTTCAGCATGTGCGAAGAACAGCAAATCAGGTAGCCGATAGACTGGCTAACCAAGGAGTTTCTCCGACATCAACATACTTTTCAGGATCCCTGGACATAGTTGAAGATGAACAACTTAAAAAAGACTGCATCACCTTGGTGCAAAAGGATCTTCTCCCCCCGGATGCGGGTGGTTGTTAGCTACACAAGGCTCATGGCTTGTCAGCAGGGCATGTGTCCGCCCGGACAAGCCACGTACACCAGGAGGACTCGCCCTAACTATTCCAGCATGCAGCATTTAAGGAGGAGAGTTATGGTTCATTGCAGAGGTGTCCCTTCGACATTTACTGTCCGCCTTGAGAAACGGAACATGGCGCTTCATAGCCGGAAGTTCTCGGACATTCTCCCGCATTTCTCGTCTGCTCCTGTTCTAGTCTTGAGGGAAGTGGCGGAGGCTCATTGTTTCGACTCTCATTCAGGCTCTGAGAGCGACTGTGATGGTTTAGAGGCCATAGATTTGGGCAATTGGAGGGCATACGTGCAGTCTGGTTGCGAACCTGGGAGATTGGCGGTGTTGCAAACCTGCTATCCGCAGTCTAGTTGGAGGATTGGGAGTCTGGTTCAGAGGGACAATCCGTGTGAGCACACTCGCCACCTGCTCATTTTAAGTATGCAGCGTGAACGCCAAAGGGGAACCAGTCGGCGTGGCAGCTACAGTGGTAGAGCCCCTTCTCCCTCTTCCTCAATTGAAGAATCTCCTGAACGCAGACGACCGAGGGGAAGGCCCCCGGGCAGAGGAAGAATGGCGGAACTTCCAGAGAGAATGGAATGTGGGCACATTGAGCACCCAATGGTAAGATACCGCCTTCCATGCACTTTGTCCAATTCCACTTTCTTCGTAACAGTTTCAGTGGAGCATTGCAGCAATCCATGGGGTGAAGATGAGGCTCCTCGTGCCAACCCTTCGCGTATTCCTGGGATTGTACCCACAGTGGACATGGAATTTCCCGCCGTTGATATGCTGAGGCCTGTACAAGATCCTGGAGCAGGCCCGAGTGAACCTGTGCAGCGCAATGCTGGTAAGGCCATCCACCAGCCTCCCTGCTGCAAGATGGAGGACGAACCGCAAACTACTGAAGAAGATTAGCATGCCCAGCTCGCGCTCCAGGTTTCAAAGCATGAATTTTTCTCTCTGTCAGCTCCCTTCGCGATCATATATGTGTTGGCACTTTGTCACTATGTATCTCTGTCCATCTCTGTTACGGTGTCGGTTATCTACTATTGTCTCTTCCTCCATGTGTTTCTGTTGTTTCAGTTTCCTTGTGCTTCAGTCCATGTGTCGGTTACATGAGTGTCGCTCTGGTCTCAATCTTTTGTAATCCTGGAATGAATACTCCTGAGTCTACTGTCTGTCCCAGGACAAGTTTTACAGGGCCTCGGCCCTGTTGTAATACTGCTGATGTAATTTTTGCTCTTGCTGTAATATAATAGCTCAGTCTTATTTAGAAAAAAAAAAAAAAGCACAAAAAAATCATATTAAAAAAACATAATTAATAAAAAAAATTAAAATCTTAAGATTTTTTTTTTTTAATTAACAAAATAAAAAAAATTGGAGCCCACTCCTCGGCTAGGGGCCCAGGTCGGGAGAAGCTGTGCAACTCCTCAGGCCCATGACCGCGCCCAGGTCCGATTCCGAGAATCAGACTTCTGCTCCTCGACCATGGGCCCAGGGGGCGCAACTCTAGGCATGCGGAGCTCTGCAGCTTCACCCACCTATGCCTACGGCCCGCGGGTCCCTGACCAAGGAGCAGAGGTCCGATTCCAAGAACCAGACCTTTGCACCTCGGCCAGGGGCCCGGGGGTACAACCACGGGCAGGAGGAGCTGCACAACTCCTCTCGCCCGCGACCATGCCTCCCGTTGTGATGACCACGAGCTAGGCAAATGTGCGACAAGTGACGGGGAGACATAACTTCAGTTAAAGGCAACAAGCCGAGTTGCGACGATGAGCGGGTGTTTTCGGTTAAACGCGCCCTGGTGAGCATGTGACGACGAGTTACTTAGAGAGTTGAAAAACTAAAAAGGAAAATTGGCTAAGTATAGGAGAGCACGTGCAATGAGTTTATAGAGGTGTCGAGAAACTAACGAGTCGGTGGGACGACGTTCAAAGCAACGAGTTGGGTAGGCCAATGCACCTTAGCTCTTGAAGGTAGCGTATATATTGGTGGCGAATTTGATGGAGTAAGGCATTAAGAAATTGATCCAAAGCAAGTTCAAGTATAAGTGGTGGACGATCTAAGGTGAAGAACGAACAAGGAAGGCGAGGTGGACTGAAGGCCGTAGTACCGAGCCAAGGCGAAATTAAGTTGCATGTTTCAGGTGCATTCTGGGTGGACGAGTTGCAGGTGGGTGACCCTGCCTGTAGACGAGATGCAATGGGCGCGTTTTCCTGGCGAGTTGCAGTGGGCGCGACTGCCCGATGAGCTACGGAAGGTTGACAAGACTGCGGTGTGGACGGATCTGCGGTGCGGGTGAGCGATGAGAGTTGCGACAAGCTATAGACGAGTGCCGAAAGTGCAGACGAGTGACAAAGGCCACGACAAGATGCAACCGAGAGTCGAATTTGCGATGAGTTTCAAAGGGCGACCCAGGGTGGGCACTTCTGCCCGAACAAACTGTGGAGAGTGACTCGAGCTAGCGGGGTGGACGCCTCTTCCTGAGGGTGAGCTACACGACATGGGCGTGGGTCACCCTGAACGATAAAACCTGGGCACTGCTGAACGGAAGGGCGACCCGACCTGGCGAGGAAGGTGACCCAACATGAGCATGCCGAGTTGCTGTATTTTGGCAAAATTGCTAAGGTGAAACTTGGGTTTTCTTGGCAAAGGCTGTACTTGTAAAAGACTGTTATATTATTATTGGGTAACTCTAATTTGGGAGTTGCCCCTCCCATTAAAATAAAGTTATCCGCTGGTCATATTTACATGATGATGATGATGAATGCTATTTCCGTTGCGTAAAATGATGAATGCTTAGTAGAATTGCAGAAAAATAACTAAGTGTTGAATGTTACCTCGTACTCATTGGTATTGGTGAAAAGAAATTGGGTAGTCGTGCTGCATCTTCCTATGTGCGGTTGAAAGATCACCATCAAGATAGGGCATGACACCTGGGGCCCTAGCCGAGGAGCGGGCTTCAATTTTTATTTTTATTTTATTTTGTTAATATATATATATATATATATATTTTAATATATATATATATATATATATTTTTTTTAATATATATATATATATATATATATATATATATATATTATGTTTTGTTTTTAAATCTGAATTGTTTGTGTGTTTTTTTTTTTTTAATGTTTTGAATTTATTTTTAATAGTTTTTAAATTTTTGTTTGTTTGTAAGTAATTTTGTTTTTAAATTATTTTTACATTGTTTTAAGTTTTGTGATTAATTATTATTATTATTTATTTAAAGATTTTATTTTATTTTATTTTATTTTTCAATTAGTTTTGTTTTATTTATTTTTTTAGTTTTTTTAATAGTTTTTTAAAATTTGTGTATTTTTATTTATTTCTTTTTGTAGTTTTAATTTTTTTCGTTTACAAGCTATATATATATATATATATATATATATATATATTGAAAGTATCTTTTTGTTATTATTTATTTTTTTAATTCTGATCTTTTATCGGTTAATTTTGTTTTTTTTTTTTAAACATTTTTATGATTGATTTTTTTTTTAGGGTTAATTTTATTTTTTCTTTTATGTTTGAATTTTTTTTTTTTTTTAATATATTTGATTTTTTTTGTCATTTTATGTTTTTCTGTTTTAATATATATATTTTTTACTTTTTGTTATTTTTTTGTTTTTTGTTTTTTTTGTTTTTTTAATTATTTTAATTTTTGTTTTCATTATTCTTTTGAAATTTTAATGTTTTTCGGAGTCATGATAAAATATTTTACGCCATTATTTCAAAATGTTGAAAATTTAACAAAAAAAACAGACGTTATTTCAACATCAACACTTTTCATTTTCAGGGTGTTTTTTGCACAATTTTTGCACAAAAAATTGGTTTTCACTGCCATTTTTAAAACATGTTGAAAATTTACCCTAGAAAAAAAAGTGTTATTCTAGCATCAACACTTTTCATTTTCGAGTTGATTTTTCATGTTTTTGGGGGATTTTTTGGCTAGAGTTCCCGTTTTGAGTTTATAGTTCCCGTTTCAAAGTTTACATTGTTTAGGAACTCCATCTCATCCTGGACGTAGTTGTGTAGATAGCCACTATACTTGAGTACCAAATGCCGCTCAGAATCCTTGATACCCAACTTCGTGCGAAGGGTATGAAAAATATTTGTGAAATCTCACACGTCTTGGTCCATTCCCTGCCATAGCGTGGTACACTTTATGTATTTATCTTCATAGGTCCCGGCATGATAATATTGTTCCTTGATGGTGTCTCGGAAAAGATTCCAAGTGGGTGTGGCAGAAAAAAGTGAGGGTTCTATCTCATCCTTCTATTCACAGTAGGTTTCCCACCAGTCCTTGACATGCAGGGTTACTTTGAGGAGTGAAAAAGTAATATTTTTCCGATTGGAAAAGTCATGAACCAAAAAATATCCTTCCAACAAATTTAACCATCTACCTATGACATCTACATCTATTTGGCCTTCAAATATGGGAATGTAAAAGTTGACTTGTACCTTAAAGGGAGTGGCACTTCCAAAGTGGTTGTTGGATGAAGATGCCTCGCTTGTAGGCAGCCGCTGAAGGATTTGGGTAAAGTTATCCATCATTTTATTCCTTTGTCTCTCAAGGGTTTCTTTGAGCAATATTTTGAAAGAATCTCCTGCTCCCTAGCATTTCTTTTCTTTCGCAATGAGAGGCTGTGAGGGTTTGCAAGTCTGGTCTTGCAAAGGTTCAACACGTTCGAGCCCTAACTCCTTATACACTGACCTCGTTGGGGACATGCAAAGAAAAATAGAGAAAGGGTAGACCACTCTAATACCATTGATCCGAAATTATGCAGGAACGAAACAAAACATAAATATAAAGATAAACACAGAGATGCAACAAAAATAAAACTTCATTTCATTAACATCAAAGAACTAAAATATGCTTACATACATAATGGACGTATACTAGCTAAGGCGATGGTAGCTTATCTCTGAGGAGAGATGTGGCAGCTACATGCCTCTAAACTATGTTACAACGAGGCTCAAGGGCCTTTTTATTACTGAACAACAAATGGAAACCCTAAACAATGAAAAATCCAACCCTATGCTATGGAACGTCGAGAGTTTGTGGGCCCCGTTGGGGTTAATTGGCAAAACCAACTTACCAGGGTCGTAGCTTGGTAATATGATCTCCATTTGGTGTGTATGTTACCTTGTTAGAAATTTATCTTAGAGTACAAAATGATTTACGACAAACCCTTGCCTATGGCTTTGGGCTTGTGGGAGACCCAAAAAAACACCGTTTAGGGGGTTAAAATAGCTCCGAAATTTCAACAACCATTTTTTTTGAAAAATAGTAAATGATTCTATAATAAATGAAACCGATGAAACCAACTAGAGGTATAGGTGGAATAGGTGGGTGGAAACTAATATACACCTGGATCAGTCCTCCTGCGTTAGGAAGGAATGGTCACCATTGTGTGTAGATCCTCCATGAGGTGAGGACATTTCTATTAAATTTGGTCCCTCGTGAGCCACTTTCCTTGGTGAAGGAGTTGGCCTGCTTCGAAAATTCAACATAGTTGGATCCTCTACTGGCGAGCATTATTGATCTGTGTTTCCATGATCCTATCAGTTGTGTCCTTTTCGACACAACTTGGGTTAAGCTCTGTTGGCGTCAACTTCTCAACAACATTAGATGTGTCTAGCAATGGGGGAAGTATGGCCACAACCGATCCACATTGAATAATGGGTGCAGGCCAAGGAATGATGGAATGTTGATCTCAAAAGAATTGTCCCCTACAACCTTAGTGGTGGTGTAAGGCCCATATCAGAGTGGACAAAGTTTTCGGTGGGTCCCAAGGAGGCACTCCTTCTGCAAATGTAACCAAACTATGTCTCCCTCTTGGAGCTTGTGTGGCACACGATGCTGATCATGATGCTTCTTGTACTTTGGATTTTCTCTATACAATATGTCATGGACCTATTGGAAGATGTGCTGAATACGCTTAATGAAATTGATAACCTTGTCAGCTTCAGACCGGACACGAGCAACATCTTCTTGACTAGATTCAAATGGTATGGAAACATCAATGGCCAATAGTGGTTGGAAACCCAGTCCCACCTAAAAGGGGTTGTGGCCACTTTAGATATGGAGTTCCCTATTGTAGCTGTGTTTCACATAGGGGAGGCTCTTATCCCATGTACGTAGGTGCTTGAAGTTGTACATGCACAGGATGTGCATGATCATTCTATTGACAACCTCAGTTTGGCCATCATTTTGAGGGTGAAAGGTTATGGAATTAGTGAGCTTGGTATCCAACAATGACTAGAGGCTTGACTAGAATGCACTTAGGAATTGATTATCTCGATATGAGATACTAGACTGTGGGATCCCAAAGTGTACCCATACTTTTTTAAAGAAGAGTTCAGGAGTGGGTTCTACTGATATACTCTTGTTGTAGGCCGCAAAATGGTCATCCTAGAGAATTTGTCGATGACCACAAAAACACAGTCATTTCCATGCTTGGTAGAAGGAAGGTCTGACATGTAATCCATGGAGATGGATTTCCAGGGATGACTAGGAGTAGGTAGACGAGTATAAAGCCCTGCTTCTTGATTGTAGGTTTGGAAATGGTGCAGGAAGTGCAATATCTCATGTACTTCGCAACATCCTATAGAAGGTTTGGTCAATAAAAATATTTCAGCAGTACTACCACAATTTTTTTACCCCAAAATGTCTAGTGAATCGAGTGTAGTGCACCTCCAAAATAATCTTGGAATGCTCACTCGAAGGTACACATAGGTGTTGTAGGTGGCATAATAGCACATCATGGAGGTGAAAGTATGGACCCTTCTTACCTTGCAGAAGCATTTGGTATGTGGTGCCGAATTCCGGATCACTCTTGTAAAGATGTGGCCATTCTGAAGTCTTGTGTGCACAAGAGTCGAGCACATGGTCAATGCCATCACTGGAAATCAACTGAGGCAGTTTGCAACATTATTGGTCTTTCCCTTCTTGTACTTAATGTTCAAATGTAATTTTTGTAGGTAGGTGGACCATTTTTGATGGTGATCATTCTGCAACTTTCCTTGTGTTTGTATGAACTACAAGGGTCGATGGTTTGTGTGGATGATTGTTTCCTTCCCCAAAATGCAATGCTTCCATTGTTAGCAGCCTTGTACAATGGAATACATATATTTGTCATAGGTGGGATAATTTTTGACTGTATATGAAAGTGTTTCATTGCGATATGCCACTGGATTCTCCTGTTGAGTAAGAACTACACCAATAGCATAGTTAGAGGCATCTGTTTCAATCTCAAATTGTTGTTGCAAGTTTGGTAATGTGAGCACTAGTGTAGAGAAGAAGTGATGCTTCTACTTGGAAAAACACCTTCTGTTGGGATTTAGACCAAAATAAATTTGCTTTCAATCCACCCTTGGTGACTGACTCAGAGGCCAGGTGATATGAGAGAAACCCAACAAGAACCTATGTTAGAAATCGGAAGGACCCAGAAAGCTGCGAAGCTTTGTTAGAGTGGTTGAGGATGGCCAATACCGAATAACATGTATCCTTTCTGGGTCCACATGCACACCCCACTCATCAATGATGTGCCCTAGATATTGAACCTGGGTCATACATAAAGTAAATTTCTCTAATCTGGAACACAATTTATGTTTAGGCAAGGTTTGGAGGACTTGTCGAATATGGTGAAGGTGCTCTTCCCAACTCTTGCTGAAGATCAGAATGTCATCCAAATACACTACCACGAACGAGTTGGTGAAGGGATGCAATATGTTTTCCGTCAACCTCATGAAGATTGCAGGTGCATTCGTCAACCCGAAAGGCATGAACAACCATTTGAAATGACCCTCCTTGGATTCAACTGTAATCTTCCACACATTGGAGGATTCGATTGGTACCTGGTGATAACTGGACTTCAAGTCAATCTCACTGAAATATTTGCCCCCCTTGAGCTAGTCCAAAAGGTCATGAATCCATGAGATTAGATACATATTCTGGATAATGATCTTATTGAATGCTCGATAGTCAATACAGAGTCTATAGCTCCCATCCTTCTTCTGTACCAACATGATCAGGTTCCCACATGGTGATGAACTTCGCCTGATCTGCCCTTTCTGCAATAACTCCTAAATCTACATCTTGATTTAATCATTCTACAAAACAATGCGTTCATAGATCGGTCTGTTGTAGTAGCACACATGGGGTCACATCGATGGAGTGCTTGACCTGACAGTGTAGGGGTACCCCTGTGGGTGAGGTGAAGATGCCCTTGTATTCCTCCACGACCTTGTTCATCTGCACTACTATGCGGAGGAGCCCTGTCTAGAGCCCGTGGATGTAGCCACAATATTATTCTTTCCCTAAGGGTGGATCATAAGGAAGACAAATTTCTTGGTCTGGGAAATGATCTTACTGCATTGCTTCATAGAATCAAAGAGATGGCGGAAAACAATGCTACCTCTGGTTTCCTGTATAACTTATCACCCAAAGAAAAAGTAATAGTGCAAGGCCTAGACTCACACACAACATGACACTTCCACAAGTATGGTTGGCCTAATAACACATCATAAAATTCAAAAGGAGAAACATCACACAATACCTCATATGTGAAGGGCTTGATACTGTAGGGAAGACGACACTACAGGATGACGCAAAGATCTCATCCTTGGTGAAGCCACCCGATGGTGTATGCTTGTGGGTGTCATCTCGCTGATAGGCCCAACTGCTTCATGACCTCTTTTTAAATGAGGTTCTTTTGGCTCCCACTATTGACAATGAATTGCAATGGATAACCCTTCACCCACATTTGCGAGTCGAAGAGATGCTCCCCCTCCTATGGATATTAAGGCTCAATCTACTTGATCTTGGTGGTGAAAATGATGGCACTCGGCTCCGCATTAATAATATTATTCCCTTTGTCATTCTCTTTGTGAGGTTCTGACTCAGAGTTAGAACATGCATATAATTTGGAAGCCTTCAACTCATCCACCAGTGACTGCTGGGATCGAAACTCACTTGTGTTTTAAGTGGGGTGATGAGCCTCATCATTGGGTAATTATATGGGCCTTAATTCACCTCCTAGCTTAGTCAAACCAACTATTCTCATAACTTATTGCATACTTTTTGATTATATTTTGTTAATGAGATGAGTTAGAGTTGGATATTTTTCTTTGTGGTCTAATGTGCATTTAATGTAGGATTAAAGGATAAAAGCAAGGAATTTTGGCAAAGAACAAGGTAAAATCTTGAATGGGACAAGGGAGAGGGATTATAGGAGGTAAATCCTCCTCATTTACTACCCCTCCATTTGAATATTCCTCCATCAGCTTGGAGTGCAAACAACCAAATCACGAGGACTAGAAGGCAGCCGAGAAAGTGAAAGACAAAGCACCATTTTATCTCAAGTTTGGGAGCCGAGCCTCCCTAACTTTGAGGAAGTCGTTGGAGACTTCAGATCTATAAGTAGAGAGGCCTAGGACCTTAGTAGGATTCATATTTTGATTGTAAAACTCTACTCTATTTTCGAGCTGCAAGACTTGTGACAATTTTTTGATGTAATCTATTGTTTTGGTAATAAGGATGAGTTTTTCTTTGAGCCAGCATTGAGTTAACTCAGAGGGGTGAAGCTCTTGGGTTAGGGCCCAACCCTAGCAGCCAAGGCTCCTCTTTATTGTACATGTATGCTAGTGTAGATTCATAGCTTAATTGTTCATTTTATTAGTAGGTGAATTTCCATTACAACAATGTAGATTAGATTGGTTGTGTGATAGTTTGCTTCCATTTGTGCCTTCTTTCAAGTAGTAGGCTAGCAAGGAGAAAAAGGATCACCACAAGGTTTTCAGCAGGTGTCTCGACCTCAATTCCTCCCTCTGGGACCATGACTTGAGGAAGGGACCCTTCAGCAACCCCAAAAACACAGATTTCGAGCTCTTGTATGAGCTTTGGAGTTTATTTTCTTTGATTTAGTATTTGGTTAATGTTGCAAGGAAGATTTCAATGTCATCTTTTTCCATCTCCATTTCTGCAATAAGATCTCACTCATGCTTTCATTCCCTTCAGCAACTCTCTTCATGCATAATATAGGAAATTGATTCATGCTTTTCTAGTTTATGAAAATGTATCTTGTTGTGTAGTTTTGGGGAGACACACATGCTTTAAGCAGAGCAGGTACTTCAGGAGGAGACCAAGAATTCATCACCAACAGCCACCTTCCACTTCATCTACCTTAGCCACCCCTTGTTTCACCGTCACCCTCACTAATTTTTCATCATTTTTCATTGAAATTCCCCTAGATACATTGAGTGAATCTAGCCATCTTTTATCTTGGATATTGACTCCTGAGTGCTCCTAGACATTCTAACACTCCATTCCACCCATCACACACCTTTCCCAAGCTTCCCAACACCTACAAAACCTCACGATTAGCACTCGGCTGTATCCTGTAGGTTTCCTGTAATTCCTACAGGACCATCCTGTAGGTTTCTAGTACATACTGTAGGTTTTACTGAAATAGTCTGTTTTGAGGCTGAATTGATGGAAAACCTCTAGGAAGTCACAAAAGGCATCCTAGGACCCCTCCACACCATCCACCACTTCATAAACCTTCTAGCCATCCTCAAACACCTTCCATCCACTTGTCACATCCACAAGAACAATTAATTTGCATACTTGATTTGGCCTAAAAAACCAAAAAAGTGAAAACATATTTAGTTTAGTTTCTTTGCTTGCACATTAGTATTGTTTGATGCTTTTTACCTCTGTGAATTAGATAGTAGCATTTCTTTAGTGTTGATTTAGCAATTCTGCTGAGAATAGCATCTTAAATGGTTAATTAGGGTATGGTGTGGTTTAGAATTACATGTTGGTTTTTCTTTTTCTTTTTGTTATCAGGAAATCTAGTGTCCACTCGGAGCTGCTAGTCCCACTAAGACTGGTAGCTATCTTAGAAACAAACAAACTAAAACTACTTTCATTTTCCTTTATGAGAGGTAGATAAGAGTGGAATGAAGGACACCAACCTCAGTATTGCGCTTGGTTCCTTGCTCAGTTCCTCTCCCTTCTGACAGATCCTTGCCGCTTCTCCTTCGTCTACCTAGCTTCAAAAAGCACCTGTGGAATCAAAGCAGCATAATACTATCGAAGAACAAAGATCTACAATCATAAACAATATAGGACCAAATATATATGGACCACACAAATGCATATATCATCAAACATACAAGAATGTGGAGGAAAACTTGAATAGCTTTATTAATATCAAGAATAGCAAAGAGGATTACAACCAATTGTTCTGACCGAGCATCATCCTCCAGCATGAAAGCCCTTCTCTCACCTCATGAAAAGCTTAGATCACCCAACACTATGATATTCCAACAAGAAACCAACAACACTTCCTTACGAGATACAAAATTCTAGCCTCTGGATCTCTGGGATGAGGGATCCATATATAGATGATTGCAGGGGGGTGAGTCAGCTTCTGGGATTTTGATTAGTGTCCTCTCTCTGATAGTTCTTGATTCCACTTGGAGATTGATGATCTCTTACTCATCCCTGGGCGAATTCAGAGAGGCAAGTGTCATAGGAGAAGTTTCTGGAAGATTCCATGATCATCCACCTCACAAACTATCTTTGCCATTTGTCCACTCTCGCCCATCGCACCCTACAGAAGGGATTTTCAGTATGCATGGCACCCTTTTCACTGGGCAAGTGGGATGCATCGCACCCTTAGCACTGGGTAGTAACCTGTATGGTCCAGTTTTGACCAATTTTGAGCAGTTTTTCATGGAGAACTTCTGGGAGATTATGTAATCAGCTGACCTTATTCTTTTAGGGTGTGAAACAACACTTTTAGGGACTTAGAAGCCCTTGGTTTATGGACATGGATGATTGAGATTGCAGTGCCCAAAAATGTATATAATAGTTGCCCCCTAAAGCATGAGGTCGTTAATCTTTTGATGTCGGGTGAAATGCTTTATCATGAGGATCCGAAGTTTTTTCGAGCTGGAAGGTGACCTGTAATAAGATAAAATAAAATACATTATCTTCATAATATTTTTCATGATCTAGCTGAGGCGGGCATTCCCATGCTCAGCTTTATAAATTCATTTTCATGTACATAAGACAGACAACCATCTGTGTGGCAGACTGATGATTCTGATAGAGCCATCATCCTTTGATTCGGATGATCATCTGTGCAGCAATGATGTACATTTGATGTCTTTATTTTCCTAAATATATCACAGCCTGGATGGATGAAACTAGATCCGGGGTCTTCAAACTCGTCCAATCTTCACTCGGAGTACAATTTGATCCATGTGAAAGATGTTTTGGAGTCGAACATGGAAAGACATCGCCTGATTACCAGCCAATGATGTAAGTTGTTAACAGGTGCGAGAGGAATCACCGATAATGATGATGACCCTCAAGGTACTACAGTACAATTCACGTGGTGTGAAAAATGGACTTGGCGTCGAACACCACACAAAATCTTTCGGTCGAAGGCCATTGATGTAAACCTGTAGCCGAAAGTGAGAAACTTGCCATTGAGGCATGCAAGCTTCAAAGTACTGAAAGGGTTGTTCCTAAGTCGAATTCTCAGATAATGAGTTGATGTTGACAAGAAGTGACTCATCATAGGAGGGCCTTAATGAATCCCACATCTATGACATGGAACTGAGTAAATGATTTTAGAGGTGAAAACGATCTGATGATACAGGGTTCAGGGTGGCAGTCATGATAGAATGGAGCGTGAATGTATTGCAGCGGATGAGACGTAGGTGAATTCTCTGAGCGACTTCTCTTGAACATACCGGTGACACTGACATGGATTGGTAGCGTTAACCCCAAATATGGATGGTGCGATAGATCAATGGTGATATGACTGGTGAACAGAATAACCCAACTCGACTTGGACGTGGAGTGAAAGTGTCATGTTCAAGAGCGACTTGCTACCAATAAAGTTTCTTCAAGTTTTCTTCCCAATTTTTCCCCAGTCATTGCTGACCAATACCTCTTTATTTTTTTCAAGCTCGAGGAGGATAACATATGCTTGTTTTATAATTTGCCCTTTGGGCAAACCTGTCGCTATATTTTAACGAGCCTAGCGACAGTGAAACTCGTTCTTGTCTGTATGGACAAGTTTGTTGCTATTCTGTTTTAACGAGTTTAACGACAAAGATAACTCGGTACTTTTCAATTTTAGAGAGTCTGAAAGGGACATAAAGGAAACTCCAATAATCCTTTTTCGTCATATAATCCCTTAAGTCCGAAAAAGTATAAAATAATACGAAAGGGATGAATTTTCGGTAATTTTAACGAGCCGAACAAGACAAGCGCTTGATCTTTTTGTGTAATAATCCCTTAGGTCCAAAAAGATTAAAATCTAGAGGAGGGATAGCACTTAAAGGAGACTCATTTTTGAGGAACGAGTGATAATTTCAGGTAGCAGCTGGTTCCAGGTAAGGTTTGGAATTTTCCAGTCACGGCAGTGTCACAAGGATGGCTAACAGGATCACTCTTCACAACTGTTCCTCAAAAGGGGTAAACAATCAAATGGAGGTGAATGATCGGCTAAAACAGAGTGGAGGTGATGATGAGAACACGACCAGGGCTCAAAATCTGATGATAATGAATTCACAATGGTTATTTACTGGAAATTGGTTCATTTTTTAATGAGCTTAAACTCTGGGGGAAACATTTTCTCATTGCTTAGGTTTAATTTTTAACAATCTTGAACTTCACAAAAACTGCTCGTGGCAGGTTTTTTTTTAACGAGCTTGAACCCTGTGGTAACACTGCTCGTGATAAGTTTGCATGCCCCCAGCATAATAACGCAAATCGAGGTGCATGTCCCCAAACTTCATTGCATTCATTGCGGTGGTTGGAATGAAGGTTTACCTTCAAGATCTTTGAAAGACTTGACTTGGATTTTACGAGATCGTAATCAAAGACTTGATTTGGAAAGGGAGCTGTTTCATTTTTTAACGAGGTTGACACAGGAAAAGAACTATCCTCGGGATTCCTTGTATTTACAGTATTTGATAGAAAATAAAAAACTGAAGGATGATTAAGGTCGCTGGAATAATCTTCGTGGTAATCCAGAAGATGGGAACGATGGTGGTAATCTTCGCATGGCGCCCTATTAGTCATCATCGACTGAACAATTCCTTCGTCTGCAGTGTGTATTTGCGACCAAGGATCTGAAGGGGTACCATATTCCTTACACCTAACTATCCAAACACTCGATGAGCATTGATTTGGGTTTGCACCCCAGGCCAAGAAAATTGATTGCTACAATATTTCTATTAGGGCGATGATCCATGCTGACAAAATGTTCAGGAATCTTCTAAATCTAGAAGATATCATGTTGCAGGTTCCCACCGTGGCCACTTTCACCAGATTGTTTGGAGGCGGCAGGGAAAAAGTCCCCATCAATGTAGGGTCTTTTAGTAGGCCTACTATGATATTTTGAAGCGCCTGAGAGCTTCCGTTGATCATCGGAATGCTTCCCGTAACTTTTGAACTGTTGGGGAGAAATGTTTGTTGGTCGACGATTGTAATTCCTCCTTGGAAGGGAAATGAAATCTTCCTGAAGTAGGTCGACACAACGGCAACCATAACATATATCCAGGGCCTTCCCAGTAGGATGTTGTAATCGAGGTTTCCGTTGATAACTTCAACGTCAATTTCTACTGTTTTTCCCCCCAGTTTGAATTACAGGTTACTTAAAATCCTGTATGGTGTGTATGTTCGCCCATCAAATGCTTTTAATGTCGTCAAAGATCGCGACAAGGGTGGAGATCCTAAATTTTTCCAGCAACTCATCGACATAATACATGTAGATGCCCCCTCATCAATAATTGTTCGATGAACAGTTTTGTTGAGGGCTTTCACTTGAATAAGGAAAGCTAGTTGAGCTGGTAACTGAGGGTCATATCCTTTGTGATTAAAGGACACAAGATTGGAATCCGTTGGGTCAATCCAACCTATCACTGATAATAAAGCCTACTTTTGAGAGGGGAAATTTTGCAGTACCTCAAGTGTCGACATAGCGGATGGCGATTGGGACAGATCCTCCACTATATTATAATGTTGTGCTACTCTGGCATGAGGATTAAATGTCGATTTGTGTACTACTCCCTTTGGCGGCTTTATCGTTTGTTCAGGAACGATGGGTGGCACAACTTCGGTTGAAGTTGTTGTCGAACTACTGGGTTGATCATTGGCCTTGTTGTCCGACAGCGATGGATTCCCGTAATCTTTATTCCTTGTTGATATCAAAGCATCATTTTGCTACTTTGAAACCGACAACATTAGCACTTGGGATGGGGAAGCATTGTCACTAGCAACCAGATTTGTTCCTGGATTTGGAAACGGATCAGTCAATACTGCCAAGGTTTTTGAATTCTTGAAGAATTTTCTAAGCTCAGCTTTATACGGAAACTCTCTCGTCCAATGATCCTCATCACATATTAGGCATGGATGATTTGGTTTCCTATCTCCAGAAGGGTTTGTAGAAGAATTTTCAGGGGACGACTCTTCCTGTTTCTTCTTCTTCCCTTTATTTTTCTTCTTGCCTCCTAGTTGCTTGGTTTCTTTGCCTTTGTCAGTCGATATGACATTTTCTTCCGAGGCGAGAAGTTCTTCATTTGCATTTTGACCTGAAACCGTATGGGCTTTCTTCGATTTAGCCTTTACGGTTTTCGTGCTGGTCATTCCTATCACGCTGTCCCTGGCATGAGAGTCTTTGTTTGATTTAGGAGATGGAGGAACGGAAAATTCCAGTCTAGGAGCATAAGGGATTTTATCATAGAGCATGCCAGACTGAGTATAGATTAAGTCTAAATATTGCGCACGAGCAATTACTTGCTCTTCAGTGACGACTCTTCCCTTTGCCACATCTTTCGTAATAGGAGGTAACAACGACTTAATAAACCATTCAGGAACATATGTTTTTACCATTCTACGATGACGTCGCCACTCATGAATATGATCGGATATGTGAGTGGCCGTCGTTTTCTTGAAATTTGTAAGAAGCTCTGTTCTCATTTCGTACCTTATGGGTAACTGAAAATGGGTTAAAATGGTTGTGGCTAGGGTACTGAAGTTATCAAATGAAGCTCTAGGAAATTCGATATACCATTTTGTTGCCGGACCAGTTAACGTTCGCTGAAAAAGGTGAAGCCTGATCAAATCATCATTTAGAGTGTTAGATGAACGCCACAGGTGAAGGTCATCACATGATTCAACGGGTCTTCACCCGGATTTCCATTGAATTTAGGAATATCTGACGGAAGTTTATGAGGAATCACTAGCCACCAAGGGGCGTAAGCGATTGGATCGTTTGTTAGCCAGTTTAGATTTGGTAACTCTAAAGTTGCCACGAAGGGCAACTGTTGATTCAGGTTCGACGAAGTGTACCCAGGATAAGATGGGATTTCCTGAGCAGTGGGTCTTTGCATACCAGCATAGTGCATTTGATGTTGATAAATTTGATAAGGTTGATGGGCATAACCATTATGAAATGGTTGATGTTGTCCGTTTTGAATATACGGCTGCCCATTACTTGCAAAGACTTGGTGCTCAGATCCTTGGTAAACTTGTTGGAATTGTGGTTGTTGATATTGCACCAGCCATGGTTGTGAGACCATGTGCTGTTGCCCAATACTGGCTGTTTGACCGAGATGAGGGGTAATGGTACCCGTTTGAGCCTGGGTCACTCCAGTTAAGGAGCCACTAACCGATGATTGTGGTGGCGTCGCAGGGACAAGGGGCTGTTGGATTGCGACCTAAGAGACTTGAGGTTGGCATACAATAGGTAACGCTTGTACTTGCGACATCGTCACAATAGCCGGTGTAGTGGGGATATTTGACATAGGCATACTTTGTTGCATTGAGTATACAACTCTTGGTTGTTGAGGCAGTATTGGTATCCAACCACTGGATGTAATTCCAACATAACCTGAATTCTGTTGCGAACTCTTGTATGTTTGACCTCCCGGAGGCGATAATGAAAGGGCATATTGCCCTCCATACGACGGTAATCCAGTGCTTAAGGGAATTATTTGCCTTTGAGGACCGGACTGCCCAAATTGACATTGCGAAGGATCAATTTGTTGAGACTCAACATAAGAGATTCCAGATATTATTCCGGATGAACAAACGGGAACAGACCATACCGTCAAAACAGCCCCTGGATGGATCCCATCCAGTGATTGAGAGCTAGTTGCGATAGATGGTATGTCGACGAACATTTTCAGAGTAGCAGCAGGAAGTTCTGTCGCTGCTGTGTCAGATGACACAGTCCTAGATGTCGACGGTTGTTCAGACATATCTAGTCTATCCAAAAGGTTTCCTAGAAATTCTACAGGAACTTCCGATAACGGTAGACTAATTTCTGATGAAGAAGGATATAGAGTGACCCCTACTCCAAATTGCGATGGAGTACTAGATGGTGGATCCTCCACAATCTCTTCTATAGCAATCAAACCGGGTGGAAGAGGTAGACCGTCAGGTCCATAAAATATTTCTGGTGCCGAAGAAGGTATAGATTCTATAGCGGCTAATGTTTGGGGAACAACACCTTCCGAATCAGCTATGGATGGAGCTGGTTCAGGTATAGAAGTGTTTACCCTCACACTAGGATCAGTTCTACTGTCCTCTCGTGGCTGCAGAACTTCTTCTATAAAGGCAGGGGTACCAGAAATGTTTGGAGTAACTGGAGTCTCCGAGGGTGTCGGAACACTTGTTCCAACCTGACTAGGGGACTTTGAGCCGGTTAAACGAGTTCGCTTTGTCCGGAATAGTTTTGATTTTGGGGACAAAGACGGTTGACTCATAAGTCTCCGCGAATGACGAGGTTTAAATTGACTTTCTTCCACGATTTCAGATTGCTCGATCAACTAAAAATAAAGGGGAAAATGTTTTCGAATTAAATGAATTTTAGACACTTTGACACAACTTGTCTTTTCAATTTTTAAGAGTTGAGAAAAAACAAAAGATGACTCTAGTCGCCTTCAATTTTTAATGAGCCTGAAGTGACAAGTGATCAGATGGACCTTTTCCCTTAAGGAGTCTGAAAAGGAACGAAAGAGACTACTCTAGAAATCTAGACAGAGGGATTACCAAACCAATCACAAAATTGCAGAATACTTTTTACGGTACGACAGTCAATCTTCCCGAATGCTATGTTCAGTGCATTGCGATCGATAGGGCGGCAGACATGGCTTCCTATGGATAAAGGATATAGCCTATTGTGGTCTCCCAATATATACTCGACGGTACGTGGGAGCACAAGTCCGTACTGGCACTTGTCATCTCAAAGAGGAGGAATCACCCAACCAACAGTGAAAGCAACAGTTACCAGGCTTTACGACGTCGGAATACGTCTCTAGCCTAGACTTCTAGATGTTGTGCGTTAGGTTCCAAAGCGTTTTTAGGTTCATTAAATTTATTTTACAGTTGATCTTTCTTAAGAAATTTTCCTTTCAGTTTCACCGCATGATGTAGATGTACAATTCCTAAAATGTAATCTAAGATGATAAACAATCGTTTAATCTTATTTTTGCAATGAAAATCCTAGCTTCTAAAGAAAGAGAGATGATATTCCTTCAACATAGAGCCGAGAGCACACACTAGATGCACTGTTCTAAATCAAACCAACAAGCAGTCCAAATGAAAATGCACATGCATGTATTTTTTTTCAGCTTTCTTAATGTGTGAATGACAAGAAGAATGCTAGGTACAAATCTGAATTATCTTTTCAAAGTGACAGTACTAACAAATTTCTCTTCAAAAACAAAAGGAAGATAATGACGACACTTTACTATTTTGAATTGAAAACTGCTTTCGACACTTGATAAAACTACTAATTCAAATCAAATACAAGAGTAACTGTATAATCGACCATTAAGAACAATAGAATTTTTTTCTTTGACTGAAAACGACACTTGCGACACTTTGAAATCAAAAGATGACAGTTCGACTATGCTACTACTTTGTAAAAGAGAACTGAAAACGGCGGAAAATACATAAAAACATTCACAGTTCTGTAGAGTCTCTACTTTACACCTTATCATCCATCATTACCTACTGTTTTCATCACTTTCCTCTCTCTTTTGCCTCATTTTCCACCCAGATCATTACATTAGTTGTCATTAAACATGATCAAGTGAGCTTTGCTAATGGGTGATTGTTTTGTTTAGTTTTTGGCATACTTACAGGCATTCCGCAGCCATCTGCTGATTCCGCAACCATCTGCTGATTCCGCAGCCATCTGATGATGCCGCAGCCATTTTGTTGATCTCAAGGTTCCACGTGCCATTTTGCAGAACGAGCCACATGGGCATGTTGGAATATATGTGCTCGAGGTTCCTGTGCCATCAGTTCAGCCAGCCACGTCACCTGTACCTCCGGTCAAAGGGGGTCAAGTTTCGGTCAAATAAAGGCAGCTTAACGTTGATTGGTAAGCTGTTAGGTTACGTCGGTGGAAAAGGTGACTTGTCCGTGTTTTGCAAGCCGTGGGGAACATGATCCAACGTTGGATTCATTGCCCATAACGACCAGGACCTCCAGCTCGACCATGAGGCATATGACGTGTTGACTGCACTTAATTACGCATGACATTCTGTTGATTTTCTGTTTTATGCTTTACGCATTAGGCTATCTTGCAGATGCCTATAAATACTTGCGTCTGCGTACGCTTATGTTAACTTTTTAGCTGTTGTAGTTTATGACTTTGTGAGATTTTTAGCACACTTTTAAAACTCTGTTTTATAGTGCTGTTCCAGCCCTTTGACTATGTATTTCTGCATATAAAGTAATGGAAACAGTGCTGTTTTGAAGTTCTACATCATCTGAGTTTTCTGTGGGTTGTTTGGATGGAGGGCCCCTGTCCATGACTGCCCGTGTATAAGTATTTCATGTTCATACTTCTGCAATTTCTTTATTTTACTTACAACATTTCCTTTTCTTGAAGTTATGTACAGCTTACTTTCTTTTCATTGCTGCAGCCTTTATTTTCACTGATCAGCTTTGTCTCTTTGCAGGTTTTGACCTGGGATTAAGTGTATTGTATTTGCTTTAATATCTAATGGTAGTTGCAGTTGTCTTATTCATAACGCTGCCCTTTTTACTCTGTTTTCTAGACTAGTTTTTAGCTTAGTTTTACAAGTTGGATGCTAACTAATTTATGTTCTCTTTATCATGAATGGTTTATCTTTCAGAGAACAGAACACTAATTAATTGCAGCTTGTTTTTAAGTAGTCTTGGCTTGTGGCACTAATACTTTTTCCACTTGTGACACATAATCACACATGTAGGAAGCAATATGATGGAAAAGGCTTAGTAGTGCTATAATTTGTCACTTAGAGTTTTTATCAATTCTTGGATTTGTCTTCAGCTACTTCCTAATCGTGTTTTACGCAGTACTATGTGGTAGAAGCAGGGAGTTAGGAAGAGATAACCATTATCATCAATCCTTGAAGTGATTTTCTTGTTTCTTTTATTTGCAGCAATATGGATAGAGACTAATGCCATTAGAACGTGGTCATTTGCTTTCAAGTCATTTCAAGCTATTTACTTCTTTCAAGTTTTTTTCCTTTACAAATTCAACAAGTAATTAGAAATCACCATTCACACACTTTCACTCATCTCGAACTCACTTTTCACACACTTGCACTCATCTGTCTATAATCATCACTCCATCTTAGGAAGATAAGTTAACCATAAACAACACCCCAAACGACAAAAGCTCTAAGAAAGTTGCTTAAGTACATATAGTACACCTTCACTTCATCAGCTTACGAGCCCCGGGTTGAAAATTAATGACATCAATTTAGGAACACTAAATTGACTAAACATTTTGGCGCCGTTGCCGGGGAAGTGAAATTAAGTAGCCATACTTAGATAAAAAAAAAAACATAAAAATTTCAAGGAAAGAAGTTAATAACCTATCCAAGTATGCTCTCCTCTTGCACTTTAAAGTGATCTGGAGGATCAGAAAGGAGAAAGTTATTGATTTAGTAGTTTCTTGAGTATGCTCTCTTCTTGCACCTAGAGTGAACTGGAAGATCAGAAAAAGAACTATTAACTTGACTTGAAGAAAAATAATAAAAAAAATGACATGCATAGAGCTAGAGATTCTAGAGGACGGTTTTTAGCTAGAGCTCGAAGTTCAATTTTTACAAGTCCATCTGCTTCAAGGGATAGACAAGGGACACCCCCCTTATCTCCAACCGAAACTCCTAGTCCTGGAATTCCTGGAATTCAAGAGCCAAGAGTTGACTCTCCTACACCTTCTATTGAGTTTGAACCAGGAAGAGACTCTTCTCTTTCTCCTACAGGAAGACCAATTGTAATTGAGGAATTGGAATCATCTGAAGAAGAAGGAGAAATCTCTTCTCATTCACCTTTTGTAGAGGAACCAGAAGATTTTGAAATCCCTAGGAGAATCATCATGGCAGAGGAAGAAGGAGGAGGTAGAGGTAGAGGTAGAGGAGGAGGAGGAAATAACAATAACAATAATGGAGGTAGAGGTCCCATTGGAGGAGGAAATAGAAATGGGGATAATTCATTTGGGTTTCCCATTGTTAATGAGGATTCCCGAGCCACTATGAAAAACATATCACCATCTGTCCTCCCTAACTTCCATGGGTTAAGGACTGAGGACCCTGAAACATTCTTATTTGAGTTTGAAGTGGTGTGTCGAACTTATGACTACCTGGATGACTCTCAGAAACTCAAGTTGTTCCCTTCAACACTGAAGGATCAAGCCTTGAAATGGTTCATGGGGTTACTCACTCAATCCATTAGGACTTGGGATGAGATGAAACAGACATTTTTGGATAGGTATTTAGACTATTGCATGCCTACTAATCACAAGGACGAGGTTTTTAAAATGGTACAAAAAGAAGATGAGAGTCTAGAAGATTTACTTGAAAGATTTCAATATAACTTGAAAAGAGCAAAAATGAATACCTTGGATGAAGAGACCTTAAAAGCCCTCTTATTGAAAGCCATTAGGGATGAATGGATAGACATCTTAAACATGATGGGGAAAGGGGATATTTCTCAACTTTCTCTCAATGACATAGCAGAACTTTGTATCCATCTCTCAAGGGGCAAATCAAAAACTCAAAAAGGGCCTAGAGATCCTTCTCTCCTTAGGGCGAATAAATCTGCAACAGGATCAGTGAGTAGGGCTGAAATCGGCAGTATGCTTGATGAATTTAAAACTGACATCTTAGGGAGTCTTAGTGAACAACTTGATACCCTTAAGATTCACAATAAACAAAAAGCAGAAGCCGAGGCTTTGGCTATCTTTTGCCCGAAATGTAGAAATAAACATGCTTTAAGGGAATGTCCCTTAGATGCACACGTTGTAGAAACATGTGTAATTTGCTCAGAAACTCATGAGACCAAGGATTGTCCCTCAATTCCTGGCCTCAAAGCAGTCTTTCAAGAGGATCCAGATACACTTGAATCTCTCTGTTTTATTGCAAGGAGACCTTGGCAAGGACAACAGAATCAAGGGTTTAACAACTCTATGAATTCTCAAACCCAACCAAGTTGGAATCCTTGGCAACAACCTTGGCCTCAACCTCAAAATGCTTTCCAAGCATGGATGCAAAGCATGCAAAATCCTTATGGGAGATTTGCACAATTCTATCAATATCCTCCATCATTTCAGAATCAGCAAGCTCCACAACTTCCAAACCAAGGTCAACAACTATCATTGCCATACCCTCAACAACAACAACCTCCTCCACAAAATCAAAATTCTCAATTAGCACTTCAATCCCAGCAGAAATCTAATCAACTTCCCTCTCAGCCATTACCAAATCCAAATAATAGGAACCCTCAAAATGCTTACATGATGGAAGGTCAACCATTCCCTACCTACATGGTTGTTCCTCTTAATGAAGTACAACTTAGATCAGGTAGAATCCTAGATCAACCTTCCACAAGTGTTCAACAACCAAGCATTTCTGAGGAGGAATCTCTCAAAGTCAATAAAGGTTCTGAAGTATCACTTCAAAACCAAAATATCCAAAAAGAAAAAGAAAAAGAATCAATCTCTACAACTCCCCTAGTTGAGCAACCTACACCTACAGCTACACCTCCCTTTCCTGAAAGATTGCAAATTGATAAAGGGGTGGAAAAGCAGATATGGGTGCCTGACTATAACTTCCTAGATGAATTGAAAAATGTATGTATCAAGATCCCCTTGTTACAAGCCATTAAGGAAATTCCCATTCTAGCGAAGACAATAAAGGAGTTGAGTTTGAAGAAAACAGTAAAAAGAACCAGAGATACTAAAAGGATACATCTAGTTGGAAAAATTGCAGACATAATGATGGGTAAGATTACCATGCAAAAGTATGTAGATCCCGGTAGTCCTATTGTCAAAACTCATATTAATGGGGTTGAAATCCCAAATACTCTGATTGACTTAGGGGCCGCGATCAACATCATGAGTAGACAGACCATGGATCAGTTAAAGCTTCCTAATCTTCTCTTTACACCTACTTTGCTGCAGCTTGCAGATAGATCAATCATTAAACCTGATGGTGTATTGGAAGATATTCCAGTCTCTCTAGATTCTTGGGAGTATCCAGTTGATTTTATGATTTTAACTCCCAAGAACAATCTAGGAGGACATCCTCTTATTTTAGGAAGACCTTGGCTGGCCACAGCTGATGCTTTCATAAGCTGTAGGTCTGGAGACATGTATATATCAGATGGTAATTCCACCAAGAAGTTCAACTTGTATCCCCCAGCAAAAGCTATAACAGAAATAGGAGAAGATGAATGGGTAGAGGATGAAGATACTATACAACCAGTTCTAACCATCTCTGAGATCAGTGAGGATAGTCAAATTCTAAATACATTAGAAAATTTTGAAGTATCTTTAGAATATGACTCTGAACATTTTCAGATAGATGCAGACATTGAATATCTCTCCTCTAGACAAATGTCTCTCTTCTCAATGGAAGAGTTTGGTAGTTCTACAGCTGAAATCCTCCCAGGAAAAACATTAAACATTAACAAAAACTTGGGAAGACCACAACAAGAAGAATTAACTAAACTGTTGCAAAAACATTCCACTGCCTTTGCATGGGAATACACTGACATGAAAGGAATCGATCCTAAGACTTGTATTCATCACATCTACATTGAAGAGAATAGTAGACCTATTAGGCAACCACAAAGGAGGATGAATCCAAACCTTAGGGAAATCGTGAAAGAAGAACTCCAGAAATTGCTCAAGGTAAACTTCATTTACCCCATCTCAGATAGCCAGTGGGTTTCTCCCTTGGTTATAGTGCCCAAAAAGAATGGTAAATGGAGAGTTTGCATTGATTATCGAGAATTGAACAAGGCAACCTTAAAGGATCATTTTCCTTTACCTTTTATTGATCAGGTACTAGACACCTTAGTAGGTAAAAAGTATTTCTCATTCTTGGATGGTTTTAGTGGGTACAATCAAATTCAGGTAGCACTTGAAGATCAAGACAAAACCACATTTACTTGTCCTTGGGGAACTTTTGCCTACCGAGTACTCCCTTTTGGATTGTGCAATGCACCTGCTACATTTCAAAGGGCTGTATTAGGAATCTTTTCAGATCTGATTCATGATTGTGTAGAGGTATACATGGACGATTTCACAGTTTATGGTAATACATTTGAAGAAGCTTTGGAAAATTTGGAAAAAGTACTGGTAAGATGTAAGGAAACAAATCTTTCTTTAAGTCATGAAAAGTGTTTTATGATGTTTACTGAAGGGATTGTTTTAGGACATCATATTTCAGGAGATGGGTTCAAGGTTGATAAATCCAAAGTGGAAGTCATCTCTAAGTTACCTGTTCCAAATTGCCAGAAGGATGTTAGAAGTTTTCTTGGGTTTACTGGGTATTACAGAAGATTTATTGAAAACTTCACTAGGATAGCATCTCCTCTTTTCAAATTGCTTACCAAAGACTGTGAGTTTAAATGGGATCCTGAGTGTCAATCTGCCTTTGAAGCTTTAAAGTCTAGAATATCTGAAGCACCCATCTTAAGGGGGCCAAATTGGAAACTCCCTTTCCACATCTCTACTGATGCTTCAAATACAGCTCTAGGAGCTGTTTTGGGACAAAAGGATTTGATCCCTTATGCCATTTATTACACAAGTAAGAATTTGACTCCTACTGAGTTAAATTATACTGTTACAGAAAAAGAGTTCTTAGTTGTGGTACATGCAATCAACAAGTTTAGACACTACATAACTGGCTATGAAACCTTTGTCCATACTGATCACTCTACCATAAGATACTTAATGAACAAACCTGTCACTAATGGTAGAGTTACAAGATGGCTTTTACTTTTGCAAGAATTTAACATTACTGTGTTAGATAGACCTGGAAAGCAAAACACAGTAGCTGATTTCTTGTCTAGAATCCAAAACACTAATGAAGATTCTCCAGTAGAAGATAAGTTTCCAGATGAATACTTGTTTGCAGTTACTACCAAGACTCCTTGGTATGCAGATATGGCTAATTATCTTGTTACAGGGAAGCTTCCTCTACACTTATTTCCTAATGAGAAACGGAAAATCATTCGGGAGAGTTCACATTATTCTTGGATTTCTAATGAATTGTTCAAAACAGGGCCAGATTGTATAATCAGAAGGTGTGTTCGGGAAGATGAAATGCCTGACATCCTTAAGGCATGTCATGATGAACCATGCGGCGGGCACTTTGCGGACAAGAGGACAGCCTATAAGATCCTTTCTTTAGGATATTATTGGCCTTCTCTCTTTAAAGATGCAAAGCAGTATGTTAGAAGGTGCGACAACTGCCAAAGAGTTGGGAAACCAACTCCTTCAAATGAAATGCCTCTACAGCCTCAGGTATGCATCGAACCCTTTGAGAAATGGGCTCTAGATTTCGTTGGACCAATTAATCCACCATCAAAGCAAAAGAAGTATATACTGGTTTGTACTGATTATGTTACTAAGTGGGTAGAAGCAAAAGCATTGCCTTCTGCCACTGAAAATTCAGTTGTTCAATTTCTTTTTGAGGATATTTTCACTCGTTTTGGTGTCCCAAGGGAAATTGTGACAGATCAAGGCAGCCAATTTACATCTAAATTGATGGAGAAGCTGATGGAGGAATATAAGATCAAGCACAGAACATCTACTCCCTACCATCCGCAATCCAATGGTCAAGTGGAATCTACCAATAAAGTTCTTGAAGGCATTATCACCAAGACTGTTCATCTTCATAGAAGAGATTGGGCGGAAAGGCTCCCTGAAGCCTTATGGGCCTATAGAACCACATGGAAGAACACAACAGGACATTCTCCCTATGAACTTGTTTATGGGAAGGAAGTCCTGCTTCCTATTGAGTTCCAAATCAAGACCTTCAAGATGGCAGTCCAATTGGGAATGAGCCTCTCAGAAGCTCAAAAACACAGAATGGACCAGCTAAATGAGCTAGATGAAATAAGACAAGTTGCAATTCTAAGGACCGATCTAGTTCAGCACCAAAGATCTAAATGGCATGATCGTCATATCAAGGAAAGAAAGTTTCAAAAAGGAGATTGGGCTCTATTGTTTGATTCAAAATTCAAAGACTTCAAAGGAAAGTTTCAAACTCATTGGCTTGGGCCATATGAGATTGATGAAGTCTTTAGCAATGGAGCAGTTCGAGTAAAAACTATTGATGAATTTCATACTCCTCTTATTGTGAATGGCCACCGCTTGAAAATCTACCAGAAGCCATTCTCAAAAGAAGAGTTTGTCAAATTGTTCAAAGAAGATTCTGCAATTAGGTTGGTGGAGAAGGATTCTTCTCCTCCATCAGCCTAATCTTTGGTTTTTGAAAAAAAAAAAGAAAAAAAAAAAGAAAAAAAGAAAAAGAAAAAAGAATAAATGTATGAGACTGAAAACCAATCTCTGATTGGCAGTCTCATACAGAAAACCTGAGGTGAAAATCAGGGTCACCTGACACCTCATGTTTTCCAAAAAAAAAAAATCTCTCTTTCTTCCCTTATTTCATCTCATTTCATCATCACCACCATATCATCCACCATTTCATTCATTTTCACTCCACTTCATTTTTCCATTCATCCACCCATCCACTACATTCCATTCCATCAATAAAGTCATTTTTAGATAGTTAAAGTTGTTTTTGTGCAGTCGGAGGCTACTACTGCAGATTCCGCAGCTATCTGAAGATTCTGCAGCCATCTAATGATTCCGCAGCTCTCTGTACCTGCATAAAAAAAAAAAACACAGTCTGTTTGAAATTTCTTCGCAGCTCAGTAGTCATCAATAATAAATGAAAAATGGTCATGCAACAGCCATAAATCAGCGAAGGGTTAGTGGCAAGTCATCAAAGGAAAATCTAAGCGGGAATCTGAGGTATGGGTTAAATCCTAAACTTACAGTTATTTCATTATGCAAAGTTTTCTAGGTTATGTTTCTTGCCACTAAGTGTAATGATTACCAGTCATGCGACCATATACCCACGTATCTCCCAAGTCTATAAGTCCTTGATTACCACGATTTTGAATTTCACTTGCGGCTGCTTCTTCCATTAAGATCTCATACTTAGGTGACGTAACCTAATGTACTACGTCTCTATGACATTAACTCACGCAGCCAAGTGTAACTTCGAAACCGAAATCTAAGGACATAGCCGTTCCATTCATCATTCCATAACCCTTCTACCCTCTTACGCTCATATCATTTCACTTTCGCTGTTTCATTTCCACTCACACTGTTTCATTCCATTTACGCTGTGCTCATTACGCTGCCACCATTCACTATACTCTGTTTTCCCTCTCCGCTAAATTCTAATCACCAGTGGAGGTCTGTTACGGCCGTATCCAGAGCTAAAGCCATAATCCACTATGTTGAGGCCGTAAATCCACCAAGTCAAGGCCATTTTAAAGCCGAGTTCCAAAACAGAGCCGTGAATTCACTGTGTAAGACCCTTGTTGAAGCCGTGTTCCAAAACAGAGCCGTGAATTTACTGTGTAAGGCCGTTTTGAAGCCGTGTTTTAAATAGAATAGAGCCATAAGAGCCAATGGGAAAGCTCTTAAGGGCAGAACCGGAAGGTTCAAAGTTTTTGGAGGGTTATCCTCAGGTCAAAGAGGCATTACAAAAGGCAAACTGGTTACAATGTATACAGAAGTTCAGAGGCTACCATAAGGAGGTTACCAAGGCCTTTGCAAGGTCCTTCAGAGAAAAGGATAATCACGTGGAGATAGGGGACTTACAATTCACAGTCAATGAAAGCAGCATAGCACAAGCTACCTCACTTCCACAGACTGGAGAAAGGTGGTTTAAGAACTGGTCAGTTCAAGATCAGCAGTGGAAACAAATTTTAAAAAACCCAGGTATGGACACCAGTATCTTTACCAAAGGGATTCCTGTTTCTTATGTTAAGGAGGAGTGGACCACTTTACTCTTGTTAGTGCAAAATTTTTTCACTTGTGAGGGAAGATTTGGGGTCTTATATGTTTATCATGCAAAGGTTATGATGCATTTTCTAGGAGATGATATTAACCTCCCATACTTTCTATTTTCAAGTCTTAAGAAAATGTGTGCAATGGTCCAAAGGAACCCCAGAAATATTGAAGCACATTTATATCATCACGGTCTTGTGAAATTGCTAATGGAGGAACAATTGAAATCAAAAAGAGACACATGGGAGAGGTTTCTCATAAGAAATCATTTTCAAGAATTAGGAGAAACTTCTGGAGGGTCCCCTCAAGTACCAAAAAGAAGTAGAAGAAAAAGAGGAGAGGGGGTTAACCAAGAAACTACTGCCCAAACAGAAACTATTGTTCCTGATACCACTCTTCCTGAAACAACTGCCCAAGAGGAAACTGTTCAAGAAGAGTTTGATGAGGAAACTGATATACAGCATCCTGAACAGGAAATTGATCCTGGATTTACTGAAGATGATAGCCAAGCAGCCCAAGGAATTATCACTGAAACTCTTTCAGAACTTGCTCAAGAAATTGCTCAGAAAAGAAAAGAAGGGAGGAAGAAACGAAAGCAAGATAAAGGTAAATCTGTAGTCCAAGAAACTCACCTCACTCCTGAGAATACTAGTGAGGAAGACACTTAGCCCTTAGCTCAAAGAATGGCCAAACTTCATAAAACTGCCCTCTCTAAAAAGGTGGAAAAACAGAAGCAAAAAGTACCAAAAGAAAAACAGAGTACCACCTCTGTAAGAAGGAGCAGCAGATTACAAAACAGAAAAGTAGGGGCCACAAAGGGTAAACAGTCATTCTTCATTGACTTAGGCTCACCTCAAAAAGGTGCTACAAGTCCTGACTTAGAGAAAAGTCCTTCACACGCTGAGCATATTGAGACTAGTCCTCCACGTGAGGAAAGTCCGTTTGAACATGAACTTGAGCATGAACATGGATCTGAATTTGATTATGAACCAAGTCCCAAAAAGTCACCTGAGGTTGACCCGGAGCAGCAAAAAGTGTATAATTATCTGGAAACATTGGAGCAAGCAGCTGCTGGCCCAAGCAATGTTCAACCTTTAGAACAACAAATCCACTCCTTAAAACAAGAAATTTTTGAGATTGAGGTTTTAAATCGACATATCATGCAAGAAAATGAAAAGTTGAAAGAGCAAGCCAAATTGGATAAGATGATTCGTGATAACACCATGTTACATTTGGGCCTGTGGCAAAGAAGTAACAAAAAGTTAAGGAAGAAATGCAAAAGGCTAGACAGAGCCTTGATCAACCTAAAGTTCAGATGCTTAGTAAAGAAGCCAAGGGTCAATGTGTCTACACAGAGAAAGAAGAGGAGATTGGATGTCTTGGCAGAGGCATCACAACAGGTTGATTGATTAGTGTTTTTGCATGAGGACATGCAATGCCCTCGTAGTGGGGGTATGTAGAGTCTCTACTTTACACCTTATCATCCATCATTACCTACTGTTTTCATCACTTTCCTCTCTCTTTTGCCTCATTTTCCACCCAGATCATTACATTAGTTGTCATTAAACATGATCAAGTGAGCTTTGCTAATGGGTGATTGTTTTGTTTAGTTTTTGACATACTTACAGGCATTCCGCAGCCATCTGCTGATTCCGCAGCCATCTGATGATCCCGCAGCCATTTTGTTGATCTCAAGGTTCCACGTGCCATTTTGCAGAACGAGCCACATGGGCATGTTGGAATATATGTGCTCGAGGTTCCTGTGCCATCAGTTCAGCCAGCCACGTCACCTGTACCTCCGGTCAAAGGGGGTCAAGTTTCGGTCAAATAAAGGCAGCTTAACGTTGATGCGTAAGTTGTTAGGTTACGTCGGTGGAAAAGGTGACTTGTCCGTGTTTTGCAAGCCGTGGGGAACATGATCCAACGTTGGATTCATTGCCCATAACGACCAGGACCTCCAACTCGACCATGAGGCATATGACGTGTTGACTGCACTTAATTACGCATGACATTCTCTTGATTTTCTGTTTTATGCTTTACGCATTAGGCTATCTTGCAGACGCCTATAAATACTTGCGTCTGCGTATGCTTATGTTAACTTTTTAGCTGTTGTAGTTTATGACTTTGTGAGAATTTTAGCACACTTTTAAAACTCTGTTTTATAGTGCTGTTCCAGCCCTTTGACTATGTATTTCTGCATATAAAGTAATGGAAACAGTGCTGTTTTGAAGTTCTACATCATCTGAGTTTTCTGTGGGTTGTTTGGATGGAGGGCCCCTGTCCATGACTGCCCGTGTATAAGTATTTCATGTTCATACTTCTGCAATTTCTTTATTTTACTTACAGCATTTCCTTTTCTTGAAGTTATGTACAGCTTACTTTCTTTTCATTGCTGCAGCCTTTATTTTCACTGATCAGCTTTGTCTCTTTGCAGGTTTTGACCCGGGATTAAGTGTATTGTATTTGCTTTAATATCTAATGGTAGTTGCAGTTGTCTTATTCATAACGCTGCCCTTTTTACTCTGTTTTCTAGACTAGTTTTTAGCTTAGTTTTACAAGTTGGATGCTAACTAATTTATGTTCTCTTTATCATGAATGGTTTATCTTTCAGAGAACAAAACACTAATTAATTGCAGCTTGTTTTTAAGTAGTCTTGGCTTGTGGCACTAATACTTTTTCCACTTGTTACACATAATCACACATGTAGGAAGCAGTATGATGGAAAAGGCTTAGTAGTGCTATAATTTGTCACTTAGAGTTTTTATCAATTCTTGGATTTGTCTTCAGCTACTTCCTAATCGTGTTTTACGCAGTACTATGTGGTAGAAGCAGGGAGTTAGGAAGAGATAACCATTATCATCAATCCTTGAAGTGATTTTCTTGTTTCTTTTATTTGCAACAATATGGATAGAGACTAATGCCATTAGAACGTGGTCATTTGCTTTCAAGTCATTTCAAGCTATTTACTTCTTTCAAGTTCTTTTCCTTTACAAATTCAGCAAGTAATTAGAAATCACCATTCACACACTTTCACTCATCTCGAACTCACTTTTCACACACTTGCACTCATCTGTCTATAATCATCACTCCATCTTAGGAAGATAAGTTAACCATAAACAACACCCCAAACGACAAAAGCTCTAAGAAAGTTGCTTAAGTACATATAGTACACCTTCACTTCATCAGCTTACGAGCCCCGGGTTGACAATTAATGACATCAATTTAGGAACACTAAATTGACTAAACAAGTTCTTTGCACAATGGAGGCGGAATGATGGAAAGGAAGGGGGTTTCAATAGTGGTATACTGATCGCAGACAACAAAACACCTGAATAGAGCTGAAGAGAGTGAACACAGAAACCAAAATCTGAGAGCAGAAGAGGTCTTGTCGGATCAGCGCACCTGTAACATAGGGAAAGTGCGATGCAACGCACCTACTGCACACGGGAAGTGTGATGCATCCAGATTCCCAAGAGTAGAAGGTGGATGGTCCAGGGACGAGATTTCAACTGGGTTCTGGGTCACGGTTTGCAGCTCAGTTCAGGGATTTAGGCCGGGCAAGTGATGTACAATAAATAGAAATCATAGGGGCTGATCTAATGAGGTTACTAGAGCCACCACTAGGGAAATTAGAAAGTCTGCAAATCGATTGTTCAGTTTATAAACAGAACCCGGAGATAGACTGAAGCAGCATTGATCTACTGTGCACTTGCATAGCAAATGCAGTTCGAAGGCTAGCTGGTTTGACTTCAGGCTCCATCTATAAGTTTATAAAACAAAAAAATATAGACAAACAAACAATCTATTTGTTGAGATTGCAACAAGATGTTGGAGCTTAGTGAAAAGAGTCGCCTTCACTAAGTGGGCCCGCAGGCAAATTATGGCGCAAGTTCTATTTTTGATCACAGTGTGGATGATCACAGTGTGGATGATCACAGTGTGAGTGATCACAGTGTGAGTGATCACAATGTGGGTGACCAAAATGTGGGTGACCAAACTGTGGGTGATCAAAGTCTATTTTTAGACTGGTTGTCAAAAATAGAAAAGTCAAATATTATTGTCTCATAATAATATTTGGACTATAAACTTGATCTTATTCTCTTGGAGCACTTCAGTTTGAGCTACAGATGTGGCCCATGCAGCTGTCAGAAGGAAGTACGCTTTTCTTATGAGTCAGTTGAGTTGTTGCATGCATGACTTCAGTTATAACTCAATCAGTTGAGTTTGGTGGAGTTGATTGTGGGGTTGATGGAGTTGTGTTCAGTTTGACTTGGTTAAACTAGTTTTAGTTAGTCTAACTACAGATAGACTAATGATGAGTTTTTAAACTAATTATTAACTCATAATAAAACTATAGAATACATCAGTTAACTCAGTTGCATGTCAGTGCATGTTCAGTTCAACAGGGACAGGTGTTAGAGAATCAGATTGCTATCAGTTGTGACTATAGTTGTGCATCAGATCTTGCACAATCAAGGGATTGAGTATGCCAACGAGTTTGCTCATGTATTTTCCCAGTTTGTAGCTTTTTCTCACGTCTTACACATTGTGAGTGATTCTTTGGAGGTGAAATACGAGTTTGGTAGACCATTCTCATTCATTCTTGAGCAGGTATTGAGCAGTGGAGGCAGGCAAGCAGTGGAATAGATTTGGAGATCAGATCTTAGCTGTATTGTGTGTAACAGGTGGAGCTGGTACTGGATTGCTTGTGATAAGCATTGTACTTTGTAATGTTACATGGTCTCAATCATTAATATACAGATAGTGTGGGGTTTTTAGCGAGATGCTTTCCCCGGGTTACATACTGTGTTAATGTGTGAATGCTCTTGATGTTTTATTGTTATTGATGCTGCTATATTGATGATCAATGTAGAGGAGCTTATGTATTGTGTATGTATTCCGCAATAGTACATGATCACGATAATATTTGTTGAATATGTGTTAAATTATTCAAAATTTCTACATGGTATCAGAGCTGTTGATCATCAGATCTACTATTCAAGAAGTGTTTACATTCTATTTCTTCAGGCAGACTCTGTAATCGGGCCAGGTAGCCTCTGGATTCATCCTTCCTTTGGAAGGTGAGATATCTGGTGAATGCCCATACAGTCCATCTCTGTACGAGAAATATTGTGTTCTCACGAACCTTAGATCCGAGGCGGTTGAGTTGGTTGCTGGTGGAATTCGAATTTGCAGCAGTGTTTTCTTGGTGACAACGCAACAATGTCTTTCAACGGATTGCGATTGGAGTATGCTCTTGAGCGCAGCTCAAACTATATTGCATGGACGGACAGGATGGAGGCAGTATTGGATGATAACGGGCTGAAGGAGTTCATAGAGACGGATGTCCCAAAGCCTACTGATGCTACTCAAGCTGATGGTTGGCAAAAGAAGACCGCAAAATGTCGAAGGATTCTGTTGGAGGGCGTGAACGATCACATTGTGTCCAGCCTCCATGGAAAGGATACTCCATATTTGATGTGGAAATCATAAACAAAATTATTCCAAAGCAAGAGCAATCAGAGGAAGTTGGCACTCAAAGATAAACTCAGAAACATCAAATGCGAGAAGGGTGACATTATTCCCAAGTATCTCACGAAGTTCACTCAGTGTCGAGATGAGCTGGGAAGTGTGGGAGTTACTGTCGATGATGAGGACTTGGTGAGCTTGTCTCTCCTTGGTCTTCCGAAGAGTTGGCATTCCTATTAGGACTCTGTCAATGGTCGGGAGAAATTTCCAGGATGGGAAAGACTATGGTCAGATCTTGTGCAGGAGGAGATCAGGCGGAGTACCAGGGACAGATCTTCGTCAAAGGGAGTTGATGAAGAGAATTGTGCTTTGGCTGCCAAAGCAAAGAAAGGGAAGAGCAAGAAAGCTTCTCAGTCTGGTGTGAAAGGCAAGAAGCAGGATATGTCCAAGGTGAAGTGTTTTCACTGTCACCAGCACGGACACTATGCCACTAATTGTCTGCAGAAGAAAAAGAACAAGCAGGCTGCTGGATCTTCAGCAGGAGAGGCTCTAGCCTCACAGTTTGAGCTTGATTTTTCATTGATCGCATGCTTGGTTTCAAGTGTGATGGGATCAGTGTGGTTCTTGGACAGTGGTGCGTCTTTTCACATGACGGGAGATAGAGATTTGTTCTCTGATCTGGAGGACACAAATCTTGGAGTGCACATCGAGATGGGCGATGATGGTAGATACAGTGCGAACGGTATCGGTACCATTTCCTTTGAGAGGGAGTCTGGTAAACCCTTCGTATTGAAGGAAGTCATGCATGTTCCAGGATTAACGAAGAATCTCATCTCATTGGCGATGTTAGAAGACAAGGGGTATGATGTTGTTTTCAGCGAGGGAAAGTCTTTCCTGTGCAGCAAGACAACTGGTGAGACCCGGAAGATAGGCATTCGAGTGAGGAACCTTTATCAGTTGCATGTAGATGGATGCGCAGCAATGGCGGGCAAGGCAGAAGGATTGGTGAGCCGGGATGATGGCGAGTTGTGGCACAGGAGATTGGGTCACCTTCACCATGGAGCCTTGAAGATATTGCAGCAGATCACTACAGGGCTTCCTAAAGGCACACTTGCGCAGTCAGATCAGTGCAAGGGGTGTACTTTGCAGAAGTTTGTGAAAGCCACCTTTCACGAGAAGGATAGTCGCGCCACGACGATCCTTGAGAGAATTCACACAGACGTGTGTGGACCTTTCTCAGTTGCTCGATAGCAAAACACAGGTATTATGTGATTTTTGTTGATGATTTCTCTCGTAAGTGCTAGATCTTCTTCATGCAGAAGAAGAGCGAGACATATTCAAAGTTCTATGAATTCAAAGCACTGGTCGAGAAGGAGTCAGGGAAGAAGGTGAAGGCTCTTAGGAGCGATAATGGTGGTGAATACATCTTGGACGAGTTCAAGGATTTCTGCAAGGCAGAAGGGATTCGTAGAGAGCTCATAGCTCCCCATAACCCACAGCAGAACGGGGTAGCTGAGCGGAAGAACAGAATGATTGTGGGTGCTGCAAGGGCAATGTTGCATGATCAGGGCCTACCCCTTCACTTGTGGGTGGAAGCATGCAATACAACAGTTTATGTGCAGAACCGTTGTCCTCATAGGATACTTGACATGAGTACACCTGAGGAGACTTATTCTGGTAAGAAGCCTGATCTTTCTCATTTGAGGATTTTGGTGCTAACGTTTACATGCATGTGACGAAGGATGCCAGGAAGAAGTTGGAGCCGACCGCAAAGGTTGGGATATTTGTGGGGTACACTGATACGCCCCACAACTATTGTGTGTATTTTCCAGACAGTGGTAAAACTGTTGTGTGACGGGATATAAAATTTCAGGAGGAGAAAGCCATGAAGTGTTCACTTGAGAGGGAGCTACACTTGCATGCAGATGAGGAGCTATTAGTTCCTAAGGATGAGCTTCAGGACGTGGATCAGCCACAGGACGAGGTTCATGGAGTGGAAGAGACCACTCATGCAGCGCCAACCATCAGAGGGCGAAAGCGCTTAACAAAAGATGCGCGACTGGCTCAAGATGCAGAGAAAGTTGTAGGACCACCTACAGCCCAACGCAGGCAGAGACAGTCACCTGATTGGTACACTGGATACATGGCTCTGATGAGCAAGTGTGTTGTGACTGAGCCATCCTCTTTCGAGGAAGCTGTGGAGGATCCCGCATGGGTAGACGCCATGGTGGAAGAGTATGATTCTATTGTCAGAAACAGTGCATGGGAGATTTTTCCTAGACCGGAAGGGAAATCAGTGGTGGGTTCGAGATGGATCTACAAGGTCAAGCAGGCAGCTGACGGTAGTGTGGAGAAGTACAAGGCAAGATTTGTTGCCCGAGGCTTTTCACAGATAGAGGGGATCGATTATGAGGAGACCTTTGCACCTGTCACAAGGTATTCTTCCATACGGACGATTCTTGCTCTCTCAGCGCAGATGGGATGGCACATTCATCAGATGGATGTGAAGACTGTGTTCCTCAACGTAGTCATTGAGGAGGAGGTGTACATTGAGCAGCCCGAAGGCTTTGAGGTCTTCAACAGCGAGTCACATGTGTGCAGGCTCAAGAGAGCGCTGTATGGGTTGAAGCAAGCACCACGTGCTTGGTACACACGGATAGACAACTATTTCACAGGACTTGGATTCTCCAAGAGCGAGGCGGATCCTAACCTATACTAGATTGTGGTGGAGGGTAAGTTGCTTATCATTGTACTGTATGTTGATGATTTGATTCTAACGGGTGATGAGCTGTTGATACTGTCATGCAAGAAGGATCTTGCTACAGAGTTTGAGATGAAGGACTTGGGCCTCCTTCACTATTTCCTAGGATTGGAAATATGGCAGTGCAGTGGTGGACTGTTTGTTTCTCAGGGCAAGTATGCTCGGGAGATACTAGAGAAGTTCAACATGCATGGCTGCAAGCCTGTTGATACTCCCCTTCCTGGAGGTTGGAGGAAGGAGGATGCCACTTCGGGAGAAGAAGTGGATGCCACTGTTTATCGACAGTTGGTGGGGTCGCTGATGTATTTGGTCAATACACGACCTGATATATGCTATGCAGTTAACCAGCTTTCACAAGCTATGGTTAAGCGTACCAAGCTCTTCTGGAAGGCGGGCAAGCATGTATTGCGCTACTTGAGAGGCACATTGGGATATGGTTTGTGGTACAAACAGGAGGATGAGGTGAAGCTATGTGGCTTCACGGATGCAGATTGGGCAGGGAGCCCAATGGACAGAAAGAGCACATCAGGAGGGGTCTTCAGTATTGGATCGACAACAGTTTCTTGGTACAACAGGAAGCAGAGATCTGTGGCACTCAGTTCAGCGGAGGCCGAGTATATGGCAGCAAGTTTGGCTGCATGCGAGGTTATATGGATGAGGAAGATCCTGGTTGGTTTGTTCGGTTCTCATTTGGATCCTACTATGATTTACTGTGATAACCAAAGTTGCATTAAACTCTCGGCTAATCCTGTATTTCATGATAGATCTAAGCATATTGACATCAGGTACCATCATATCAGAGATTGTGTGCAGCGAAGGATCTTGTTGCTTTCATACATTCCAACGGAGGATCAGGATGCTGATATTCTGACGAAGGCTCTCACCAGGAGCAAATTCGAGTACCACTGAGGCAGGATAGGGGTTGCTGATAATCCATATCTTGTCGAGAGGGAGTATTGAGATTGCAACAAGATGATGGAGCTTAGTGAAAAGAGTCGCCTTCACTAAGTGGGCCCGCAGGAAAATTATGGCGCAAGTTCTATTTTTGATCACAGTGTGGATGATCACAGTGTGGATGATCACAGTGTGGATGATCACAGTGTGAGTGATCACAATGTGGGTGACCAAAATGTGGGTGACCAAAGTGTGGGTGATCAAAGTCTATTTTTAGACTGGTTGTCAAAAATAGTAAAGTCAAATATTATTGTCTCATAATAATATTTGGACTATAAACTTGATATTATTCTCTTGGAGCACTTCAGTTTGAGCTACAGATGTGGCCCATGCAGCTGTCAGAAGGAAGTACACTTTTCTTATGAGTCAGTTGAGTTGTTGCATGCATGACTTCAGTTATAACTCAATCAGTTGAGTTTGGTGGAGTTGATTGTGGGGTTGATGGAGTTGTGTTCAGTTTGACTTGGTTAAACTAGTTGTAGTTAGTCTAACTGCAGATAGACTAATGATGAGTTGTTAAACTAATTATTAAATCATAATAAAACTATAGAATACATCAGTTAACTCAGTTTCATGTCAGTGCATGTTCAGTTCAGCAGGGACAGGTGTTAGAGAATCAGATTGCTATCAGTTGTGACTATAGTTGTGCATCAGATCTTGCACAATCAAGGGATTGAGTATGCCAATGAGTTTGATCATGTATTTTCCTAGTTTGTAGCTTCTGCTCACGTCTTACACATTGTGAGTGATTCTTTGGAGGTGAAATACGAGTTTGGTAGACCATTCTCATTCATTCTTGAGCAGGTATTGAGCAGTGGAGGCAGGCAAGCAGTGGAATAGATTTGGAGATCAGATCTTAGCTGTATTGTGTGCAACAGGTGGAGCTGGTACTGGATTGCTTGTGATAAGCATTGTACTTTGTAATGTTACATGGTCTCAATCATTAATATACAGATAGTGTGGGGTTTTTAGCGAGATGCTTTCCCCGGGTTACATACTGTGTTAATGTGTGAATGCTCTTGATGTTTTATTATTATTGATGCTGCTATATTGATGATCAACATAGAGGAGCTTATGTATTGTGTATGTATTCCACAATAGTACATGATCAGGATAATCTCTGTTGAATATGTGTTAAATTATTCAAAATTTCTACACTATTTGCTCCCCAGTGGAGTCACCATTTTGTTATCGAGAAATCTAGTGTCCACTCAGAGCTATTAGTCCCACTAAGACTGGTAGCTATCTTAGAAACAAACAAACTAAAACTACTTTCGTTTTCCTTTATGAGAGGTAGATAAGAGTGGAATGAAGGACACCAACCTCAGTCTTGCACTTGGTTCCTTGCTCGGTTCCTCTCCGTTCTGACAGATCCTTGCCGCTTCTCCTTCATCTACCTAGCTTCGAAGAGCACCTGCGGAATCAAAGCAGCATAATACTATCGAAGGACATAGATCTACAATCATAAACAATATAGGACCAGATATATATTGACCGCACAAATGCATATATCATCAAACATACAAGAATGTGGAAGAAAACTTGAATAGCTTTATTAATATCAAGAATAGCAAAGAGGATTACAACCAATTTTTTTGACCCAGCGTCATCCTCCAGCATGAAAGCCCTTCTTTCACCTCATGAAAAGCTTAGATCACCCAAAACTATGATATTCCAACAAGAAACCAACAACACTTCCTTACAAGATACAAAATTCCAGCCTCTGGATCTTTGGGATGAGGGATCCATATATAGATGATTGCAGGGGGTGAGTCAGCTTCTAGGATTTTGATTAGTGTCCTCTCTTTGATAGTTCTTGATTCCACTTGGAGATTGATGATCTCTTACTCATCCCTGGGCGAATTTAGAGAGGCAAGTGTCATAGGAGAAGTTTTTGGAAGATTCCATGATCATCCACCTCGCAAACTATCTCTGCCACTTGTCCACTCTTGCCCATCGCACCCTACAGAAGGGATTTTCAGTATGCATCGCACCCTTTTCACTGGGCAGGTGGGATGCATCACACCCTTAGCACTGAGCAACCTGTATGGTCTAGTTTTGACCAGTTTTGAGCAGCTTTTCATGGAGAACTTCTGGGAGATGATGTAATCAGCTGACCTTGTTATTTTAGGGTGTGAAACAAAAATTTTAGGGACTTAGAAGCCCTTGGTTTATGGACATATATGACTGGGGTTGCAGTGCCCAAAAATGTCTATAACACCTTTACTACAGTAGAGTAACTCTCTTAGAGTAGATTTTCCCTTCTTCCATCAAAGAATCAAGCTTCTTCTGACTCTATAGAAGTCTGTCTTGGAACCGTAGTGGTCTCTCACTAGCTGAACAGTGATAACAGGCAGAACCATCACTTTTTACTTGTGCAAACAAAATTGTCACCTCCGAGTTTATACGAACCCCGGGTTGATAAGTAAAGCTGGTAGCCTAGGAGTTGTAGCATCCTTGCTTCAATGATGGCACTCATCACTTTTTTTGGTGCCTTCCTTCTAATCTGTCATGATGGGCTTTGTGGAGGTCACTTCAACAAAGATGACAACATTCAAAGTGTTACAAGTAGGCTATTATTGGCCCACTCTTCATCAGGATGTGAAAAAGTACACTAGTCAGTGTGATCAGTGCCAAAGGATGGGAAGGCCTACTCCATGAGATGAAATGCCTCTGCAGCCTCAAGTGAATTTTGAGCCATTTGACAAGTGGGACATGGACTTCATTGGGCCTATTGACCCTCCTTCAAAGCAAAAATAATACATTATTGTGTGCACTAATTATTTGACTAAGTGGGTGGAAACCAAGGCAATTAAGGCAACAACAGAAGAGAAGGTGGCTGATTTCCTAAGGGAGAATGTATTCTACAAATTTGGGTACCCTAGAGAGTTGGTCACAGACCAAGGCAACAAGTTTACCTCCAACATGATTGAAGACCTGCTCATCCATCACAAGATCAAGCATAGGACCTCTAATCCCTATCATCCACAAGCTAATGGGAAAGTGGAGGTGACCAACAGAGCACTGGAGGGAATCTTAACCAAGGTGTTGAGCAATAGTAGGAAGGATTGGGCAGAAATACTAGTTGAGGCCACCTGGGCCTATAATACCACATGGAATACCACCATTGGATTCACACCCTATGAGCTGGTCTATGGGAAAAAGGCCTTGCTGTCCATTGAATTTGAATATAACACATTAAGGATGGTAGCCAAACTAGATTTGGATCTCAGCAGTGCACAGAAAGAGAGATTGTTCCAATTGAATGGCTTGGATGAATTTGGAATTCAGGCCCTCCTACATACAAAGGTAGTTCAACTTCAGAGGAAGATCTGGGATGATAAAAATATTAAGGACAAGTAATTTCAGGAAGCCGATTGGGCATTGTTATATGATTCTAGGTATAAAGAATTCATGGGAAAGTTAAGGACAAGATGGATCGAACCTTATGTTGTGGAAAGATGCCATGATAATGGTTCAATGCAAATCAAAACCATAGATGAAGAAGCCATTCCTTTGCTTGTTAATGGACACTGATTGAAAATGTACAAGAGACCTTTAGCAAAACAAGAGTTCGTTGATGATATCAACAAAATAGTGATGATGTGGGAGCAAGTTCCAGCTCCCACCTCATAAAATCACTGAGGAAAAAAGAAAAAAGAATAAGGACTCAGGTGAAAACCTCCATGAGGCTCCTAAGTCCCATCTTTGGGTTGAAAACCTCTTGAGGCGGCCTAGTGATGAAAAAAAAAAAAAAGAAAAAAATGAAAAAAGAACAAAAAGAAAAAGAGAATAAGAAGATCCCTAGGTGAAAACCTTTCTTGAGGTGCCCAGGGCAAATAGCTAGGGTGAAAATCTCTCTGAGGCAGCCTAGTTGTTTTTCAAAAAATAAAATAAAATATTTTTCATGAGATTTCCATTTGCAGGTGCGCAAGAAGGACAGTCAAGGAGCAGAAGAGGATCCCAAGGAGACCCCTACCTCTCACATATTCATTTTCTTCACTCCTTACCATGAATCCCTCCATCAATTTTGTCATTTCTCCACTCCATTTCTTTGATTTATGCAAACACTGTGTTTTTTGAAGGACCCCCTGTATTCCTACAGGATCCCCTGAAAACCTGCATGATGATCTTGTAGAATTACAGTGACCCAAAAATCCTACAGGAAGTAATCCGAAGGCATATTATGGACTTGTTAGGTCCCTAAAATTCACCCTATTCATGCTCTAGCACCTCACCTTGTCCACCATCATCATCCCTGCACTCACCATTCAAAAAAAGATCAGTTTCAATAGTTTCTTCCAGTCTTCAAAAGAAAAATAAAAAAAGAGGAAACAAAGAGGAGTAAAGAGCATTACCTGAGTATCCTTTTCTCTCCACACTTCCACTCCTTATTTCCATCCATGTCACCATCCTCACAACCCCAACAAGAAAAATTATTAAAGAATTATGAGGGAGAAGAAGCTATAGGACATCCTGTAGCAGCCTATCCCACAAAATGCCAATCACACCAGCAACAAGTCTTCACTAGGATGATCCAGGAGCTCCAAAGCAGCAGCATCAGATCTTCAGCCACAAATACCTGCAAAAACAAAGAAACCATTAGTAGATGTTAAACACACATGGACAACGAGAGAGATATGAAAGATAAAACATGCAATACAATTTTATTAACAAGAGATTTACATTTATAGTACATTATGTGACTCTTGGGTTTCAGATCCCAAGGTCTCTTGAACTGCTTTGGTCTATTCGGCTTCCACACTAACCCATTTAGGATTAGGTGTCCAACATTCCCCCCCTTAATCCGAAGGGTTATGTATGAGTCCAAGAAGAGAGCTCTAATACAAAATGTGCAAAAAATGCATGGCAGCACTAGGATGAATGTGCTCGATGAAATGCTGGTAAAAAGGGCGGTGGTTTAAGGATGACCACCAACACTGGAACGCTTAGTGCAGTTCCCGGAACTCTTCCAAAACTGGCAAGAAACTGAAGTTTTCTGCTAGAGGAAGTGATCCTATTGTTTTAAAGAGGGAAACCTTTAACCATAAAGGGAGGTCTCACCCCACATAAAAGGTAAAACTTCAACCTGAAAAGGGAAGTCTCAACCTGTGATGGTTTAAGGATAACCAACAACTCTGGAATGCTTAATGCAATTCCTGGAACTCTTCCAAAATTGGCAAGAAGCTGGTGTCTTCTGCTAGAGGAAGTGTTCTCAATTGTGTTCCCGAAACTCTTCCAAAACTGGCAAGAAGCTGAAGTCTTCTGCTAGAGGAAGTGTCCCAGATTGCCAACTGAAGGCATGTTTAGGGGCATCTTTGTCGCTGGCTACAACTCTGAAACTGGTGTGGCAGGTTGTGGCTCAGGCTCGCTTGATGTGACTTTGAAGCTTGTAGATGACCATCAGTTCCCCCCCTGTCAGATACAAGGTGAGATGATGGAGGAAACTCAACTGCAAGACTGTTCAATATTCTGGAACAAGTTCTGACATGTGTTTGGAATATCTTCTTGGCTGTTGATGCCCATTGCCAAGAAGCGATCCATCCAAGATGAATCTTTGTTCTTGCAGGACGTTTGTTTTTGAAGCATTTGTTTGAATAATGACTGGTTTTATGACAGTGCTTACATGGATGAAGATCAAAACAATGATCTTTCAGATGGCCAACTCAGTCACAGTGTTGGCATTTCACGATCAGTTGTTGTTGTTGTTGTTGTTGCTGTGGAGGAAGAGGAGTAGAATCTGGAACAACTGAAGCTGAACTGTCATGAAGAGCAGGTGAACTGTCATGCATGAATCCAACACTCTGAAATTGAATGGGCTTGGCATAGTCTGGAATATGAAAGGACAAGTCCTTATCATATCCAAGACCAGTTCTGTGCTTGTTGTGGACAAGCTGTTCCCAAGGTCTGATGATGGGCTTGGGAAGTGCAGATTGAGTTTCTGCATCTGCATGTTCAACTGCTGCTTTATTGGGCATTGGATCTGAATGAACTTGCTGCTTATGGGAGTCTATTTCACTGTTCTGAACAAAAACAGGTTCAGAATGATGACTTCTTTGTTTTAATTCTTCTTGCTGAAGCTGAGATTCAAGCTGTAAAAAATCAATCTTTTCCTGTGCATTATATAAGCATGTCTGAATGTCACAAAGAGTGTCTTTGCTAACATTTACCTTCCCACCAATAGTGGAGTGTATTAGTGTATTCAGTAACTCTAATACATCATCAAATCTAGCCATTGTCTCAACAAAGAAATGAACACTCAGCAAGTCTAGACAAACCCCAGCTATTGAAGATTTCAAAAATTAAGAATATCAGTTTGAAAAATACATTGTCCAATACCAGACTTTCAGAGATTCTGTTCTTTAAATTCTGTAGAAATTTTTAAGTTACGTAGCTGATTCCTTCAAACTTTATAGAACTTGCCTCTATATCCCTTCTGGAAGCTCAAGAATGAAAAAAGAAGAAAAAATCCGTGAATACCAGCAATGGAGACACAGCTCAAACTCCACGAATATACACAAGGGTAGCTCGACCTCTTCCTTCAATAATAAATCCAAGAATCTCAACCCCCTTTTTTTTATGGAAAAGACCCCAATGATGTAAAAACTTCACCGAAGGTATTCAAAAGGCACTTAACTAATTCAGCTAAGAATTTAGTCAATCACTAACAGATTTGTGTCCAGCAAGAATGAGAGGCTCAAAGTCCTTCCAACACAGATACAGTAGATATGTTTCACCCTTACAATGCTCAGGTATACCAAGATACGCTTTGTATGGATGCACAACTAGATTACTTCTTCCTTCTTTGAAATTCGATCTTCAACTACAGGAATGGATTACATATACCTCTGATCAACTCTAATAATAACAGAGATTTGAAGTAGAATATACCAGCAAATGTTAGGAAGAACAGTGGCTGTAGATAAGTGTTATAACATCAAAGAAGCTCCATCATTACAGAGAAAACACCATAGTGATAATATATGCAACGTATTCAACTCCAAGACAGAGAAATAAATATGGAGTGTCTTCAATATTGATCCAATCCCAAACTGCTATGCATCTGTTAAAAATCAACAGTTTTTCTTTTGGGTTGACGAAGCTGAAGTCCAATCTTCATTCATTCTTTGGTGCCATAAGCAGAGCAATATCGTTTGGATTTTATTAGAAGGCTTGCCAAATATTTCAACCAGAGTTAGTATTCATCCATGGGTAATTGTGTGGCATCTCATCGATCCTGGGCAATATCAAGTGCACATATATATGGGCAGTATCTTAATGTAAAAAATACACCAGAAATGTCATACACAAAGAAATTTCCGAGATCCAAATCTACAATTATAAACACTCATCGCACAAAATGGCTTTCAACCTCATATACTTTCATGATGAGAACTGCGCAATATGCTATGAAGATAACCACCAGTCATGATCAAAGAGACAAGGGATACAACACCGGCAGGGAAAACCTTTCCAGATTTCTTGAAACGAGACCCCAGAAGGCTACCTCCTTCACGGCAAGCCCGGTCTCCTCCACGAGTCACGTACAATAGTGGCAACAAGCACAAGCTTTTCTAGTATTTGTCAGCCTTGCAGTCCCGCAAATCGTGCAGCCTTCCAATTGCATCCTCAGCCAGCAGCATCAATATTCTCAAAGAAGGTCTATTATAGAAGTTCATTTTTCGGCGCACGTGTTCATCGGAATGTTGATACTCCGAACAGAGATGTGTCCAACTGCTCCACGAGGGGAATAGTCGCCACTCTTGCACCTGACAGGTCGACCACACCGTTGCCGGATAGAGCGGAAGAATCAATCGGCAGGTTAAAACTAAATGGAGAAGCTTCTTCTGCTGGAAGAGGGGAATACCTGGATGAAAGAGAAAATGGGGCTGCTAAAAGCACTACAAAATACTATGGTGCTACAGAAGTCACGAAATCTTTTCCGACGGGATTATCTAAGTGACGAGAGTACGAGCTTCTGAGCATAAAGGATTACTTAGACAGAGCACTCGACTTTATTCGACCTGACGGTGGACCTTCTCGCTGGTTTTGTCCTTTGGAGTGTGGTAGCGCTCCCAAGGATGCTCCACTCCTGCTTTTCTTACCAGGAATGGATCTCACTTTGTGGTGGATGGCAATGAATTGTATGTTAATGGGTGGAATTCTTACTGGTTAATGGACCAAAGCGTGGACGATTTCAACAGGCACAGAGTGAAGAAAATACTCAGGAGAGGTGCGATATACATACGCCCACCTCTGCACCAACTCATAGTGACAACTCTATTTTAGCTTAACCCACAACGTTTGATGTTCTGAGACTGCCCAGACTGCTGCGTTCTGCAAAGACTACTGCCTCTATTCCACTGTATATGTTACGTTAACACACTGCTTCCGAAATAATTTCAAAAAATAATAAACTCTGCCTTTCAACTGCTAATTCACCGACTTCTATCTGAAACTGGGGCATGAATTTCCAAATTTTAATTGTTCAGAATTCAAATTTCTTCAGAAGATGACGTTTTTATTAGGGCACGATCTTTCTTGCTTACAATCACACGTTTTTCTTTTCAACCATTTCGTCTCCTGCGAGAACAAAAATGTTGATCAGATTCAACGGACTATTCTGAGGAATGTTCACACGCTCGTGCCTTTCAATGGCTTCCTCTGCTTAAATTTTATTCTTCTGGTCGGAATTGTATGTGCTCACGCGCAGAAGTGGCTCCTCACACTCATGTAGCCTTCAAAAGTCGGTGAAACTCTGTCATGCACCAAAGTCGCAATACGTTGCTTCAACGCTCTAAAAACTTCCCTGAGAGTGTACCAATCACAATACAAAAATGCACAGTCCCCAGTTTAGCACAGGAGAATTAATGTGACCACAGGATTTAGGACTGAGTATGTGGCAGAAAATAAGGAGTTACAGGAGAATCTAAACGTCTATGAGGCCAGCAGCGTAGAGAGGGCAGCGTATATGGACAGAGAACGCAGGTCTCATAAATAGAATATGGAAGACAGACATCTCAGAACGGCTTGGACAGATGCGTTATATGGCAGAGGCAGCATGTCAGGAGCGCTGGAAAAGAATATGGCAGAGGGCTTTTAACGTACAGCGCTGGAAAAGAATATGGCAGAGGGCTTTTAACGTACAGCGCTGGAAAAGAATATGGCAGAGGGCCAGGACTGCTCACATCAGAAGAATGGCAGCGCTGATAGAGGTAACAACTTCTATTTTAAGAAATGCTCAGAAAAGTATAATCAAGAGGAGAGCATTGGTTTACAAAGGCCACAGAAACAGGTGGCTCACACTGGAGCAGGGCAGGAGATCGCCCGCTCTGATACCATGTTCAACACACATGGACAGCGAGAGAGATATGAAATATAAAACATGCAATACAATTTTATTAACAAGAGATTTACATTTATAGTACATTATGTGACTCTTGGGTTTCAGATCGCAAGCTCTCTTGGACTGCTTTGGTCTATTCGGCTTCCACACTAACCCATTTAGGATTAGGTGTCCAACAGTAGACAACAAGATGAGGAAGAAGAATGGCATGCAACAAATATACATAGCAGCACCTATGGTCTTCGACAACTGCAGCATAGCATTGAAACCACAGGTAAGTATCCCACTCGCTCTCTCATATGCATCATGTAGTAAAAAGTTGTAAGGGTTACGAGATAGTTGGTTTATAAGTGAAAAGGTGGCCAGTTAACTTGGCCACCTTCATTCAGTCAGCACATGCACAACCGGGTGTCCTCTCACACATGACTACAGTCAACTCAAAGACAAAGAAGGAGTAGGACAAAAAGCGGTTAAACTACAGATCTATGAGGTGGGAGATGATTACGAGGAGTGGGAAATGATGAGGTGGTAGTGGGGACCGACGGTCCAAAGTACCTTTGCTGCCAGCACACCACCTCACCCTGAATCACCATAAGAGGAAATAAAACATCATTCCCATGCATTCATGCATTTCACCTCCTCGAAACTCCCTCACTCAAGTCACTCTCACAGCCTAGGCCACCGACCGGAAGAAAAGATCCATCCTTCATTGCACAGGAATTCCTATAGGATACAGTCTACAAGATACACAAAGGCTATCTATAGGATTGGCAGAGAAGAGTTTAGAAGGGATATCATGGGAATTGGCCACTGCAACCAGTCTAAAGAGGTAGGCTCTAAAATTACATCCCCTTTGTAAGTAAATGAACCAAGGATACTCTAAATTTGAGTGAATTTAGCAACTGTGTGAAGGGAATTAAATGCACGGTCAAATTTGTTTTGCTCTTGCATTTGAAAAATTGTTTCAACCCTCTCATTTTATCTCAAGATTCACCAGCAAGATGACAAGAGGGTTTAATAGGAGAGAGCCCACAGACACTTTGAGAATCCAACAACACCCCCAGGTGCCTGAAATCTTCATAAGACATAACTGGATGGGGTTTTCGAAAATTCAGAGGGTATGATGATGAGGTGGCTCAAGAATTTTCTCTCTCCCTCACTCCACACAATAGAACCCATGTGACTGTTGTAATAAGGGGCCTCATTATAAATCTCACCCCTGAGCTCATTAGTAGGGTCACCACTCTTCCCCTAGGAATCCCATGGAGAAAGAAGACAAAGGAGACAACCAGGTGGCAAAAAGAAAATTCTTTTTAGAAGGTGAAGAACCCACTGAGGACAAAAGTGGAGTAAGGAGGGAAAGTCTACCATATCCATGGAGTGAGGTAGGCTACCAAATAATCAAATAAATTTCATGTGTGGTAGATATAGTTTTTTCTATGGCTATCATTTCGGGATCCTTGAAGAATTAAGATTTGGAGTAGAAACACCCCCTCACCAAAGGCTCAGCATACCATATTTCTTGCTTCAATCACTCATAGACTCAAGCATCAAAGTGAAGGAGGGGAATTCCCAACAATTGACTCACCATGGGTTGATTAGGATCCTCATTGAATATTCCCTCCAAAACCTCAGAACCCCTATAACATGGTCAATTTTCAGAGACATGCCAGCAGAGGATGACATCAAAGCTCTCACTTATGATGTTAGTCCTACTGTCAGTGAAGAGGAAGATACAAAGAAATATAAGGATGAGATGGATGAAGAAGGAATTGACACAGAGGGACATGATGAAGATGAAGAAGAAGGGGGAGAAGAGAAGGGGGATGATGAAGAAACAGAGGAGGAAATTAAGGAGGAAACTGATAGAGATGATGAATATCCATAAGAAGAAGAAGATAGGAAAAAAAGAGAGGAAGAAGGCAATAGAATAGAGGGGACATAACACAAGGAGGAGTCACCTAGGGTGTCTCCAGATGCCACTGAGAGAGAGGTAGTAGCTACCCTCACTTCTCTCAGCAACCTAATCAAGAAAAATGGAAAAAGGCAGAGGCATACCCCACTATATTTCAGGACAAGAAAGAGCACAAGAATAAGACAGGGGAAGCCAAAAACATCAACAAAAATTCATATTGAGATTGAAGATTCCCCTACACAAAAGGACAAAATTCCTTCACCTAAGTCCCCTATCACCTATGTAAGGAGGCCTACTACTAGATCAACTTCCTCAAAGGGCAAGGCAATCGTACAGGATCCACAGTAAAATCTAAAGGAAGCAAAAACAGTGCTACAGGATACTCTGCTGAATCTAAAGGAGGCACATAAATTGGAAAGAGGAGGACCCAGAGACAAAGGAACCCAGCCCCCAACCTAACCTATACTCCTATTACCGGTTTATTGAAGGAGGCAGGGTCATACCTAAAAAATTTGCCATCCCACTGTTCTTCGAGCTTGAGAAGGAGAAGGCCAGAACTCACCGATGGATGCAGATCACCAAATCAAAGGGGGTGGAAGACTTTGGGCACATGGAGGAGAAAATCAAAGAAATGGGTAGAGAGCTAAGTGGCTTAAGGGACATAGAAGCTATAATGAGAAATCAACTTGAGACCGAAAATGCATGGCTGAGGGGACAGTTACAGGCAAGAGAGAACCAACTAGCATGTATTTCCAGCCTCTCCTTGGAGGCAATCCAGTGTAGGATGCCAACTAAATCCTATGCTCTCTACCTCAAAGACAATGGTTGCAGTTTCAGATTAACACACTAGCACAGAGGGGAACCATGCCATTTCACGACTACAAGCTGTTTATTGATCTTTGTGATCAAAGTACACTAGAGGATAGGGCCAAAATGGCTTAGTTTTATTTGCACAACATGGCTCTCACAGATATGAATGTTTGGGACCCTAATGCCAAGCTAGGATATCTACAATTAATGGCTTTGGCATCATGGATGAACCATGAGGAGTCAAGAGCTGAAAAGATGAAAAGGATATTGGCCAGAGAGCAAACTGAACCTCTTTTGATCAGAGCCGAATAATCAAATCCCATGGCCCTCATCATTACCCATAATTTGATTGCAAATGATCCTCAACTGGCACCTAGAAATATAGCTACCCTAGAGCAAGCAATTTCACATTTTGAGGACACATTTAGGCTACTAGGAGATGATAGTATACATGCTTGCCTAAGGAGATGGAACACATTGCCATACAACTTAAAGATAAGAGAATATCACTCCCCTCAAAGGTTGAGAGAGGCACTCAACATGACACCTATGTATAAGCAATCTATGCAAAGGTTGAAGGTCAATTGGATAGGCCTAAAACTCAGTCCACCACTACTCTTAGGGATGCTAGAAGGGAGAAAAGAAGAAGAAGAAAAGAGGCAGTGGGAAGAGGTAGAAAAGAAAGAAGGCTTCTATGAACAGGAAGAGGAGACCACAACAAAGGCATGGGATGTCAGAGAGGCTACTAGAGCCATGAAGGATATGGATATTGACTAAGTTTCTCAGAGGATGAGCAACAATTTTAGTAGGGGGTGATGATGAGCCTCATCATTGGGTAATTATATGGGCCTTAATTCACCTCCTAGCCTAGTCAAACCAACTATTCTTATAACTTATTGCATAGTTTTGATTATATTTTGTTTATGAGATGAGTTAGAGTTGGATATTTTGCTTTGTGGTCTAATGTGTATTTAATGTAGGATTAAAGGATAAAAGCAAGGAATTTTGGCAAAGACCAAGGTCAAAAATTGAATGGGACAAGGGAGAGGGATTATAGGAGGTAAATCCTCCTCATTTACTACCCCTCCATTCAAATATTCCTCCATCAGCTCAGAGTGTAAACAACCAAATCATGAGGACAAGAAGGCAGCCGGGGAAGTGAAAGGCAAAGCACCAATTTATCTTGAGTTTGGGAGCTGAGCCTCCCTAATTTTGAGGAAGTTTTTGGAGACTTCAAATGTATAAGTAGAGAGGCCTAGGAAATCAGTAGGATTTGAATTTTGATTGTAAAAATCTACTCTATTTTCGAGCTGCAAGAATTGTGACAATTTTTTGATGTAATCTATTGTTTTGGTAATAAGGATGAGTTTTGTTTTGAGCCAAAAGTGAGTTAACTCAGAGGGCTGAAGCTCTTGGGTTAGGGCCCAACCATAGTAGCCAAGTCTCCTCTTTATTGTACATGTATGAAGTGTAGATTCATAGCTTAATTGTTCATTTTCTTAGCAGGTGCATTTCCATTACAACAGTGTAGATTAGATTGGTTGTGTGATAGTTTGCTTCCATTTGAGCCTTATTTCAAGTAGCAGGTTAGCAAGGAGAAAAATGATCATCAGAAGGTTGTCAGCAGGTATCTCGGCCTCACTTCCTTCCTCTCGGACCATGACTTGGGAAGGGACCCTTCAGCAGGCCCAAAAACGCAGATTTCTAGTTCTTGTATGAGCTTTGGAGTTTGTTGTCTTTGATTCATTATTTGGTTAATGTTACAAGGCAGATTTCAATGTCATCTTTTTCCATCTCCATTTCTGCAATAACATCTCACTCATGCTTTCATTCCCTTCAACAACTCTCTTCATGCATAATATAGGCAATTGATTCATGCTTTTCTAGTTTATGAAAATATATCTTGTTGCATAGTTCTGGGGAGACACACATGTTTTAAGCAGAGCAGGTACTTCAGGAGGAGACCAAGGATTCATCACCAGCAGCCACCTTCCACTTCATCTACCTTAGCCAACCCTTGTTTCACCATCACCCTCACTAATTTTTCATCACTTTTCATTGAAATTCCCCTAGATAAATTGAGTGAATCTAGCCATCTCTTATCTTGGATATTGACTCCTGAGTGCTCCTAGACCTTCTAACACTCCATTCCACCCATCACACAGCTTTCTCAAGCTTCCGAACACCTCCAAAAATTCACAATTAGCTCTCGGTTGTATCCTGTAGGTTTCCTGTAATTCGTTTCTAGTACATCCTGTAGGTTTCCTGTAATTCTTTTCTAGTACATCCTCTAGGTTTTCCTGAAATGACCTGTTTTGAGGCCGAATTGATGGGAAACCTATAGGAAGTAACAAAAAGCCTCCTAGGACCCCTCCACACCATCCAAACACTTCATAAACCTTCTAGCCATCCTCAAACACCTTCCATCCACCTGTCACATCCACAAGAACAATTAATTTGCATACTTGATTTGGGCTAAAAAACCAAAAAAGTGAAAACAGATATAGTTTAGTTTCTTTGCTTGCACATTAGTATTGTTTGATGCTTTTGAACACTGTGACTTAGATAGTAGCATTTGTTTAGTGTTGATTTAGTAATTCTGCGTAGCATAGTTGCTTAAATGGTTAATTAGGGTATGGTGTGGTTTAGTATTACATGTTGGTTTTTCTTTCCTTTACTGCAGTAGAGTAACTCTCTTAGAGTACATTTTCCCTTGTTCTATCAAAGAATCAAGCTTCTTCTAACTCTATAGAAGTCTGGCTTGGAACCATAGTGGTCTCTCACTAGCTGAATAGTGATAACAGGTAGAACCATCACTTTTTACTTGTGCATACAACACTGTCACCTCCAAGTTTGTACGAACCCCAGGTTGATAAGTAAAGCTGGTAGCCCAAGAGTTGCAACATCCTTGCTGTAATACTGGCACTCACCATGGGGCTCTTACAAACTCACACCATTTTCCTTCGTCCTTCTTAGTATTTGTAGTGTTTTTCTTTGCTTCTAGGTTCAGCGAGTTGTCCTGGGTTTCCCCGCCTTGGATTTGTCCTTTGTTCTTTGGTTTGGGGGGCCTTTCCCTTGCTTCAGATTTACAAATGTAAAGTCTCACTTCTTATGTTTAAATTTATACTTGATCTTGAGAGCGTATTAATAGGGAGTGCCAAGCGAGGAGATTGCCAAGAACTCCATCTCGTCCTGGATGTACTTGTGTAGATAGCCATGGTACTTGAGTACCAAATGCTGCTCAAAATATTTAATACCCAAATTCGTGTGAAGGGTATGAAAAATATTTGTGAACTCTGACACGTCTTGGTACCTTCCTTGCTATTCCACTTTATGTATTTATCTTCATAGATCCTGAAAGGTTAATATTGTTCCTTGATGGCATCTCAGAAAGAATTCCAAGTGGGTGTGGCTAAAAATAATGAGGGTTCTCTCTCGTCATTCTATTCACAGTAGGTTTCCCACTAGTCTTTGACTTGGGGGCCGACTTTGAGGAGTGCAAAATTAATATTTTCCCAATTGGAAAAGTCATGAATCGAAAAATATCCTTCCAATTTATTTAACCATCTATCTATTGTTTTTGCATCTATATAACCTTCAAATAAGGGAATGTCAAAATTGAATTGTACCTTAAAGGGAGTGGCACCTCGAGAGTGGTCACTGGATGAAGATGCATCACCTGTGGGTAGCTGCCAAAGGATCTAGGAAAAGTTATCCATCATCACATTCCTTTGTCATTCAAGGGCTTCTTCAAGCAATAATTTGGAAGGATCTCCTATTCCCTCATTTATTTTCTTCCACCATGGGAGGCCATTGGGGTTTGCGAGGCTGGTCTTGCAAAGGTGAAACCAGTTCGAGCCTTGAATCCTTATACCCAACCTCGTTGGGGACATGCAAAAAATATATAGAAAGAGTAAACCATTTTGATACAGCTAATATGGAATTATGCTGAAACGAAACAAAACATAGATATAAACACAAACATAGAGATGCAACAGAAATAAAACTTCATTTCATTAACATCAAAGAACTAAAATATGCTTACATACAAAATGGACATGAAATAGCTCGGGCAATGGTAGCTTATCTCTGAGAAGATATGTGGCGACTACATGCCTTTGAACTATCTTACAATGAGGCTCAAGAGAATTTTTATTATTGAACAACAAAGGGAAAACCTAAACAACCAAAAACCTAACCCTAGGAGATGGAACACCAAGAGTTTGTGAGCCCCGTTGAGGTTAGATGGGAAACGACCTTCCCAAGGTCGTAACTTGGTCATGTGATCTCCATTTGGTGTATATGATACCTCGTTATAAATATATCTCCAAGTTATAGAGTATTTGTAATAGGCCCTTTCCTATGGCTATGGGGCTATCGCATACCTCAAAAAAATGTTGTTTAGGGGGTCAAAATAGCTCCAGAAGTTCAGGACCCAAAAAATTGCTAAAAATAGTAAATGCTGCTATAATCAAGGAAATTGATGAAACATATTGGAGGTCTAGGTGGAATAGGAGGGTGGACACCAATTTCCACTTGGATTAGTGCTCCCCCCAGGAAGGAAAAGTCATCATTGTGTGCAGAGCCTCCATGAGGTGTGGAAATTTTTGTTGAACTTGGTCCCTAGTGAGCTACTTGCCCTGGTGAAGGAGTTGGCCTACTTTGACAACTTGATATAGCTAGATCCTTTGTTGGCTTGTGTTATTGATTTGTGTGTCCATGATACTATCAGTTGTGGCTTGTTTGATACAACTTGGGTTGAACTCTGTTGGTGTCAACTATTCACCAACGTCACATGTGTCAAACAATGGGGGAAAGTATTGCCACAACCGATCCAAATTGAATACTAGGTGCAAGCCAAGGAACGATGGAATTATGAGCTCGAAATCATTGTCACCTAAAACCTTAGTGATTGTTTAAGGAAGATATTGGACTGGGAAAAGATTGTGGTAGGGAACAACGAGGGGCTCCTTCTACAAATGTAACCAAACTTTGTCGCCCACCTATAACTTGTGTGGCACTTGATGGTCATCATGACACTGCTTGTGCTTTGAATTTGTTCTCTCCAATATGTCATGGACCTACTAGCGAATTTGATGAATGTGCTCATGAAGCATTTAGCCCTGTTAGATTGGGACTGGACATGATCTGAATCTGCATGAGTAGCTACGAATGGTATGGCAACATCAATGAGACATAGTGGTATGAATCCTAGTCCCACCTGAAAGGGGCCGTGGCTAGTTGAGATATGGAGAGCCTTGTTGTAGCTGTGTTGGACATAGGGTAGGCTCTCATCCCATGTGCATGGCTTCTTCGAGTTTTACATGTGCAAGATGTGCACGATCATCCTATTGACGACCTCCTTTTGGCCATCAATTTGGGGGTGAAAGGTTGTGGACTTAGTGAGTTTGGTATCCAACAATGACCAAAGGCTTGAACAAAATGTACTTAGGAACCGACTGTCCCAGTATGAGATGATGGAATGTTGGATCCCAAAGTGTACCCATACTCTTTCAGAGAAGAGTTTGGCATTGGATTTTGCTGAGATACTCTTATTGCAGGTCGCTAGAATGACCATCTTAGAGAATCTGTCGATGACCATGAAAACATAATCATTTCCATGCTTGGTAGAGGGAATGCCCGACATGTAATCCATGTAGATGGATTCCCAAGGCCGAATAGGAGTAGGCAAAGGTCGTATACATGCCTTGCTTCTTGATTTTATATTTGGAAATGGTATAGACAATGCAGGATTTGATGTACTTCCGAACATCCTTTCAAAGGTTTAGCCAATAAATTTTTAATTTTTTAAAATTTTTATTTTATTTATTTATTTTGTTTTATTTTATTTATTTATTTTTTAATTAATTAATTAATTAATTTTTATTTTTATTTATTTTATTTTATTTATTTATTTTATTTTTAATTTTTTTGCAATACTGCCACTATATGCCAAAATTTCCAACAAATCAACTGTAGTGAGCCTCCCAAATGATCTTGGAATGGTCTCTTGAAGGTACACAAAGGTGTCCCAAGTTGCATAATAATGCATCTTGGAGGTGAAATTCTGGAACCTGCTTACCTTCTAGGAGCATCTGGTATGTGGTGCTAAATTTTGGATCACTCTTGTAAAGATGTGTGGTCAACGCCATGAACAACGACCAACTGAGGTAGTATGCAACATTATTGGTGTTTCCTTTGTTGTATTTAATGTTCAAATGGAACTGTTGTGGGTATGTGGACCATTTTTGATGGCAATCGTTCTACAACTTTCCTTGTGTCTATATGAATTGTAAGGTTGGTGGTCCGTGTGGATAACTGTTTCCTTTCCCAGAATGTAATTCTTCCATTGTCAGCAATCCTGGGCAATGGAATATATCTCTTTGTTAAAGGTTGGATACTTTCGGACTGTTTCTGAAAGTGTCTCACTGCGATATGCCACCGGATGCCCCTTCTGAGCAAGAACTACAACAATAGCATTGTTGGAAGCATCTGTTTCATTTTCAAATGGTTGTCACAAGTCTGGTAATGTGAGCACTGTTATAGAGTAGAGGTGATGCTTCAACTTGGAAAACACCTTATGTTGGTATTTAGATAAAAAAAACTTTCCTTTTTGTCTACCCTTGGTGACTTGAATCAAATGCTGGGTGATATAAGAGAAACCCAACATGAACCTGCGTTAGAAATTGGCAAGACCCAGAAAGCTGCGAAGGTCTATTAGAGTGGTTGGGGTTGGCCAATCCCAAATAACTTTTATATTTGCTAGGTCCACATGCACACCCCAATCATCAATGATGTAGCTAAGATATTGAACCTGGGTCATACCAAAAGTGCACTTCTCCAAATTGGCACATAGTTTGTGCTGTTGCAGGGTTTCGAGGACCTGTTGAATATTGTGAAATTACTCTTCCCAAATCAGGCCGAAGATTAGAATATCATCCAAATACACTACCATGAATGAGTTGGTGAAGGGCCACAATATTCCGTCCATCAGCCTCATGAAGGTTTCAGGGTCATTTGTCATCCCGAAAGGCATGACCAACCATTCAAAAAGGCCCTCCTTGGATTTGAAGGTAGTCTTCCACACATCGCAGGGTTTGATTGGTACCTGGTGATAACCGGACTTCAAGTCAATCTTTCTTGAATGTTTTCCCCACTTGAGCTAGTCCAGAAGGTCATCAATCCATGGGATTGGATACCTATTCCAGACAATGATGTTATTCAGCGCCCAATAGCCAATACAGAGTCTCCAGGGCTCGTCCTTCTTTTGTACCAACATAATCGGGCTCCCATAGGGTGATGAAATTGGCTTGATGTGCCCATTTTTCAAAAAATCTTGAATATGCCTCTTGATTTCATCATTCTACATAACAAAGCATTGACAAATCGGTCCATTGGTTAGTGACGCTCCGGGGTCAGATCAATGGAGTGCTTGACCTAACAGTGTAGGGGTACCTGAGAGGGTGAGGTGAAGATATCCCTATACTTCCCCATGACCTTGTTTATCTGTTGCTATTGTGCATAGGAGCCCTATATGGAGGCTATGGACATGTCTACAATATTCTTCTTTCCCAGAGGGAAAATCATAAGGAAGACAAATTTCCTGATCTAGGAAATGATCTTACTGCATTGCTTCACAAAGATCAAAGACATGGTGACAGGTGGTGCTACCTCCAATATCCTGTATAACTTATTTATGAAATTAGTAATAATAGTGTGAGGCCTAGATTCATACACAAAATGATGCTTTAACAAGTATGATTGGCCTAATAATACATCACAAACTTGAAGAGGAACAACGTCACACAATACCTCATCTATGAAGGGCTTGATGTTGTAGGGAAGGCGACATTGCTGGCTAACATGGAGATCTCGTCCTTGGTGAAGCAACCTGACGGTGTATAAATGTGGGTGTGGCGTGGTTGGTAGATCCAACCACTTCAAAAAATATGCTAAAATGAGGTTATTTTAGATTTCACTATCGACAATGAACTATAGTGCATAACCCTTCACCCATTTCTGTGAGTGGAAGAGACACTCACCCTCCTTTGGATCTTCGAGCTCAATCTTCTGGATCTTGGTGATGGAAATAGTGGCATTGGGATATGAATCAATAATATGCTTCACTTTTTCATTCCCCTTATTGGGTTCTGACTCAGAGTCGGAACATGCATCTAATTTAGAAGCCTTTAGCTCGACCACCAATGACTACTTGGCTTGATACTCACTTGTGTTGTGAGTTGGGCTCTTATGGAACTCACACCATTCTCCTATGTCCTCTTTATCTTCGTGGTGTTTTTCTTTTCTTGTGGGTTTGGTGGGTTGTCTTGGGTTGCCCCGCCTTGGCTTTGTCCTTTGTTCTACAGTTTGGGGGCACCTTTCCCTTGCTTTGGATTCACAGATCCAAAGTCTTGCTTCTTCTGTTTAAATTTATGCTCGATCTTGATAGTGTATCGATGGGCAGTGTCAAGCGAGGAGATGTCCAGGAACTCCATCTTGTCCTGAATGTACTTGTGTAGACAACTGTGGTACTTGAGTACCAAATGGAACATAGAATCCTTGATACCCAACTTCGTGTGAAGGGTATGAAAAATATTTGTGAACTCCAGCACGTCTTGGTCCCTTCACTACTGCAGTGTGGTCCACTTTATGTATTTATTTTCATATCTCCCGACAGGGTGATATTGTTCCTTGATGGCGTCTAAAAAAGAATTGCAAGTTTTCAGGCTAAGAGTAACTCCACGAATGTATTGTTGATTTTCATTAAGATAAAACAGGGATATATACATGGAGAGGGAGACTATTGGGTTTCATCTCCCAATGTCTCTTCGTCTTCCAATTCCCTTTATTTTTCTATTTACAATATTTACATGGATTTACCTATCAAAAGAATAATTGTCAACATTCCCCCCCTTAATCTGAAGGGATGTTGGTGAGTCCAAACACCATTATGAATCTTTCAAACTTTTTCCTTCCAAGCCCTTTGGTGAATATGTCTGCAATCTGCACATTTGTGGAACAATGTCGCGGGTGGAATTTTTTGGCCTCAACTTGATGCCAAACTATATGGTATTTTGTGTTGATGTGCTCAGTTCGATCATGAAACTTTGGTTTCTTTGCTAAGTTTATTGCATAAGTGTTTTCAATCAAAAGAGGAGTTGAATGCTCTTGTTTCTCCTGCGAATATTCCAAAAGTTTCCTGAGCCACACAATTTCCTTTGTTTCTTCATCTACTGCCACATATTCTGCCTCAGTTGTGGAATCTGTTGGGACTGATTGTTTGCGTGACCTCTAGGAGACAACTCCCAATCCAACACTCATAACATAACCTGAAGTAGATACTTGAGTCTCTTTATCTCCATCAAAGTCTGAATTAGAGTATCCAATCAAGCTGAAGTCACCCACCTATGTATACTTCAGTCCAAAGACTTGATTTCCCTTCAATTAATTTACAACTCTTTTTGTAGCAGACCAATGACCCTCACAAGGCTTTTGCATAAACCTAGAGAGGATTCCAACAACAAATTAAATGTCTGGTATCGTAATAGTTAAGTAGTTGAGACTTCATTCGATCTATCTCTACTTTGTTGCATCCCCAAATTATTTTCCTTCAGTGGATGTGAGCTTTAGGTTCTGTTCAATTGGAGTAGTCAAAGGATTTCACTCAGCCATGCCAAAACTATTCAACAGATCTCCAATATACTTCTTCTGAGAGAGGAATATAAACTTCAGATGTTGAGTTACTTAAATACCAAGATAGTAGTCAACATAGCCCAAATATGTCATTTCGAAACCTTTCCTCAGTTCTTTCTTTATGGATGCAATGTAGTTCTCAATGTTCCCTGCCATCAAAAGATCATCTACATATACCACAAGATATGAAACTGTTTTTTCAACTTTGTTGACAAACAAAGTTGCATATCAAGATCATAATGTTTGAAATTGAGTTTCAGAAGATGCTCAGTTAACTTCTTGTACCGGGCTCGGTGGTGTTTCCTTGAGGCCATACAAGGATTTTAAAAGTTTTCATACTTTATTTTTCTCGACCCTTCACAACAAATCCTTTTTGTCGGGACATAAAAGCATTCTCTTTCAGATCTCCATTCAAGAAATAAATTTTTACATCCACTTGATGGAATTTCCAATTGTTCTGAGCTGTCAAGGCAAAGAGTGTTTAGATGGTATCCCATTTTTTTTGGGGGGGGGGGGGGGGGGAATTCTCCTCATAATCAACCCCTTCCTTCATGCATGTAGTCAGAGAAGGAAATATAGGAATTGATTGTGCAATCCAGATTGAGGAATTTCCTAAATAATAGGGGGTTAATTCCTCGAGGAACAACAGAAGGAAATAGGAGCCTGGAGGCTCGAAATTTTGACTAAGTATTGGATAAGTTCATTCAGTGAGGCAGATGATAGAAGATACATGTGCATGTTGAGCTCAAGAGAAGGGATAATTGTGTTCATCCAAATTCTTGGATTAATGCAATGCAAATAGCAAGGGGTTTTGATCAATTTCTTTCCCCTAGATAAATCTCTGTGTATGTGTATTAAATATTGATGCATGTTAATGATTTGTGTTCTCGATTGTGAATTTACTTCCATAGATTAGTAGAGTAGCTTCTAGTCTTGTGATTTAGAAAATATCATGAGAAATTTAGAATCTACACATTAATTTCTACATGGTATCAAAGCTAGATTCATAGTAGAGAAGATATTTCGAAGTTGTCATTGTAGGAGGTTTGAATTTGAAGATCGATGTTACAGGTTGTCTCCATGACTGAGAAGATGGATTTCAATGGAATCAGTCTGGAGTATTATTTATAAGGAACCACAAATTTGTGGCATGGAAGATCCAAATGGAGGTAGTATTGGATGATAATGGGCTGCTAGAATACATCAAGACAAATGTAGCAAAACCCCCAACATATGATGCCCAAGATCATGCTCAGTGGAAGAAGGATGTGGCTAAAGTGAGGAGGATAATATTAGAGGGGGTTTTGGATCATAGTGTCTCGAATATACATGGGAAAGAGACTCTATTCATGATGTGGAAAACACTGGCCGAGTTTTTGAGAATAATAGTGACCACAAGAAGATGGCACTAAAGGACAAGCTTCAAAGTATTAAGATGCAAAACAATGAAACAATTCTGTAGTACGTGAACAGGTTTACACAATGTCATGATGAAGTTGGTGAGATCGTTATTAATTTCCCTTAATAAAATATGGTAGCTATATCCCTCCATGGCCTTCCCAAAAGCTGGCACAGTTATCAAGATTCAGTAAATGGTAGAGAGAAACTACCAAGCTGATAGCGGTGATGGTCCAATCTCATGTAGGAAGAAATAAGGCGGAGAACTAGAGACGAGACTTCATCCAAGGGTGAGGATGAAGATAATTGTGCCTTGGTTAGAAAGGAAAATAAAGGGAAAGGGAAGAAATACCAATCCAAAGCAAAATCTAGTCAAGAAAAAAGACTTGTCCAAAATCAAGTGCTTTCATTGTCATGAACTGGGACACTATGCCACAAAATGTCCACACAAGAAGGAAAGCAATAATGCTATGAGAGAAGCAGTGGGTGAAGCCTTGGCTTCACATTTCAAACTTAATTGTACACTCATTTCATGCATGGAAAGCACAATTATGGGTAGTGTGTGGTATCTCGACAACGATGCCTCATTCCACATGACGGGCAACAAAGAATTTTTCACTGACTTGGAGGAGAAGGATCTACTGTTGGCATTATGATGCATGTGTTGTACTTGATGTCAACCCACTCAAAGAAGAACATCTCTCTTAGTTATAACTATATGAATCTTCATAAGAGATATCAGATGTGATTGAAGGCATGGGATGCAGGACAACTCAAAGGAATCAAATGATAGTTCTAAGTGTGACAAGTTAGCTTTGCCATCAAGTCCAAAGGGGGAGATTGTTGGCATTATGAGACAAGTGTTGTCCTTGATGGCAAATCACACAGATGACAGATCATAGTGTAGCAGGTCAGCAACAAGGATTTGATGATCAGACTACAAGAATGAAGAGAAAATATATATACGCAGGTTCATCGTGACCGAGCCGCGTATACACGCGGGTTAGACGTTACAAAGGCGCGTATGCATATACATGCACTTTCATGCAAGGAAAAGCACGTATATGTTGGAGAACTTACTTTTGGTCCGTGGTAGTTAGTCCTTGGTATTTGAACCTATGGTTTTGGACCATAGTATCTCGTCAGATGTGTTGATCCCAAGTATTGGGTCCATGGTATTGATTTGTTATGGTTTTGGACCATGGTATTGAGCAAGGCCTAAGACTATAAAAGGAGAAGAAGATCATTAGGCAAGTGTATCGAAAAAGTCTTGAATATTTGATGAATTATGAGATCCAGTATGCAGGTTATGGGTTGATGATATGAGCTAAGGAGGGATCCCACTGGTTGATGGAGAACAAGATCTAGGGATAGATCGGGATCAAATGGTTTGAAATGAACTATCTCTATATAGTTGATTATGCTTATTCTAGATCTGTATACTGACGCTTGTAATGATCTGAACTGGGTATAACTTAAGTTTGAAATCGCTGCAAGTCTTGATTGAATATTTATAGATCTGTACGAAGGTTGGCTTTGGTGAAAGCACGTATGTACGTAGGTTTTGTTCATTGTAGTAGCGTATACCATTTGAGCTATGATGCTTGAAGTTACAGGTGGTTCTGATTGTTGATGAGTTCTGATGACAGTTTAAAGGTGTCAGTATTCTGCATATCCTGTTTGGTTGATTGTGTTTAGCTTCAGTATTGATGAGAACTAATATTGGATCATGATCATAATGACTCATATTTATGTGATCTGATGGACTAGATCTGGGTGCTAACACATATATTACCTTTGTATATGTAATGATCTGGGTATGTCTGAAGTCAGGAAAGTGTAGCGAAGTTATGAATAAGTAATTAATGACATATACGCTGGTTCGATTTGGTGAAGTTGCGTATACACGCTGGTTAGGCACTTCCAAGTAGCGTATGCACTCTGATGCATGATTTTGATGGTACAATTGGTTCTGATTGTTGTTGCAGAGTTCTGTTGTCTGCTCTGTGTTCTGGTGACTGTGTTGTTGACAGGGTTTCAGTGTTTCAGTGATTCAGAGATTGATGATGCTAGTATTGATTTATGCTTCAATAATATTTATGGGTCCAGTATGAAAATTTGATGAAACGTGGCCTTCAGATTATAGTGTTGTGCTTCAGGAGTATCCAGTCTGAAAATGTATGAACTGTGGTCCTTGGAGGGTGAAAGGAGATTGTAGGCCGGTGCCTACGTACTAGTACATCAGCTAGTACAAGAGCTAAGGGGGTTGTAGCTCCCATCCAGGAGAGTCTGGAAAACGAGAGAGGGTTGTATCCCTCTGCAGGTAGAAGCCTGCGTACTGGTAAAGGACCGCACCAGTACAAAATATTGTAAAATGAATCATCTTATTGAAAGAAGATAGAGACGACTTGTAGCAGGTGGTTTTCACCCACATTGGGTTTCCACCTTATATCATGGTGTTCATGTGTGCTTCTTGTGTGTGATGATCTGTTTTGTTTTTCTGCTCCTGCTTACTGTTCATATGGTTAATGAAGTTCTAATGCACTAAGTAGAGATCAACATTTAATGGATTAACTGAATCATAAGTATTTTGGATATACGCTAGTTGCTTTAGACACAGTTGCGTATACATGCGGGTTCCCTTGAATGAAGTAGCGTATGTGTATCTAAGTATGGAAATGAAAAATTTTATTGATCTGATAATACTGATTCACCCCCCCCCCCCCTCTCAGTATTATTTCCAACAATTGGTATCAGAGCCAGGTTCTTTGGTAGAAGCTTGATCGCTTGAAGGAGATCCATGGAACAATGGGAAAGAAGCTAAAGAAGAAAGTGCCTAAGAAGAAGAAGACATCTCAGAAAAACTATGATAGTGGGAGAATCGATTGGGGATTATGTGGAAGAAGCACTTCAGGTTCAGAATCTCTTCAGAATGAAGATGAACAAGATTTATCAGGTATGAATTGGGTATCCTCTGGTTTCCATCCATGTGAAGATGATGAAAGTGATAGTGAAGTAACTGAATTTTATCTTATCGGTGAGCAAGAAAAATATCAAATAGAGGCAGTATTTAGAAGGCTTACAGACAAAATTAAAGATCAACAAGATCTATTGAACAAAAGGGAATGTGCTTTCAAAGAAGAAGTTACCAAACTAAAAGCTTAATTAGAGGAAGGAAACAAGGTAAGAAAGTTACTCAAGGACAAGGAAAATCAATGTCAAAAGTTGCAGGGTGAAGTGATATCATTAAGAAATGAAGTCAATGAAAGGAGCACAAAAATCAAGAAACTCAGAGATAGATCCAGCTATTATGAAAGTCTTGAAGCTACGACCCTCTCGCTAAAGGAAGATCTTGAAGAATCAAAGAAGCAGAATAAAGATCTACTCCAAGCTATTGAGAAACAGGAAAACGAAGTCATCAGCTTAAAATCTCAGCTGGAATGTGCCTTCAGAATTCGTCAAATGCAGCAGGATCTGAATGAAGAACAAGAAAAGGAGATTCTCAAACTAAGGCAACAAATGGAAGAAGGAAGAAAGTCTGAAGAAATTTTGAAGAAGCAATGTCTGGAAAAGGAAGAACAACTTCAGATTGAGGTAAATATCTTAAAAGGTAAATTAGAAGAAAAGGATAAACTGTTACAATTTCAAGATAGTACTAGAGTCTTGGATGATATTCTTAGTAGTCAAAGGTCTCCTACTATCAAGACTAGTCTTGGTTTTCATGAATCTGTTGAAGGTGAATCTAGTTCACAAGGTGAGGCAAGGAACTCTAAAGAGAAATCTAAAATGATCAACAAGGAGATGAAAGGTCAACCCCATCAACAATCAAGGAAAGAGATTCTTCAAAGAAAATCTTTCACTCCTAGCTATGGAAGTAATAGTCGGCCATTTACTCAGATAAATAATATTGAATGTTATGAATGTCACAATCTTGGACATGTTGCAGCTAGATGCAGAAGAAGAATGGTTCAAGATCATCACACAAAAAGATCATCACATTCCAGGTACTTTAATGGATATTGCTTTGCTTGCAATATGTTTGGTCACAAAGCTGCTGATTGCTACAGGAGGAATATGAAACATGTAAGATGTTATGCATGTAACAAGCTTGGACATATAGCAAAGGAATGTAGGAACAAAGTACGGACATCACACCAAAAGGAGAAAACATCATCACACTTGAAGATATGGAAGAAGAAGGAAGTACAGTCAGAAAGATGTGGCACACCACAATGTACTTAGACACAACACAACATAGACATAACAGACTCAGAGGGAGCTAAAAGTATAAAACTTCAGTGTCCTGAATCTCATACGCAAGTTTCATAAAGGGAAGTCGCGTATATACGCGAGTTAGACACTGCAAAGTCATGTATATGTCAGTCTGAGGAAAAGCAGTGGGGACAGGCTCAGAAAAAGGATCTGATATGATTCAGTCCATTATTTGCTCTATTGGTTAATAGTTACAGTCTGCTGAGGATGTGTGGAAATTTTTTGATACTTGTAAGATGTTTTGATCCTAACTTGATGATGATGATGTCTTGATGCTTATTGCTGACATATGCATGATCAGATCTAACAAATGGCACAGGTTGAGGGGGAGCATATGCCTTTAATAATGCGTTGTTGGCATTATGGTTAATAGTCCTTGGTGATGATGTTTATATAGCTAAATGATATATCTTGCTATGATGTGGTTATGAGTTGTCCATGATAAAATCTCATATGATTCTTGGGGTTACATAGTAGATGTTCAGATCATATTTGTGGATTGATTCTTAGATGGTGCATATATACATGGTGATCAGGATAAGGAGAAGTACAAAGCTTGAATACACAACTTCATTACTTGATGATGAGTCTCTCATATGCTGCTGTCGTCATATGCATAAAGATCATGATGCAAGGTTCCTATAATTCTTGGTGCTCATGTGGATGAGGATTGTTGAAGTTGATGATATAAAGAAGCCTTGACAAAAGATCTTGAGCTCAAGATACATAGCGCTGGATACATGAATGATTACTCAAAGTTGCATTGTTGGAGACATGATGATGATGAGTTCTTACCTATATGTTGATAAGTTAATACTTACATATGTTGATTGATGCAGATATTCCCAAGTGATGATACATGGATGATCTTGTTTGGCTATGGTGTTTTACACACAGGATATAATGAGAATGATTTTATGATGATGAGTCGATATCTATATGTAGACATACCCTGTCATAGGAAATTTACAGGTTGCTGATCTGGAAATGGTTGTACGCGAGTTTCATAAGGAGTATCCGCGTATATATGCCTGTGTCTGTGGATAGAGTCACGTATATGTTGGTTTGAAGGAAATCAGTAAGAAGGGCATGATATGGGTCTGACAGAAACCATCTGGCACAAGTAGATTGGCTGTAGAAGGAGAACATGATTGCTGATGCTGCTGATATTAGTTATTGGTGATTTTCATAAGTCTTGCGATTGATATTTGGTCTCTATTTCTTTTATTATCAAGGTCATGTAACGACCTATATTGGTTTCCCCACTATGCCTGGGATGGATGATGTAATGTTCTTGCTTTATCATGTGTAAACTTTTGATATATCCCCACTTGGTTGGGAGATGGATGTATGAGTCTTTGGTGCTAGGAAGGTCACTTATGATGTATAGAGTCATGTTCTTTCTTGTAGAACATCTTTTTGCAGACCTTGCTTACAGTCAGGGGGAGCATGAACAACACAATTCAGCAAGAGCAGAGCTTTAGCATGTACTCAGAGGGAGCATGGTCAGATTGGTACACCTTGGCATATACAAAGGGGGAGCTCATTCGGAGATTTCAGCAGGTACTCAGGGGGAGTATGGTCAGCGAGATGTTTATCACAGAAAGTGAATATCTTGGTCCGCCCTTTGCCCTTGATGTCAAAGGGGGAGAGTGATTTGGTGTTGTTGCCATCAAGTCCAAAGGGGGAGATTGTTGGCATTATGATGCATGTGTTGTACTTGATGGCAACCCACTCATAGAAGAACATCTCTCTTAGTTATAACTATATGAATCTTCAGAAGAGATATCAGATGTGACTGAAGGCATGGGATGCAGGACAACTCAAAGGAATCAGATGATAGTTCTAAGTGTGACAAGTTAGCTTTGCCATCAAGTCCAAAGGGGGAGATTGTTGGCATTATGAGACAAGTGTTGTCCTTGATGGCAAATCACACAGATGACAGATCATAGTGCAGCAGGTCCGCAACAAGGATTTTATGATCAGACTACAAGAATGAAGAGAAAATATATATACGCAGGTTCATCATGACCGAGCCGCGTATACACACGGGTTAGATGTTACAAAGGCGCATATGTGTATACACGCACTTTCATGCAAGGAAAAGCGCGTATATGTTGGAGAAATTACTTTTGGTTCGTGGTAGTTAGTCCTTGGTATTTGAACCTATGGTTTTGGACCATAGTATCTCGTCAGATGTGTTGATCCCAAGTATTGGGTCCATGGTATTGATTTGTTATGGTTTTGGACCATGGTATTGAGCAAGGCCTAAGACTATAAAAGGAGAAGAAGATCATTAGGCAAGTGTATCGAAAAAGTCTTGAATATCTGCTGAAGTATGAGATCCAGTATGCAGGTTATGGGTTGATGATCTGAGCTAACGAGGGATCCCACCGGTTGATGGAGAACAAGATCTAAGGATAGATCGAGATCAAATGGTTTGAAATGAACTATCTCTATATAGTTGATTATGCTTATTCTAGATCTGTATACTGATGCTTTCAATGATCTGAACTGGGTATACCTTAAGTTTGAAATCGCTGCAAGTCTTGATTGAATATTTATAGATCTGTACACGGGTTGGCTTTGGTGAAAGCGCGTATGTACACAGGTTTTTTTCATTGTAGTAGCGTATACCATTTGAGCTATGATGTTTGAAGTTACAGGTGGTTCTGATTGTTGATGAGTTCTGATGATAGTTTAAAGGTGTCAGTATTCTGCATATCCTGTTTGGTTGATTGTGTTTAGCTTCAGTATTGATGAGAACTAATATTGGATCAGGATCATAATGACTCATATTTATGTGATCTGATGGAGTAGATTTGGGTGCTAAAACATATATTACCTTTGTATATGTAATGATCTGGGTATGTCTGAAGTCAGGAAAGTGCAGCGAAGTTATGAATAAGCAATTAATGACATATACGCTGGTTCACTTTGGTGAAGTTGCGTATACACGCTGGTTAGGCACTTCCAAGTAGTGTATGCACTCTAATGCATGATTTTGATGGTACAATTGGTTCTGATTGTTGTTGCAGAGTTCTGTTGTCTGCTCTGTGTTCTGGTGACTGTGTTGTTGACAGGGTTTCAGTGTTTCAGTGATTCAGAGATTGATGATGCTAGTATTGATTTATGCTTCAATAATATTTATGGGTCCATAATGAAAATTTGATGAAACGTGGCCTTCAGATTACAGTGTTGTGCTTCAGGAGTATCCAGTCTGAAAATATATGAAATGTGGTCCTTGGAGGGTGAAAGGAGATTGTAGGCCGGCGCCTACATACTAGTACATCAGCTAGTACAAGAGCTAAGGGGGTTGTAGCTCCCATCCAGGAGAGTCTGGAAAACGAGAGAGGGTTGTATCCCTCTGCAGGTAGAAGCCTGCGTACTGGTAAAGGACTGCACCAGTACAAAATATTGTAAAATGAATCATCTTATTGAAAGAAGATAGAGACGACTTGCAGTAGGTGGTTTTCACCCACATTGGGTTTCCACCTTATATCATGGTGTTCATGTGTGCTTCTTGTGTGTGATGATCTGTTTTGTTTTTCTGCTCCTGCTTACTTTTCATATGGTTAATGAAGTTCTAATGCACTAACTAGAGATCAACATTTAATGGATTAACTGAATCATAAGTGTTTTGGATATACGCTAGTTGCTTTAGACACAGTTACGTATACACGCGGGTTCCCTTGAATGAAGTAGCATATATGTATCTAAGTATGGAAATGGAAATTTTTTATTGATCTGATAATACTGATTCACCCCCCCTCTCAGTATTATTTCCAACATCTACAGATGCACATCAAGATGGGAGATGATGGAAGGTATAATGGAAGGTATAGCACACCTGACATTGGTACAATTAATTTTTAGAGGGAGTTCGACTCCCCTCTCAGGCTCAAGGATGTGATGTATGTATTGGGTCTAAAGAAGAATCTAGTTTCTGTCGCAATGTTGGAAGACCGTGGCTATGATGTTATATTCAACAAAAGGAAGGATTTCTTGAGACACATCACCACGAGAAAAGTGAAGAAGATTGGAGTTCGAGTGAAGAAACCATACAAATTAGATGTGGAAGGTTGTACAATATTGAACACAAAAGCATAGAAGGTGTAGAGTCGAGATCTCAACGAATTATGGCATAGAAGGCTTAGCCATTTGTATCATGATGCTTTGAATATCATACAAAAATTTTCTACAAGCCTCCTTAATGGAGTATTAGAGCAGCAAGATACATGAAAATGGTGTACCTTGAGGAAGTACACAAAAGGCACCTTCAATGATCGGGACAACATGGTGCATGAAATCCTTGAAAGGATCTGGTCTGATGTATGTGGACCTTTCTCGACAACCTCTACTACCAAGAACAAGTATTATGTTATATTTGTAGATGTTTTATTACGTAAGTGTTGGATATACTTCATGTAGAAGAAAGACCATACATTCTCAAAATTTGTTGAGTTTAAAGTAGTTGTTGAGAAAGAGACTGGAAGGAAAGTGAAGGCTCTTAGGAGAGATAACGGTGGTGAGTATGTGTTGAATGAGTTTAAAAATTTCTATGTAAAGGAAGGCATTCGACTGGAGTTGACATCACCTCATAGTCCACAACATAATGGGGTGGCTGAGAGGAAGAAAAAAAGTATTTTGGGAGAAACACATGCGTTGTTGCATGACCAAAGCCTACATCTACACCCTTGGGCTGAAGAATGCAACACAACAATCTATTTGTAGAAAAACATTCCTCACAAGATTCTTGGCGTGAGTACACCAGTGGAAGATTTTTCAAGGAAGAAACTAGAAGTGTCACACTTCAGGATCTTTGGATTACCAATTTACTGTCATGTTTCCAAGGAAGCAAGGAAAAAGCTAGAGCCAACAACAAAGTTAGGGATATTTGTAGGGTACACAAATACACCTCACAACTATCGAGTGTAATTTCCATCTCTCAGGATGATAGTGGTCAGATTAGATGTAAAATTTGATGAGGAGAAGGAAATGATGTGTTATCTTGAGAGGGAGCTTCAGTTTCAACCTGATCAGGAGCTCTTGGATCGAAAGGAAGAACCTTAGGAAGTTGTGAATTAGCCACAAGAAGAGGAGGAGAGAGTGGAGACATCCACTCAAGCAGGGACATCTAAAGAAAGAAGGAAGTGGACCAGGGAAATTGACATATTATTGTAGGAGTCTAGAGAGAATGTGGGAGAACCCACATCACAACGCAAGTAGAGGAGGTCACTGGATCGGTATAATAGCTACGTTGCTTAGGTGAGAAAACTTGTAGAGACAGGTCCATCCTCAATCGAGGAAGCTGTAGAAAAACCAGCATGGATTGATGCTATGGTAGAGGAATATGATTCCATCATCAAAAAAAATGTTTGGGAAGTCCTCCCAAGACCAACAGACAAATCAGTGGTTGGTTCAAGGTGGCTTTACAAGGTAAAACATGCAACAAACATGAGAATAGAGAAACACAAGGTGATATTTGTGGCCAAGGTGTTCTCTCAGGTTGAGGGAATTGACTATGAGGAGACATTTTCTCTAGTAGTAAGGTACTCATGCATCAAGTAAATTCTAACAATGTCAATGAAGATGGGGTGGAAGATCCACCAAATGGATGTGATGACAACATTCTCAATGGAGTATTGATGACGAGGTGTATATTGAGTAACCAGAGGGGTTTGAGGCTTTCGATAGAGATTCGCATGTGTGCAGACTCAAGCGAGAATTGTATGGACTCAAGCAAGCACCCTGTGCTTGGTATACAAGGATAAAAAACTATCTCACTGGTTTGGGTTTCACCAAAAGTGAAGCAGATGCAAACATTTATCACATTGTGGTAGAAGGTAAATTATTGATTATTGTTTTATATGTTCATGACTTTATCCTTACTAGTGATGAGAAGCTAATTAGATATTGTAAGGAGGACCTTACAATATATTTCAAGATGAAGGACATGGGACTCATGCACTACTTCCTTGGTTTGAAGGTAATGAGAGGAGATGGGGAACTGTTTGTCTCTCAAGGAAAATATACCAACCATATACTGAAGAAGTTCCACATGGAGAGTAGAAAACCCATGGACACTCCTATAGCAGGTAACTGGAGGAAAGAGGATGCCATGTCAGGTGAGGAAGTGGAGGCTACCATTTATATGCAGCTTGTGGGTTCACTTATGTATTTGGTGAAAACACAACTGAACATGTGTTATGTAGTTAACTATCTTAGTCAAACCATGGTTAAGCCAACCAAATTGTATTGGAAGGAAACAAAGCATGTGTTGAGATACCTCAGAGTCACTACTCAGTTTGGTATTTGGTACAAACGGATAGAGGGAGTGAAGCTGAAAGGCTTCACAGATGAAAATTGGGCGGGGAGTCCATCAGACAAGAAGAGAACTTGAGGAGGAATTTATAGTGTTGGGTCAACAACAATTTCTTGGTACAATAGGAAGTAGAGATTTGTGGCACACAACTCAACAAAAGCAGAGTACATGGCTGCAAGTCAAGCAACATGCAAAGCTATCTAGATGAGAAAGATTCTTCTTGGGTTATTTGGTTAGAAGATGGATCTTACAAAGATTTACTGTGACAATCAGAGTTGTATCAAACTCTTTGAGAATCTAGTATTTCATGATCGATCCAAGCATATCGACATCCGATATCACCATCTATGAGTTATGTGCAGAGGCATATTATGTTGTTGCAATGCATTCTGAAAGAGGAACAAGATGAAAATATTTTGACAGAGGCCTTTTCAAGAGGAAAATTCGAGTTCCATAGAAGTAGGATTGGAGTATCTGGTAATCCCTTTATTGCTGAGAGGAAGTGTTGAAAATTAAATAGAAACTTCCTAATTTAATTTTCCCTTGATTAAATTAGGAGAAATTCGAATTTCAATTTCCACAGAATACTTGGAGGTAGTTAACTGAGGTGACATGACTCTTGTCACTCAGTTAACTCAGTAAATTCGAGTTTGAGACACTTGAGTTCAGTTATACATGATTTCTTTCTAATTTGTAGAAATCTTTTTCAGTTAATTTGAGTCATTGTTAGTGTATTCTCACTATCAGTATAACTAGTGGAGGTCTAGTCAAGGGTGTGTAACGTTTTTCACACTGAGTGATCATCCAGTTAAATGATCAATCAACCCAAAATAATTGTTGCATGCATATAATTCGAGTTACCCAATTGATATTGGCGTTCAAGCGTAGTGTACTATCAGTTGAAAACTATTCCAAGTTGTACAGGTCATGCATGCAGTGAGAAAAGGACCTATAGGAATTGCGTAATCTAGATTAAATAATTTACTAAATAATAGGGGGTTAATTCATTGAGGAACAATGCAAGGAAATAAGAACTTGGAGGTTTGAAATTTTGGCTAAGTATTGGCCAAGGCCAGTCAGTCAGGTAGAGGATAAGAAGATATATGTTCAGGTTGAGATCAAGAGCAGAGCATATTGTATTAATCTAGATTCTTTGATTAACGAAATACAAATAGTAAGGGGTTTTGAGGAGTTGCTTTCCCCCATATAAATATATGTGTATGTGTGTTAAATCTTGATGCATGTTAATGATTTGTGTTCTCGATCGTGAATTTACTTCCACAGATCAATATAGTAGCTTATAGTCTTATGATTCATAAAATTTCATGAATAATTTAGAATCTACACATTAATTTCTACACTTGAATTGACAGTGTAAGGGTACCCTTATGGGTGAGGTGAATATGTCCCTGTACTCCTCCATGAAAATTTTCATTTGCTACTGCTGTGCAGAGGAGCCCTATCTGGAGTCCGTGGATGTAGCTATAATCTTCTTCTTTCCCTGAGGGAAAATCATAAGGAAGACAAATTTCCCAATCTGGGAAATGATCTTACTGCATTGCTTCATAGAGATCAAAGAGATGGCAGTAGGAGGTGTTACCTCTGGTATCTTGTATAAATTATTGCCCAAAGTAATAATAAAAATGCGAGGCATAGACTCATAGACAACATGACACTTCCATAAGTATGGTTTTCATAATAATACATAAAAAAATTCAAGAGGAGCAACATCACAAAATATTTGAACTGAGGCTTCTGTGATCCATGTCAAGATTATGAGAATTCTTCGGTGTAAATCACATGATAGTACATTTGTCGACGCATTTCGAACCAACGAGTGTGGTTCATCATTGGTTCGAAATGTGTCAAAAAATGTACTATCATGTGATGTACGCCAAAGAATTCTCATAATCATCACACAATATGTCATCTGTGAAGGGCTTGATGCTATAGGGAAGGCGACACCACTGGCTGATGCAAATATATCGTACTTTGTGAATCCAGTTGATGGTGTATGGCTGTAGGTGTGGTGTGGTCGGTAGGCCCAACCACTTCACAACCTCTTTTGAGATGAGGTTATTTTGGTTCCCACTGTCGACAATGAATTGCAATGGATAACCCTTCATCCACATCTGTGAGTGGAAGAGACACTCCCCATCCTCTAGATCTTTGGGCTCAATATTCTATATCTTAGTGGTGGAAACGGTGACACTAGGATCCACATTAATAATATGCCTCCCTTTGTCATTCCCCTTGTTGGGTTTTGACTAAGAGTCAGAACATGCCTCTGATTCAGAAGCCTTTAGCTCAACCAACAATGACTACTTCGCTCGACACTCAACTTTTGTTGCGAGTGGGGCTCTTGTGGAACTCACACCATTTTCCAGTGTCCTTTGTTTTCGTGGTTTTTTTCTTTGCTTGTGGCTTTGGTGGGTTATCCCAGGTCACCTCGCCTTAGATTTATCCTTTGTTCTATGGTTTGGGTGCGCATTTCCCTTACTTCAGATTCGTAGATCCAAAGTATTGCTTCTCCTATTTAAATTTTTGATCGATCTTGACAACGTATCGATAAGTGGTGCCAAGCGAGGAGATGTCTAGGAACTCCATCTCATCTTGGATGTACTTGTGTAGGAAACCATGGTACTTGAGTAACAAATTCCGCACAAGATCCTTGATACCCAACTTCATGCGAAGGGTATGAAAAATATTTGTGAACCCTGACATGTCTTGGTTCCTTCCCTACTACAGTGTGGTCCACTTTATGTTATATTCATAGCTCATTAAAGGGTAATATTGTTCCTTGATGGCGTCTTAGAAATAATTTGAAGTGGGTGTACTTGAAAACAATGAGGGTTCTCTCTCATCCTTCTGTTCACAATAGGTTTCCCACTAGTCCTTGACATGGGGGGCGACTTAGAGGAGTGAAAAAGTAATCTTTTCCCGATTGGAAAAGTCATGAACCAAAAAATATCCTTCCAATAGATTTAGTCATCTATATATGACATCTGCATCTATCTGGCCTTCAAATATGGGATTGTCAAAGTTTAATTGTACCTTAAAGGGAGTGGCGTCTCTAGAGTGGCTGCTGGATGAAGATTCATCACCTGTGGGTAGCTGCCGAAGGATATGGGAAAATTATCCATCACCGCATTGATTTGTTACTCAAAGGCTTCTTCGAGAAATATTTTGAAAGGATCTCCTGCTTCCTCATATTTCCTTTCTTTCGTCACGGGAGGTCATCGGGGTTTGTGAGTTTGGTCTTGCAAAGATTCAACCAATTTGAGCCCTAACTCCTTATACCGTGACCTCATTGGGAAATGGAAATAAAAATAGAGAAAGGTTAGATCGATATGATACCACTGATATGGACTTATGAAGAAATGCAAAAAACATGGATATAAACATAAACATAAAGATGCAACAAAAATAAAATTTCATTTCATTAACATCAAAGAACTGAAATATGTTTACATACAAAATGGACATAAAGTAGCTTAGGACATGGTAGCTTATCTCTGAGAAGAGATGTGGTGGCTACAAGTCTCTGAAATATGTTACAATGAAGCTCAAGGGCCTTTTTATTATTGAACAATAAAGGGAAACCCTAAACAACCAAAAAACTAACCCTAGGAGATGAAACACCAAGAGTTTGTGGGTCTCGTTGGGGTTAGTTGGGCAACCAACTTCTTGGGGTCGTAGCTTGGTCATATGATCTTTGTTTGGTGTATGATACCTCGTTATAAATATATCTCCAAGTAATATAATATTTCTAGCAGGCCCTTGCCTATTCCTATGCGGCGGACCTAAAAACAAATCCGTTTAGGGGGTCAAAACAACTCCAGAAGTCCAGGACTTGAAAACTGCTAAAAATAGTAAATGTTGCTATAATCAAGGAAACTAATGAAACCGACTAGAGATCTAGGTGGTAGGAAGGTGGCCACCAATATCTACCTAAATTAGGTGTGGCACGAACTAAAGTAATTGATTAATACTATTTTTAACTCTTCTCCTTCCAATACTTGTTGATGCCATATTGATAGAGATAACTATTTCCATAGTTACATCACATCGATAAAATAATGGTCATGAAGTGAAAGTATTACCAAATCCTCTTAATAGTGGAAACAAATTATTAGCCACTTAATTTACCATTGAAACTTGTTTATTAATCATGTTGAAGTGATTTTGTGGAAACATGAATAACTCGTAGCTATAACTAAAAGAGATATTAGGTGAAAACTTTCATGTTGGAGTGATTTATTCTTGGTGCCCTCATTATCACTATCCACTATGACCACTGTAATAAATGGTTGTATCATATCTATTAATAAACCACTAATTGTCTAAAAATCTTAGCTTAAACTCATTCGAAACATATAAGATATATGTAGTGGAAATTTTATTAATATAATGAATTGAATTAAAAAGTACAAAGGGAAGATGTTCAATGTAATTAAGTTGTGCATTTAAGACACATAAAAAATGCTAGGAATATCAAGTTATCAAATCAAATGGTTCAATATTATTATTATTGCACTTGCTTATTGTAACTCTTGAATGCAATTACAATCATGGTATCAGAGGCACAATAAGGGTTGACATTTACGACATTGTTGATGTTAAAGAAGAAAAACAAAAGGGATGTGGTATCATTTCAACACTAGATCATGGCCAAGGGATTGATTACCACATAAATGGAAACAAAACAATCACACTAAGTCAATAATAAAACATGTACTACAAATTGTTAGGCCCACATTCAAGCATAGGAAAAACATAATAACAAACCCGTAATGCACAAGAGTAGTTTCCGTAATTGCAAAACATGGCTCTGGAACAAAGAATCCATCACAAAGTACATACTAGAGACATGTAACAGAGCAAAACAAACCTCTAATATTAAGGAATAAACCTATAACAAATAACATACATGTACAAACAATTCATATCCCAAGATCAATTGTATAAAATTATGTGGAACCATATGGAACTATCATGAAATAGGGCAAGACAATACACAATCCTACGAAGGTAAAGAATGGTTGACACAAGCTAGAAAATAAGATTCTTGCATAGAAATCAAGGTAATTCTTCGTACCAATGCAAAGTTAAGTCTATCTGTAATAGTGCACAAAGGTTTAGGCAACAAATTGTAACAATGCACAAAAATATATGCACAAGGCTGTAATTCCTCACAAAAATTAAGAACATGTGCGAATTGACTTAAAATTGAGCACATAAAATGAGAATGGGTGAGGATAGAAGTGAATTTGTACACAAAAATAGAGGCACAAATGTCAAAGCTAAAATTGTGTACAAAAATTGAAGCATTATCGAATAGAGTTCGAGACACAGATAGAATGCAAACAATTAGCTACAGGGTCATGAGGATTTGAATTGAATGATTGCATGCTAATATATGAGGTTGTGGTTGCATTGATATCAACAAGTTAATTAGGTAGAGCGAGTCCTAAATGTCAGTGCATGCAGTGTTCTCGAGGAACCTTGCATTGGGCACATGCAATGAAGCCCTTATATATGTTTCTTGGCTTTATTAAGCTCTTGAACAATGTTACTCTCTTTTGCCCCATTCCATGAATCCCTATATACACAGGGGTGATTCAAGCCACCTTATACACTCTCTATCCTATCATTCTCACTCGATGAGAATGTCACTCAGGAAGATGGGTTGGGATGCCTGTATCTTCTTCTTCCTTAGCTCCAAGGATATTCTTGAGAGATTTTTAAAATTTCTTAGTCAATTCTTCATCATTCAAGATATCAATAAGCAAGTGAGCCAAATGTTGATATTCAAAGAAATCCTTGAAGATGCTTTACAACTAGCACGCTCACATTAAGGGAATTTTGAGGTCTAAAATGGGCCTCCTAAGAAAAATGTACAACCAAAATAAACTTTATAAGAACCAATAGGATTCAAGATGATGATGTCAACCATGGGGGATGATTCACCATTTTTGGAGTAAAAAAGTAAAAATATTAAAAAATAATAAAATAATAAAACTAATTTTTCAACTTATCTCCCTAAGGTTTTACTCACATTTCGAGTGGGAGTACTCTATGGATTCAAAATTTAATTCCTCATCCAAGGAGTACTCATGTTGCATATTTTTGATGTACCCTACTACATGAAAAATGAGAAATACATGAAAACACGTAATTGCAATCACGTTTTTCATGTATTTCTCATTTTTCGTGTAGAAGGGTCCTTCAAAAGTATTGAATATGGGTACTCCTTGGAGGAGGAATGAAATTATGCATCCAACGAGTGTTTCCACTCAAAATTTGAGTAAACCCATAGGGAGATAAGTCGAAAAAATAGTTTTTTCTTTTTTCCCTCTAAAATTTGATGATGTAATCTAATCTTATTTTATTATTTCCACTATTATTTTATAATTTCCTTAGGAGGCCCATTTTAGACCTCAAAATTCCGCTAAAGGAAATTTTATGGAAGCAATGGAAAGATCATTGTCGACCAGACACGGTACTCATGACAACCATAGTCCTAAAAGTTGATAGACATACCAGGTCTTAGGATAGATGATGATATCAATTCTGATGAAGAAACAAATATCCCTCATAAACAATTTCTTGGATCATGAAACTTTTATTAGAAATTTTAAACCACAATTTCTAAAAACGAAGACATAAATTACGATATTTTTTTCTTTTCTGAAATAGTTCAACAAGAAGAAAATCATTTAAAGTAATGAGGGTAAAGTTTGATGTAAGGGAGAGTTAATTTATGAATGGTTATTTTTATGGCATTGTTGTGTTCTTGTTAGTTATTTGAGGCCTTTTTTTAATATATATATATATATATGACAGGGTTAATTTTGATTATCTCTCTTCTATATATACCCGAAGAAAGTGAATATGGTCTAGCCAAATCTAGAGTTTTGGAGAGAAAGAGTGGACCTTAAATGGAAAATTCTCCATCATCATTCAGGAAAATAGATTTAGATTTAGATTTTGTTGTACAAGAATACAACAGGTTTCCCTTTCAATTGAGACCATCAACTATGCAGGTGTAAATAGAGATGTACATATACCATGTAGATATATTTAACAAAACTAGACAGGTAGGCTTGGGCCCAGATACCTCAAGGGCTCAACATGTCTTTGATACCAAGTGTAGAAACCATCCCTATGATGCACTAATATTTTTTTCTTTTCTTTTAAACAAGCAAACATAGATCAAACTAACAAATAAGAGGCAAAGATCTAAGTTACTATAATACAAGTAATGATACAATATAAAGATTTCTTTTAAAACCCTTCATCTATAGTTCCAAAATTACAACTCAACATCATACTCTTTACTTTTCTTTGTGATAATTATGTACATAAAAAAAATGTAATAGAACTTTTATAGAAACATGAGGTACTGTTCACCAGGGGTGGAGATTCAATCCCGAATTTGTTACTTCTTGGGCTCCCTTGTTGTTGTCCATGTACATGCGTGAATGCTTTTTCATCTCAACGAAACATCAATAACTCACCGCTTGACCTCCCAACCTACTCCTTGGGTACTCTTTCCCCCACGAACCCCCGAGTTGCAATGGGGTTGTAAAGTACAAGAATAATACTAGTCGATGAAGGAGAGCACTCTTGGATCAAGAGTTCACTCTCTAATGACATCCACTACACCAAAATCTCTATAGACTTTGTAGTCACTGACAATAGCATTATGTGATCCATACAATAATAAGGAAAAAGTCCCTTCTCCCATATATTGATCTTTCTTTTATAGGAGTCATCATAGATGACACTTGTCACTTCATGCAAAAATAATTATTTTTATTTATCTAAAAGTTAGATTATTCACCAACCCTTGTGTCAGCCTCTCACCAAGGCTTTCCTAAATTGTTATTTAAAAATAATATTTTTCCTCACCTCAACATGACTCCCTACTTTTCCTAGTTGTCTCTCAATCCCTCTTTTATACTAAATTTTGTTAATTACTGAAGTCAATTGGTAGGTGTCATATTTGGTTCCCAAACTACACCCTAGTTTATCTCAAATTGACTCTTAGATGGAGATCCTTGTGTTGTTTCTTGCCACATGGAGGTTCTCTCATGAAACTAAATTTCTCTAATTTAAATTACTATTCTTTATTTTCATTCACCACCCTATTTTCTTAATGAGGCTAAACTATACTAGGGTTAATGTTTTTAATTAAATCTATGTCCCTTTCACTTTTTTCTTATTAAAATACTTCATACTTTGGAGTTACTTTTTATGCACATTATCTACTTAAGATTTCCAAATGTGGGAAGGGTAGAGTTACTGAATTGTTCCAATATTTTTATTTCTTCCTATTCTCCCTTTACACAAATGTTATTCTTGGTTTATTTAAGTTAGTTCTAAAACCTCAGATCATTACATGAATTAGTATGATTGTTAGATATAATTATATTTCGACAATTTCTTCTTGATGCTAATGGTGCCAAGTCGATCATTACCTTCAAGAACTTCCCTTGAAGTTCCAAGGGTGCCACACCAATTTGTTCCTTCTTGATGCCAAGGGTGCCAAGTCAGTCATGCCATTCAAGAAATTCCCTTGAAGTTCCAAGGGTTCCACGTTGCTTGCCATTCAGGAGTCTAGTGACTATGAGGGGAAAAACTAGGTGTAACTATTCAAAAATATGTTGTCATTAATGGCAACATATGGAAAAAGTGTCAAAATATGCCACATAAGATTATGTTCCAAGCACAAAAATAAGGTTTAAGTTCATCATTAGTGCAAGAATGGTGCAGAGAATTTGGATCCATTTCTAGAGCAACATATCATCTAAGATATAGATAGAACCCACATAGACGGGAAGAGATCCAAAAGAGATTTCTAGTTTTATGCGGAAGTTTGAAAATGGCCTCCTGGTTTTAGAGTTAGAGCTAGTTAAATTTACAAGACCCCCAAGTCAAAATAACGGAGCTAAGGAGTTTGGAGACCCTTTTTGGCATTGTGTTAATTTTGGCGGTGCATCCAAACACAACGACAAGGATGGAGGAGCCTCCATAGAAGACCATTAGACGCACATGGATGAATAACGAGATAATGAGGAGCATGATCATTGGTAGACTGGTAGATCCCACAACCCACACTAGCTTGGTAGAGGTTTCTCGATGATATAACCCTGACATAAGACTTAAGGAAAACAGAGGAGTTGAGCACGAAAAAACAGAGCATACAACTACAGAGAGGTTCTCTATTGGCTCACAATAGAGCCCACTCGATGAAAATTTTAAGCAAAGCTCAAAGGTGTGAGCGGGATGATGAAAACATATAACACATGATTGATGAAGGAAACCTGGAAAGGATAGCCTAAAATATTGCAGAGGGGCACACAAAGGATAATAGCCAGGCTACATGGTGAAAGGAGAGTGTCGTGCCACATTAAAAGGGCCAAACTCTTAGAAAATTTTTAATGAAGGATTTTATCACAAAACCAATGTCTTAGACCCTTCTCTCTCCTCTTTGAAAGTGGGACACATGGAATTATTTGATTGGCCCTCAGAAGCTAACAAAAATTGATGAGGTCTGCATGGTCTGGCCCAATAAGAGGTGGGAACATGGCAGGAAGATTCAGTGTTTTTGGGTACCCTAATGGCCCCTTTTTGAGTGACACGTGTCAGTACTCAAAGAGTGACACATGGAACAAATGATGTGAACATGATGCCATCTCATTGGTTAGTAACCAAAAGAAACAGTTGCAACACAGAAGAAACATGTGGGATGACTAGGCATCAAGATGATGTGGCTGATGTTAGAGATAACTCATGCAGGGAGCATTTTGATTAGCTCTTGTTTGCAATAGGCAAACCCCACAATATAGCTCAGCCTGTAGGTCATAGCCCAAAATAATTTAATGCTTGCAAAGAGAATTGGCCAGGAGGAAAGAACTAGGACACATAGGAATGACAACATGCAATAACAACCAATGAGAAGTAGAGCAGGTGGATCCCACTTACAACATATCCCTCTTAATGAGGCCATAAGGTTGATAAAGAGGCACAAACAAAAGCATTGGAAAAAAGGTGCTAGGGCTAGCACTTGCAGAAGGTTCAGTGCAGTAAGAGATTGAGGGCATGTAGGAATTTTGAAAACGTAAATAAGCCCTCAAGGCTTAAAATAGAAAAAGGCCTACGGAGTCTAAAAAAATAAACGCCAGAGCACAAGGGTAGAGGTGTTGTGGTGAAGTGTTGAGCCCTCGAGACCATAGTATAAAATGCTAATGACAATTTAATTAAAAGGATTTTCGGCCTACACAAAGAATATTTGGGACATGGATGAGTCGATTACTCGAGAAATTAAATAACAGAGCACAAATACAATGGGTCCGTGAGATAATTTGGCAGCGCTAATGAAAATCCTTTAGGATTGTGGATGAACGAATCAACAACTTAAATTGGTAGAAAATAATTTGGGCCATAGTCCTGATTGGATGAGTTAGAAACTTTGGAAGTTATGCCAAATATAACAACTAACTAAAGTTAGAGCTATAGATTAAACTATAGCTAAATCTTGTTAAACTATGGGTTAAAATAGTCACCAAGGATGTGGTATCAAAAATTTGATACATTTATATGGGGAGTTGGCTTCACCAGAAGCAAAGCAGATCACTGTGGATAGTTTAAATTATTTGGTGACCGTGTTATTTATCTGGTCTTGTATGTGGATGATATGTTGCTGGTAGGAAATGAAAAAGAAATTATCCAAGATTTGAAGACCCATTTCTCCTCCAAATTTGACATGAAAGATATTGGTGCTGCAAACTATATTTTGGGCATGGAAATTAAAAGAGATTGGACAAAGAGGAAGATCTGGTTAAACCAAAGGAAGTATGTCGAGACAATATTGCAGAGGTTTAATAAGCATGATAGTAAATTGATGAAGGTTACTATTCTTGTAGGTGTAAAGTTATCTTCTGAACAGTGTCCCAAGACACAAGAAGAGGAAGAGGACATGTCCCATGTTCCATATGCAAGTGCAGTCGGTAGCCTGATGTATGTGACGGTCTGTACTAGACGAGACATTGCACATGCAGTGGGAGTATTGATCAAGTTTATGTTAAAACTAGGGAAGGAGCACTGGACAACAATGAAGCGGGTTTTCAGGTATTTGCGTGGCACTAGTGATTATGGTTTGTGCTACCAAGGAAGACTAGGATTGGACAAAGTGTTGGATATTCGTGGCTTTGTTGATGCAGACTGGGTTGGAGATATGGATCAAATAAGATATACAAGTGGGCATGTGTTTAACCTATTTGGAGGTGCAGTTAGTTGGATGAGTAAGAAACAATTTGTAGTGGCACTATCAACTATAGAGGTAGAATACATGGCAACCACTCATGCAAGCAAGGAAGCAGTTTGGTTGCAGAGATTGTGTTCAAGTATGGGGTTAGTACGAACTATAAGGATAGACTGTGACATCCAAAGTGCAATTTTCTTGGCAAAGAATCTTGCATCATTCAAAGACAAAGCACATTGATGTTTAGTATCACTTTGTGAGGGATATGATAAAAGACAAAAAGGTGGACACTTAGAAGAATACTGCACATGCATTGACAAATTCTATGAGCTCGGATAAGTTCTCTTCGTGTAGAGAAACAATGGGTGTTGCAGTGCTGGATAAATGACTAAGCTCTCTTGTGGCCCCTTGTGGAAAGAAAACAACAAGTGGGAGAATGTTGGGTTGTGTTATATTCTTTCCACAACTAGCCCACGTAGTTAACCAAGGGGAGGGGGGCGAAGCCCCCCCTTTGTTGCGTCGATTGCATAGCAGCATGGGGGGGGGGGGTTTGTTGCGGGCACAGCATGGGGGGGGGGGGGTTGTGGGGGAGTCACAACGGGTTTGAGGGGTGCAGGTAACCCCACTCTATGGGGTCTGGGGCAGCGCCCTAGAAAATTTTGTTTTTGGACCCTATATTAGGTTGGGTGGACCTACCTATGGTTTTGTGCATGATTTTTCGCACATGGTTTTGGACGCAATGGTTTTCGGTCCATGGTTTTGGATGCGATGCTTTTCGGTCCATGGTATTGGATGTTTTGACATGTATACATATATATTGTAACATTGAAAGGAACATAATGAAAAATCAAGCTGGTAGTCCCGGTTTTGGGATCCAGGGGAAATTATCTGTGTATATGTGTTTTATGTGTTATGCTCTCGCATTGTTTATTTTCTGTGTTTTAGAATTTGTATGCAGGTAGTTTCTGTATGCTTTATATTTATCTACCTTTCCTTCTGCATTTGTCTTCTTCTTGAACACCCATTTTCTGCTAATCAGTTTCCTTCCAGCCGGCAACTCCACCAGATCCCAAGCCTCATTTTTGTGCAAAGATGCCATTTCATCAACCATGGCCTCTTTCCAGAGTTTTCCATCCTCTAAATCTACTGCTTCCTTCACAGTTCTGGGATGATCATCAGTAATAGATAAAGCAAAATTTGAATAGAAAGAAGATGGACTATACCTTTTTGGCTGCCTTGTTTCTCGAACTGATCTTCTCACACCTGGAGTTTGTGGCTCTTCATCTTCTGATTCCTCCTCTGCTGTAGAGTCTGATTCTTCCTCCTTTAGCTCAAACTCTATATTCTCAGTTTCCTTTGGTTGGACTTCATGTTTAGTAACATCTTTCACCTCTCTGAACACCACATTTTGGTTGTACACAACCTTCCTTGTTACTAGGTTCCAAAGCTTATAACCCTTTAAACCATCCTTATACCCAATAAATATGCACTTTTTAGATTTACTATCCAACTTGGTTCTTTTCTTCTTTGGAACATGTACATATGCATCACATCCAAATACCATCAGATGTGAAAGAGAAGGTTTCTTACTAGTCCATACCTCTTGTGGAGTCTTATCTTCCAATGCTAATGAAGGTGATCTATTGACCAGGTAACATGCATTCTCCACCCCCTCTTCACAGAATTCCTGTCTTAACCCGACACCACTGAGCATGCTTCTTTCCCTTTCCATCAACGTCTTGTTCATTCTTTCTGCAACTCCATTTTGCTGAGGTGTATATGGAGTAGTCTTCTGCCGTGCTATACTACACTTCTTATAGAATTCTTCAAATTCCTTACTGCAAAACTCTCCACCGTTATCTGTTCTCAGCATCTTTATCTTCTTCTCTATCTAGTTTTCCATAAGAGCCTTAAATTCTTTAAACTTGTCAAAGACTTCAGATTTCTTCTTAAGGAAATATATCCATGTATTCCTTGAGAAGTCATCTATAAAGGATACATAGTACACAAACTTACCCAGTGATGGAACCTTCATAGGTCCAAACACATAACTGTGCACAAGTTCTAATATCTGTTTTACCCTCTTACCAATAGAAGGGAAACTCACCCAATTCTACTTCCCATATACACAATTTTCATAGAAATAAAAATCCAGAGAGATATTACTCATACCTTCTACTATACCTTTACCATGAAGTATTTGAAGGCCCTTCTCTCCAATTTGTCCAAGCCTTTGATGCCACAACATCGTCTTCTCTCTAGAGACCACTAGATTTTCTGCTCCACTTTCAGGAACCACAACGTTGTTGTACCCATCAACAACAGTGCTACCTTGCAGCTTGTACAAATTTCCAATCCGAACTCCCCATATCAATACCAGTGCTCCCTGAACCATCTTGGAGGTATCCTTCTCGAACACTATTTTTACACCTGCATCATCCAGCTTTCTTACAGAAATCAGATTTCTGGCCAATGCAGGAATATGCAGAACACCCGAAAGTGTTCTAACCCTTCCACCTTGCAACTTCAACTTTACTTTTCCGCGACCAATGATTCTAGCCTTCCTGTCATCCCCCAAGAAGAGATCACCACCATCATATTTCTCATACTTGCAGAACCACTCTCTATGCGGAGTGAAGTGAAAGGATGCACCTGAGTCAATCAACCATGCCTCATGATCTACATGTGTACTTGAAGAAGCCAAGTACACATCCCCACCTTCATCTGAGGTGGTTTTTGCCTTTGCAGAAGGAGCATCATCATATCCCTTTCCTTTATCAGGAGCTTTAGATTTACAGTCCCTTTTGTAGTGCCGTTCTTTTCCGCATTTCCTACACACCACCTTTAAAGGTTTTCCTGGAGATTTATATCTCCCTCTAGATTTAGACCTCCCACTCGATGACTCTTTTTTTGTTTGTTTGTTTGTTTGTTTGTTCTGGGACTGTCCTCGTATAGACAAGGAATCACCATTCTGGCTCTCCATATTTTTCCATCTCATCTCCTCCGTCAGCAAGGATGAGACTATTTCATCAAACTGCAAGGTAGTTGCATTTCTACCTATTGCAATAACCAAACTATCCCACGAATCTGGTAGAGAACACAACAAACTGATGCACTTATCTTCATCTGAAATTTTAATATCAACAAATAATAACTAACTTACCACAATATTAAATGCGTTCAGATGCTCTTTCACCGAGTCTCCATCTTTCATCCTCAGGTTATACAACTTTTTCCATAGGAACAATTTATTCACCGGAGACTTAGATTGGTACAAAATCCCCAAATTGTCCCACAAAGCCTTATTTGTAGCTTCCCCTGATACATTCAACAATACTGGACCTGAGACACACAATCGTATTGTGCTCTTTGCCTTCCGATCTAATTTCTTTCATTCTTCATTGGACACTCCCGTTGGTTTAGTACCTGGATCTACCGTGATCCACTGATCTTTATCCACCAATAGATCCTCCATTTTGAGTTTTCACAACTCAAAAATCTGACCATTAAATTTCTCGATCTCTATCTTTCCACTGTTCACCATCTTCTTTCACCACCAGAATCGATCTTGCAGATCTCCAACTGAATAGGGTCTACCACAAGCCTGAGCAAAACCCCTCAGCAACAAATGCGTCCCCTTGAAGCAAAAACAACTCTGATACCAAATGTAAGTTTAACCCCATACATAAATTATCTGCATACGAATTCTAAAACACAGAAAATAAACAATGCGAGAGCATAACACATAAAACACATATACACAGAGATTTCCCCTAGATCCCAAAACCGGGACTACCAGCTTGATTTTTCATTATGTTCCCTTCAATGTTACAATACATATTTATACATGCCGAAGCATCCAATACCATGGACCGAAAACCATCGCGTCCAAAACCATGGACCGAAAACCATCGCATCCAAAACGATGTGTGAAAACATGCACAAAACCATAGGTAGGTCCGCCCAACCTAACATAGGGTCCAAAAACAAAATTTTCCGGGGCGCTACCCTGGACCTCATAGAGTGGGGTCTGTACCCCTTAAACCCCCTGTGACTCCCCCCGCTATGCAATTGGTGCAATGAAGGGGAGGCTCCACCCCCCTTCTAAACCCTCGGTTAACTACGTGGGCTAATCGTGGAAAGAATATAACACAACCCAACATATTGAGTATTTGAGGCAAATATTGGGATTTGTTCCTCTTGCTTCCCTCTACTAGATCTTGCTTCAAGAGGAAGATAGGAAACTCTTATATATTAAACATATCAAGATGAAGCTTCTCGGTCCATGAGATCAAAAAGACAAAATAATATTGTTGACAAGGGGGAGTATAGTGATAGGGGGAGAATGTTTGTGTCTTCCTTTGATGTTAAAGGGGGAGAGGTTCTTGGTGATCAAAACAAAATAAAGGAGAGGTGTGGTGATAAAAAAAGAAGCAAGGAGAGGTGTTAGTGATCAAACAACAATAAGCGCAATAGTAATAAAAAAACAACAGCAACACCACAACAACTTAAGTAGCTAAAGATATCTTAGGGGGAGAAACATTTAAATAACACAAGCATACTTTATATGTTGTCTTAATGTTTTGTTTGATATTGGTGTTGCCATAAATACCAAAGGGGGAGAATGTTGGAAACATGTTGTCATTAATGGAAACAAATGGTAAAAGTGTGAAAATATGCCACAAAATATTAGGTTCTATGCACAAAAAGAAGGTTTAAGTTCATCACTAGTGTAAGAATGGTGGAGAGAATTTGGATCGATTTCCAGAGAAGCAGATCATATCAAATGCAAATAGAACCGACCTACATGGGAAGATATATGCAATTTATTTCCAGTGGTATGTGTAAGTTTGAAAATGGCCTCCTGGTTTAAGAGTTATATCCACTCAAAGTTACAGGACCCCCAAGTCAAAATAATAGAGTTAAGGAGTTTGGAGACTCTTTTGGCATTGTGTTAAGTTTGGGAGTGCATCCAAGCACAATGATAAGGATAGAGGATCCTCCATAGAATACCATCAGTAACATGTGTATGAATAACAAGGTAGCGGGATTTTGATCATTGTTAGAATGGTGGAGCACACAAGCCATGCTAGCTCAGCGAAGGTTGCTCGATGATATAACCCCAACAAAAGCTTTAAGGAGGAGGAGTTGAGTAGGCGGACGTGGATCATAAAACCATGGAGAGGCTCCCTATTGGCTCATGGTGGATCCCAACCAATGGAGGTTGTCTGATAGTAATACCCTGGAAAAACCTTAAGCAACGCTCAAAGGAGTGAGCATGATGACGACAACAGATGACACATGCCCAATAGAGGAAGCCCAGAAAGGCTAGCCTGGAAGATTGCAAAGGGGAACACAAAGGATAAGAGCCAAGCTACATGGCACAAGGAGAGGGTCGAGCAATGTTAAAAGGGTTGGACACTTAATTTTTTTTAATGAAGGATTTGCTTGCAAAACCAAGGCCTCAGACCCTTCCCTCTCCTATCTAACAACAAGGCACATTGAATTATTCTATTGACCTTCAAAAGATGACATAGGTTGATGACATCAATATGACGTGGCCCAATCATAGGTGGACATGTAGTAGGATCCTTCCAAATCCTTCCAAATCCGGCTATCAGATCTTGGATATCCTCTCACATTCATGATGACGCCACTACACAATGTCTTATTGTGGAAATTTCAGCTAACTTCTCCATTAGATGGCCACTGTAAATACATGTTAGATCTGCATCACTGCCACACAATTCAATTAAGTATAAACGAATTCGAAACCCTTTATTAGCCTCAATCCATTTGGAAATGATTGTTACAAAGCTCTCCAACATAATGCAATATTTTTAGCTCAATAATATCGTGGGTATGCTAAATTATATAAACTTGGATTTAGCTTCCAACATTTGTCAACTAAATGACCACTTTGTTGACAATGTGTGCAACAACGTTGCGATTTCATTTCACCATTAACTTCCTTATGATTTGAATATTGTCTTTTTTGTCGCTTTTCTTTCAAAAATTTCTTGTATGAAGACATTCTTTTCCAATACTTTGAAACTTTATGATTATATAGCCGCAAAATGAGTTTGGAATATCATGAAAAAAATTATGAATGACATTACCATGCTTCTTATAATCAAAAGAAAAGTTTGTGTAATCAGAACTATACTCTTCATGGTCAAATTTTTCACGATTTTGATGAGGTGAAATCGATGAGACAAAAGTTCCTTTCGAAACATCATTTGCTTCAACAGTCATTGAACTCTCTCCAACTTCTTCTTTTCCATATCCAATTCCAGCATATATATGATGATATTCAACCATAATGGGTTCTATCATACCTTGGTTATGACTTCCCAAGCCTTTCCCCTTCGTAACCCATTTTTAATAAAAATTTCGACCCAATTCTTCTAGTGTGCTTCTAGAAGGAACCAAAAAAAACATATTCTTATGAGGAAATTGAATATGAAAAATTCTTCTTATCTCATTCATCGTAGCATTCTGAAACTTTTCTAGGGCTTCTTCTGAAGCTTGTAATTGCAACTCCATTGCTTGAAGTCTATCTTGAAGCTCTTGCTTCTCATCTTCCAATGATTTCAACTGTTTCTGCAACTTATTGATTTCTCTGTCATCCACATACAGATCCTCTACCATTTTCTTCATGGTTAAGAATTCTTTAAACATATTTGAATCTTGATAAAGATTTGCAAAGAAAGGATCCAAAAAGTATTCTTTGTTGAATTTGACATTTCGAAACTCAAGAAATTACCTTCTTAAGCAATTTCGTTTTTCTTGCTTGAATCAAACTTGACAAATGCACCCACTAAGCTAGACAATGAAATTATTTGATATGAAATTATCTGAAAACTTTAGAGCACTTAAACACTTATAAAAAAGACTTCTTAATTGAGCATATGGGATTGAAATATTAAGTTACAATTTATCCATAAACACGATCATTTCATCATAAACTTGTAACTTAAAATGCATGTAAAAGTACTTGATCAAACCATGAATAGACAAAAAATGAAAACATCAAGGTTGATAATGGAGTTCACCCCCTCCACTGGGCTATGTCTCTAGATTCGCTTCCAACAGGTCAAATCATTTTTATTGTATTTATGAAATTAGGAAGATGTATAATGTACTTTTACAAAGAGTGGCAAATCTAGAGCTGTCTTCTACACAAAGGTGTTTAAGACTTGTACATAACAAACACTTCTTTCGAAAGACTTCCCTAGCTCTCCAATATCTCCTCAAAATGAAGCTCTCAAAATATTCTCAAAATCTCTCTCAATCTCTCTCCTCCTAAACTCTCATGAAACCAACTCCCCCCTTTTTTTCCAAGAGTATATAATAGAATTTATAACTTTGAAATCTAACAACAAGGGAGAATAAAACTCCTTAGTTCCACACTCCAAGGAGAAAATAACTCTATGAATCCCTTAAAATATGCTTCATGAGATTTATGTGCAGTAAATCCCTCAAATCCACCTATCAAGGTACTTTTCCAAAACTCAAGGGATGAGAGAAAATCCCTTAAGATTGTCAACTTCAACATGAATTTAGAAATTTATTTTTGAGGAAAATCCTCTCATAATTTCAATTTATATTTTACAAATTTTAAAAATTAAACTATGATCACATTCACGTGAAGCTCAAAAACCCATTACCTAGGATTTAATGAACTTTTCTTTTGACATGGTACTCATTGGAAAATGCATCATGATCCTCCTGGATTAGGCAAACCGCATGGAACAACTTAGCCTGCAGGTCGTAGCTCGAACTTGCAAAAAAAATTAGTTGGAGGAAAGCATCGGGACACATAAGATTGAAAACATGTAGTGGTAGCCAATGAGAAGTAGAGCGGGTGGACCCCACTTACGACACATCCCGCTCAATGAGGCCTAGAGGTTTATAAATATGCACAAGAAAAAGTGCTGGGAAAAAGGTTTCATTGCTAGAACCTACACAGGGTTCTGTGTGGGAAGATACCGAGGTTGCAAAGGTAAACAAGCTCGCAAGGCTTAAAAGTCCTGCAAAGTCTAAAAACATAACCACCAAGGAACAAGGGTAGAGGTGTTGTAGTGACGTGTTGAACCCTCAGGGCCATAATATAAAAGGTAAACGTTAATTTAATTAAAAGGATTTGGGGCCTATGCAAAGAAGCTTTGGGACATGGATGAATTGGTAGCTCGATAAATTAAATAGAAGAGTTCTAATACAATGACCCCATGACATAATTTGGCATTGCTAATAAAAAGCCTTTGGATTTGTGGATGAATGATTCGGTAAGTTATATGGAAACAAAGTCTTTGGGTTTGTGGATGAATGAGTTTGTAACTTATATGAAAAAAAATCCTTTGAGCCATAATAAAATGCCCTAGATGGGTGATTCGACAACTTTGGTAGTTATCCCAAATATAGCGGCTAACTAAAGTTAGAACTGCAAATTCAAGTACAACTAAATCTTATTAAAAGACCAAAATAACTAAAATAAGTAGAAAAACTCAGTTTAACTTGTAGAAAAAGATGGTGGAGGTCTGATAACTTGGTGAATAGAACTAGAAGATTGAAATAAGTAGGAGAAGAAAAATTTAAAGATTCATGCAAGAAAACAAGAAAAGCAAAGATGAAAAAATGAGCAAAACAAAAATCTTTATAAGCAGGCTTGGTCAAGTAGATTTGAAGAAGTTTTTTATGGAGAAGTTTGTGTGAGGTGCTGCTGCTGGTGTATTTAGTAATGAAATATTGTTGAAGGTATTGGTGATTAAGGAATAAATTGTTTTATTTTGAAAGTAGAGGAGACATTCATGATTCTAGTAAGAAAATGGATGAAAAATGAATCAGTGAGTGTCAAGCAAGTTATAGCTTGTATATGAAGGGTTGGTGCTCCTTCCAGTGGGATTTGGTAAATATTTGGGGTTGTAGCTCCATTTAGTTGTAGCTAATAAATAAAAAAGTTGTAGCTTCATGTTGGTTGTAGCTAGAGAATTTGTAACAACAAATTGTAGCTTATCTTGTGAAGAAATTGACGGAAAGTTTGAAGAATATGTATGTTCCTTGTTTTATTGAAATTATTTCATGTCATTCTCATTAATTATTGAAAGCTTATATGGTGTCCTAATTTTGTTGCATAATTAAAATAAATTTTAAATTGTTAAAATTCCTACAATATTGATTCACCCTCCCCCTCAATATTATCCTTTCTAGTAGTGATGACAGAGACTATTATCCTCTCCTATGTCACCCTATATAGGGATAATAGTGGCGTTGGGGATCAAGGAATTCACCTTGATGCATGCCCCCCAATTAAATCCTCATGAGCAACCCAATCTAGGGTCCACCCCCACAACATCGTGATCTTCAAGGAAAAGGTATCTCAATACCTTCCAACCCAAGTCACAATGGGAGTGTTAGTGGGTGAAATCAAGAACATTGTCGCACCCCTCCCATGAAATCCAACTATCTATACAACCCCATCACCCATGTGTGAGTCGTTCGTCTAAGTAACTAACCTGTCCCTGCAACCACTAATATGGCATTAGAAATTATAGTAGAATATTAACTCAAACTTTAAATTTTTGAGACGATAATATGCACTTAATCAAACCAAATATAGTCGACTCATCACATTTAATTGCATTCAGGTGGTCCCCTGCCACACTTAATAATCATCAATAATATTTGTTCATAATTTTAGTCACCAATGTAATTGTGTATGCTAAATTATCACCATGTAATAATCATCAACATCATTACTAACTATAAGCAAGAAGCTATGGTAAAAAAGACAACATAATGAATCCATCACATGATTAGACATAGCCATCAAAAAATTCATCACAACCATTATCAACATAACATCAAACTAGAATGTCACAATTATTGTCACCTCCACTAATATTAAAAGTCAAATATCTGGATCCTGAACCTGAGGTCCTTCAAGAATAATGTATGATACCAAAGGTTATATCTAGGAAAATGTAATATCAGTGTCATTCCACTAGAGCAAGGAAATACAATGCACATGTGTGCCAAGGTGGTCTCCTACAACACTAAAAAAACTGTCAGTAACATCTAATAAAAAAAATAGTCATCAAAATATACAAACATGATAGAACATCATTGAAATATTCATTGGCCACATAGTACAAATTGAATTTGGAATAAGTTTATCACTAGCCATCATCACATGAAATAACATTAACCATATAATCAAACTTTAATTTCCTCAAAGAATAATGTATATATCATAATGCAATCTTAGAGTTAAAATAATGTATATCAAAGGTCAATTAGAGCGAGTCACTTCAAATAATTCTACTTGATTTTAAGTTGAGAACTTGTTACATATTAGTATTACCCAAACATCTTTCTAACATGCTTTTCCATAATTCAAATTAGAACACAATTGGTCAATAGATACCAATCTCTTTGTAAACCATCTCTGCAAGTAAAATAATTTCTAAAGATAGAATTTTAAGTGATTAGGAACCCGATTATGCACTTATTGTGTCTGCGCTACACAAGATAAAAACCCCTAGTTGATAAAGCAAATGTATTAAACTTAAGAAAAATAAGTTGATTTATATTTTGGCATCATTGTTGGGAAAGTGTTAAAATAATTAATTTTAGAAATTAGGTTTCTTTGAATTTCTTAGGAGGTTTTATTATTTCATGTATTCAATTCCTCTAATGAAAATATTTTATGACAATGAGGAGTGAAGATAATGAGACAACAGGTAAGAAACTGTGCATTCACTTTAGTGAGCCTTTGTAAATATTTGTCATGTTGGTGTTGTATGCATAGATTAATTAGACCTAAGGATAATAAAGGTAGATTTGTTATAATAAGAAGAGAAACCACTTTAGTTGAGATAAATCCCCCCACCACTAATTGAATAAGAATAATCATTCATTTTAGAAAAATCAAGGGAAGGACAAATATAATCAATTACATCTAGTCAAATAATAGAGGATATACCAAACAAGTGGACTGAGGAATTCTTATTTATTTGGGAAGACAAGATGGACAATAATGAGGAAAGAGACTCCAATTTGGAAGAAAAAAGAGTAAGAGGAGAAAGAGAAAGGATATAAAGAGAAAGAACAATAAAATGAGTAGATCATGAGGAAATAGAATAGAATGTGGAAGCAACAAGAGTAAGAGTAGAAAGAGAAAGAGAAAGAGAAAGAAATAGAAGGATCAAGAGAAGAAAGAGAAGGAAACAAAGTAACCTTTGGTATTCACATTATCGACAAACTTATAATCCTTAAAAATGAAGTCCAAATAAAAAATATTCCACTGCCAATTCTACCATATTTTTACGATAGGGTGATGCAAGAGAATCCTTGGACTAGGGAAATCCACATTATCCAAAATTAATTTTTGTTTCAAGCTTTTGAAGATAGGAAAAGTAAAGTGTTTCTACATGAATTTGTTATATGAATCTGCTTCCAAATGTGCTATAGGAATTTGCTACCAGACGTGCTATAGGAATATGATATAAGCAACCACTATGAGACGTGCTACAAGAATATACTATAACCAGCCGCTACCAGACATGCTACAAGAATATACTATATGGAGATGCTACTAGAAGTGTATGTGCTGTGAGAATGAGATGTCAATTACCAATATTCCATTTTCCTAGTAACTGCGGGAAGTCAAATCATTTCAATTCCAGAATGTAAGATGTCAACAACATGGGGAATTAATTATGGGAACAAAGGAGAAATGAGGATTTTGGATATTGCATGATTCAGAGAGGATGTTTTTGGCTACTACACGGTATTAATGTACTACAACATGTAAATCGTAAGCCCTCTGAGGACTCCATTCTCAGGTCTAATTTATTGTATGCAACAACAAATTATGGATTAATAAATATATTTGAATCCTACTTTTTTTTTTTATTATGTTCTCTTGATTGGGTTTAAAGAAATCTCTGTTTATACTTTGTGTTCTATTTATTTAAATTAATTTAACATAGTAGTGAAACAAAATGGTTGGGGCTATGCGCTTTCTATTAGAAATTATGGTTTTGTAGTTCGTGTGTGGAACCTACAAGATTTAGGATTGCAACAAGTGGTATTAGAGAAGGTTTCACTCTAATATTTTCGCCTTGATTTGATTTAGAGTAATAGGGTACCAAAAAATAGTGTTTGGTGGTTGTTAGACAAGAATGTTGAAGGTACGAGTTGGGACACAAAACCTGGGTTGAGGTTTGTGAATGTTGATGAGACATTTGTAACATTTAGGGATGCCATTGAGAAGAAAATGACATGGAGGTATAGGAAATCAAGAGTTGGAAGAGTTAAGATGAAGACTATAAGAGTTATAAAATTGAAGAAATGGGAATGTTGAAATAGATTCAAAGCCAAAATGAGAAATAGAAGAATAATGAGACACTGATGAGAGAGACCCAATAGTAAGGATGATCAAATAATTGAGCAATAATTGAAGTTTCCTGTTATGATGGAAATATGAGAGATGATGTGCTCATCGATTGGTTTGGAGAACTTGAAAGATACTTCCACCATGAAAATGTACAGGATTCAAATCGAGTGAGATTCATCATTACAAAGTTGAAGGGACATGATACACTATGGTGGGATATGCTACACAAAAGATAGAGTAAATAATTGTATAGAAAAGATCAAGAATTGGAAGAAGATGGTCAAAAAGATCAAGGAGAAATTTATGCTTGTTGATTACCAACATAATTTTTATAGACAAGTTTAGAAGTTGAGAAAAAAAGATGCCTATGTTGGTGAGTACACAGAATATTTTGTCAAACTTTCACTTCAATCATGTTGATTTTATAATAGCATATAAGACTAGAACAATTTTAAAAAAGATAACTATTGCAATGATACAATTTGACTTCTTTAGAACATTCCAATAATTAAGAAATTGTACTTGAAAATTTCAACCATTAACATTAAGATCCATAGAGCAGTAAATATCACAATAAGACAATGAAAAAGAGACACCAAAATGACCCTGGGAAAACCCCATTCCAAGGGGAAAATCTAAACAACCTTTCCTTATGAGATAATGTACAACTCAATCCAATTTTTACATCAAGATTACATAGACAAATACTAACCAACAAGATGACCTCCAACAAGTGCCAAGCCAACCCTCTTTGCATATGTCATAGTGATGACGAGTCATTAACCTTTTCATATCCACATATATTTAAGAGCCACAAACCTTCACATATCCTCAGAGATATAAGCCACTGACCTTCACATATCCACAAAAGGAAGCTTCAAGAACTCACATATCAATTCATTTTCAGCCTCTTTTTCTTCTTCTCATTTTGGTCTCCTTCGATCTTCTTTCCTCTATTGGAAAAAAGATCTATTGAGTGATCACTGATGTCTTTTGGAAGAGGATATATAACATATGTAGTCTCCAAGAGGAGTCAAATGGGTGCCTCTAAAGGGCCAGGATGACTTGGACACTTGTGGGGTCATAAATCAAAATATAAATTCAATTTTTCTTCCTTGATTTTTATTGATGAAAATACTGCCCGAAGATACATTTTTTAAACATTTCCTCTTAGCTAGGGAGGCATTTTTCACTCTCTAAAAATAAATCTCATTGACCAACTCACTGGTATCTCCATAATGACCTAAGGGAGAGATAAAAAAATAAGATGTACAAGTATCATCATAAGCAAAGGTTCATAACATCATGTCCATCAATCAATGTTGTCCACGAGGCCAAAATATCCAACCATATGAAATGGTTTCTCAGTCAATCATAATGACCCAAGAGAGTAGTCAAAGTCACTCTCTCTAACCTTCCCATTTGTCTCTCAATCAAACCCAATGACCCAAGAGAGAAAAATCAAGATCAATCTCCCCAACCAAGTCCATCGGTCTCTCAGTCAAACACAATGACCCAAGGGAGTAATTAAGATCAAAATTTTCTACCATACCAATGGTCTCTAAATAAAACCCAATGGCCTAAGAAAGTACACACGGTTCATATTCTCGATCATAACCAAATGTTTCTCAATCAAGCTCAATGAACTAAGAAATGAATCCCTATGTCAATATCAAAATTTTGGATGATATAGTCTCTCAGTCAAACTCAATTACCTAAAGGATAAATCTTGGTCTCGATCTCAAAAAAACTAATCTCCTCAACCACATGGTCTCTCAATCAAATACAATGACCCAAGGGAGAGCAATCAAAATCAATTTCCCTAACCAAGCCTACTGGTTTCTCAGTCAAACAGAATGACCTAAGGGATCAATCCATTAAGCCTCAGAACCAACCTCCCTAACCATAAGGTTTTTTGGCCAAACTCAATGATCCAAGGGAGTGACCAAAAAAATATTCCCAACCATAAAACATGGTTTCTCAACCAAGCCCAAGGAAGATTCCTGATGATATACAATCAATTCTTTCTCTCTCCAAGAGAGGGATTATCAACCACACCAGGCTTATTTTAGAAACAAAGTTCCTCTAAGATAGTGGTTATGTCAAAACATCAGCAACATGCTCATCAATAGAAATGTATTCAAGCCTCATAAATCTTCTTTGGACAACATCTTAGATACTTTATCTCAATGTGATTTTACCTATCATGAAAAGGTGGATTCTTAGAAATATTCACAAAACTTTGATTGTCACAATATATCATGATTGATTCCAGCACCTGATCAAACAAGCCAACAAACAAATTTCAAAGCCAAATTGCTTAATAACAGGCTGAATAATCGGTTGTATAATTAGATTCATCCGTACTAAGTGCAAAAAAGGTATGCATCATACTCATCCATGATATTCAAGCTCAAACAGTATCTAGAAGTGCACTTCCTGTCTTCAAAACTTCCATCCCAATATAATTTTCAACAACAATATAAAAAACAACCATTTCCTCCACAATAATACCCATGACCAATTTCCACAAGAACAACAATTTCCATTTTCATAATATCCTCAACCTATACAACAATGATATCCTTTGCTTCCTCCACAACCACAAATAATCCAACCACAACTATAATTTCCATCTAACCAACCAACCCTAAGGCCTAGTCAATTATGAGCCTAATCAATAACAAATCCCAACAATAAAGTGGATAAACTTGCATATAGTGCAGAAGTGGAAACATTTTCCACATATCTAATTACCCTTGTGTAGTTACAGGATATCCATTTAAGGGTTGGAAAAGCACTTAATCGATAATCTCCTGTAATTATGCAAGAAGAAGAAATGGAGGAAATTCCTATAGCTAGAAACATAATTTTAACAAAATAACTTTACCCTTAGTAGGATAAATCATAGTTAACCAAATTTCCTCCCTTTCCAAAGATTTTGAAAAAACCATTGATTCCCTATGATTTTGATTTTCTAAATGAACTTAAGAATATTTGCATTAAAATTCCTTTATTACAATCTATGAAGGATAAAACTATATACACAAAAAAATTAGGGATTTATGCATTAAGAAGTCAAGAATAAATAAAATAGATCCACCAGCTATTCAAGATATTGGAAAAATAGCAAGTCTAATGTCAACTGGAATCACCATAGAGAAATATGTTGATTCAGGAATACGAATTATTACAATTTTCATGATTTTTCCCCCTTAAATTCCAAATATTCTAATTGATTTTGGTGTAGCTATTGACGTTATGACAATAGAAACAACAAAACATTTTAAAACATGTAATTGTGGACCAACACCCAAAATATTAGAAATAGCTAATAGATCTAAAGTAAAACTTGAAAATATAATAGAAGACATAATTATCTCCCTAGGTTCTTGGGAATACCCTAAAGAATATATGATTCATCAACCCAAGGCTAATTTAGGATGACATTCTCTAATTTTAGTGAGACCTTGGTTGGAAACAAGTAATACATTCATTAGCCATCGATTAGGAAATATGATCATTACAAGTGTAGGAACATAAATCAAACAAGTCACACTTTAACCCTTACTAAATATGTAAATGAATTAGAACATATATCATGGCGTGAAGAGACTGATTCTAAGGAATAAGTGGCTCAACCCATTTTAACAATTGATCAGGTCATGACTCTTAAAGAAAAGGATGATTAGAATCTACTTAATAATTTTATTTCTAATCTTGATTTTGGAGGGCCACCATCATTTTCTGAGATTTTTGTTGTTTATCATATTTTGGGACACAATTTTAGGAAACATATACAATGAATAATTTAACATCTTTATTTTGACCCATATTTCCTGAATTCAATATTGGATTCCTATATTAAAATCATTGAAATTTATCTTGGGAAATGTTTAAACATTAATTCAGCCTTAGATAAATCTCAGGAAAGACAATTAGTTTAGATGATATAGAAAAACTCTGATGCATTTTCCTGAGATTATAAATATATGCATGGTATCAATCTAGATACATGAGTTCATCACATCTATATATGGGACAATGCTAAACCTATTAAGAAACTTCAAATAAGCCTTGAATCCAATCTTAAAAGTGATATTGAAAGAATAACTTCAAAAGTAATTAAAAGTAAACTTTATTTACCCTATCTTAAACAATGAAAGGGTTTCATACTGACTGATTATTGATAAAAATAACAAAAAATGGAAAATATATGTTGATTGTCAAGAATTAAATAAAACAACTCTAAAAGATCACTTTCCTTTACCTTTCATTGACCAGGTTCTAGATACATTAGTGGGAAATGAATGTTTCTCTTTCCTCGATGGATTCAATGGATATTTTGGTGGAATTATATGTATTCTAATTCGAACATTTAATTATCAATCCGGGGCTCGAAAGCTTCGAGGCACAAGCATAGGTAACATAGGATCAGAGCATCTAGCCTAAAATAGCATCTGAGAAATTCTGGAATGTGGTACTGAATGGAGTACAAAATTTCTATTCCTAAATCAGTTTACTGCTTAGTACATAATTAGGTACATATCCTCTATTTCTAGTTCGATTTATCTAATGATGAACATGAATAAATCTAATTAAAAATTTCTACGAAATCAAGCAAATAACTAGCTATCTATCAAATGATTATTGCACTATGATTCAAGCAAATATTCACACAGGAAATCAAATAACTACACTGTAAATGACATACAATTTGTGAAGCATTAACACACGACTTATACTAAAAATGATACTCTATCTCTAATCAATTATGGATATTCAAATAGAGCATATGCTACAGGAGTCTCGTGATATATATAACCATAAGCAATGAAACACTTCCAATCAAGACAAAAGATCCAATTTAAAACATAAGAATTTACTCCTTTAGAAATTCATTTTAAATCGAAACTTTCTTTTCCAGCATTCACGAGTTTGGAAGAGTAATCATATAGTTACAAAGTATGTTCATAACAATGTTCCATGGCTTGCGAAGACTCAACAACAATACACTTGTTATATTTAACCCAGATCTATCAAAACAATAAGGAAACTTAAGTACGAAATTAAGTGCAGAAATTTTAAAAGTCACTAATGAAAGAAAATGAGAATTCAATCAACAAAAATAAACTACTTTTCTCAATCCTCCTGTTGCCATTATGATACAGATTTGGCACTATGACATAGATGTTGTCCTTGATGGTAACTCACATAGATGACAGATCACAATTCAGGATCATAGAATGAAGAAAGAGAGGTATACACAGGTTCCCCATTGTCCAAGTTGCGTGTACACACGGGTTCGCAGAACAAAAGGCGCGTACAATGTACACACGCACTTTGATGCAAAGAAAGGCGCACACACGTTGGAAAACTTAGTTTGGCCCGTGGTATTTGGTCCATGGTATTTTGATCCATGGTATTGGTCCAAGGTATCTTGTCCGAAGTGTTGATCTCGGGTATTTGGTCCATGTTATTGCTTCTAAGTGGTTTTGGACCATGGTATTGAGTAAGGCCTAAGACTATAAAAGGAGGAGAAGATCATTAGGCAAAGGCACTCATGAATTGAATATCTAATGAAGATCAAGATCTAGAATATAGGCTATTGGGTTATGGTGCACAGCTGGATTTGAATCAAGGATGAACCTGAGTGCTTGATGAAGGATAAGTTCTATTGATGGGTCAAGATCTTAAGGCTTGAAGAGAAGTATCTTTGTTTGGTTTTGATCTATTATCTGAATGACTAGCGCATGTTGTAATCTGTAAATATGATGATCTAGGTATAACTGATGTTTGGAATTGTTGTAAAGTTTAAATCATCATTTATAGATCTGTACGCAGATTCACTTTAGCAAAGGCGCGTATACACGATGGTTTTTCATATCCAAACAGCGTATACGTAGTTTCGTCTTGGGAAAACGACGTATGTATGCAGGGTCGACACATTGAAGTAGCGTATACCTAATAAAATATGCTTTAGCTACTTCTGTTTGCTGTTGCAGTGTTCTGGGTTCTAGCTTGGGTTCTGGTTACTGTTACTGTATTCTGGTTACAACATTCTGAGAAGTGATTCAGTTTTGGTTGGTGCAAAGGAGATTGATTGATGTAGATATATTTGATGTTTGATTGATGATGTTGATGGATCCAGTCTGAAAATTTATGAAACGTGGTCCCTAGAAGAAAAGAGAAGGTTGTAGCCTTTTGTAGGTCAGCACCTACGTACTAGTAAACACATCAGCTAGTACAAGAGCTAGGGGGTTGTAGCTCCCTTCCAGGAGAAGTTGGAGAACGAGAGAAGGTTGTAGCCTTCTGCAGGTTGAAGCCTACATACTAGTATAAGACTGCACCAGTACAAAAAAATTGTAAAAAGAAGTTTCTTATTAAAAGAAGATAGGGACGATTGCAGCAAGTGGTTTTCACCCACATTGAGTTTCCACCTTATATCTTGTGTTCTTGTGTGTGATTGTCTGCTCTGTTTTTACTGCACTTGGTTACTGTTTATATGGTTTTGATGCATAGATTAAAGATCAACATATGATGAATTAACTAAATTATACGTTTGCAGGGTATACGCTTGTTTCCTTAAATATAGTTGCGTATATACGCAATTTTTATTAACTGAAGTAGCGTTTATGAATCAGATTGTGCAATGAAATATTATTGACTTAATAATACTGATTCACCTCCCCTCTCAGTATTATTTCCAACAATTGGTATAAGAGCAGGTCCTTCAGAAGAAGCTTGATCGCTTGAAGGAAGATCTATCATCATGAGTAACTATGAAAGAGAGGGATCCATTAGACCACCAATCTTTGATGGGAGCAACTTCGTCTATTGGAAGGTAAGAACCACAGCCTATCTTCAATCTCTTGGAACAGATGTCTGGGAAATCGTAGGAGGATATACATTTCCATAAGCAATTCCTACAGATACGACAGGTAAAAAGCAATATGAAACCAATGCCAAGGCTGTCAATACATTATTAGGGAGTCTGTCACAATCAGAATTTGTCAAAGTTATGCAGCTCAAGACCGCCAAAGAAATATGGGACAAGATCGTTCTAAGCTATGAAGGAGACAATCAGGTAAAACGTGCAAAACTGCAATCTCTCAGAATTCAATATGAAACTCTCAAAATGCACAATGATGAAAGTATAGCTAATTACTTCTTACGTATAGATGAGATTGTTAATTGCATGAAGAACTTGGGTGAAGAGATAAAAGAAGTTACTTTAGTTGAAAATGTTTTAAGATCCTTGTCTACTAAGTTTGAATCAAAAGTTTTTGCCATAGAAGAAAAGCAGGATCTTCAGAGTATCACTATGACATAGCTGCACAGAATCTTAACTACTTTCGAAATGAGAAAAGGAGGTCCATCAGACAAGAGAGAAGCCACATTCAAACCTTCAGGTAGAGAAAACTCAATGAATCAGGACATGTTTTAGAAGAAGAGGAAGAAGCAAACTTTGTCAAGAACCTTCAACGAGGTTCTGGAAGATTCAGAGGTAAACTACCTTTCAAATGTTTTGCTTGTGGAAGAGTCGGTCACTATGCTGCCAAATGTCCTCATAAAGATAAGCTTGATAAAGGTAAGGAATCAACAAAATGGAATAGGAAACAAAGTGTAAATAAGAAGAGCCACTATACGCATGAAGATAGTGATAGTTTATCAAATAGTGATGAAGATAATAATGACTATAGACTTCTGATGGCTTTTGAAGATGATGATTTCTTAGATGCTTTAGATGAAGATAATCTTTATGAAGAAATATCTAAACTCAAAATCTATTTAGAAGAAAAGAATATGATTATAGATACTCTGACATTCCAACTTGCTGAAAGAGAAAAGCGCAATGAAAAACTAGAATGTGAAATTGTGGGTCTAAGGAAAGATCTTGAGAAAACAAAAGCTCTCAATCTCAGATTTGCTAAAGGATCAAAAAATTTAGATGAAATTATCAAAGTGCAGCGTTCTCCTCTGATAAAGACAGGTCTTGGATATATTGAAGAAGCATCTCAAGCATAGAAGCTGTCAACCTCCACTAAAAGATATCTTGATGTAGCAAAGAGCAGTGCACAATTCGACAATCGCTAGCAAAGGCATAAAGTAGTTCACCAAGTAAATTAGGTTCAATCTACTTCAAGGATGAAAAAAAGTTACAACCAACCTCAGGTAAATCATACTCAATTTGCATCAAGAATGAATGTCAATGGAAACTATAATCACCAGGTCAGTAGATTCGATAATCGCAGAAACTTCTTTAATGTCCAACGTTTTTAATGTCATAACTTTGGACATAAAGCTACTCAATGTGTTTCCTACAAAACCATCATGACTAGAGAAGCACGAAATCAAAGGAATGTGACAGGGATCATGAAAAGGACCTAGAATAACTTTTCGCTTCTTGAAAATGAAATAGAATGCTCTATCTGTAACAAATTTGGTCATGAAGATTCTGAATGCAGGAGTAAATTTCGGGAAACATCTTAGAAGGAGAAAACTTCATTGAGTCCCAAAATATGGAGAAAGAAAGAACCACAAATAGAAAGATGTGGTATAGCCTTGTATGTAGAAGGACAAGAGAATCAGTGGTACATTGACAGTAGATGCTCGAAACACATGACAGGTGATAAAGATAAACTTCAGTCATACAATGCCTTAGAAAAGGAAAAGAAGGTCTCATTTGGAAATGACACTCTTGCTGTTATAAAAGGTAAAGGTTCTGTTCTCTTAAAATAAAAGGTTAAAGCTGGGAATGTTATGTATGTTGATGGTCTAAAGCATAACCTGTTGAGTGTCAGTCAAATGTGCGATCAAGGAAATGAAGTAGTATTTCGATCAAATGGATGTGTTGTTCGTGAGCTTGATACAGGAGAAACCATGATCAAAGGCATAGAACTCCAAACAACTTATACATACTCAAGGGAGGAAAGCAACAATGCTATCTAAGCAAAAATGATGAACACTAGCTATGGCACAGAAGATTGGGGGATCTAAGCTTCCCACAAATAAGGAAAGCATGCAAATTCCAAGTTGTTCGTGATCTTCCTGATATCAACATTCCAGAAAATACAATATGCAAGTCATGTCAATTTGGTAAGCAAACCAGAGCACATTTCCCGGAGAAGGAAGGATCAACTAGTAAGCCTCTTGAACTTGTTCATACTGATTTATGTGGTCCATCAAGGAAAAATTCACCTCGTGGAGAAGAATACTTTATATTGTTCATTGACGATTTTTCCAGAATGTGTTGGATAGGACTCCTAAAGCATAAATATGAAGCATTTGAAAAGTTCAAAGCCTTCAAAGCTTTGGTTGAAAATAAATCAGATCACAAAATCAAATGTCTCAGATATGATCGAGGAGGGGAATTTACCTCGGATGAATTCTTCAACTTTTGTGAAGAAAATGGAATAAAAAGAGAATTCTCCACGGCAAGGACTCCTTAGCAAAATGGAGTGATAGAAAGGATGAACAAAACTATTCAACAAATGGCTCGTGCCATGCTAGATGAGTCTAGAACTCCTACAACCTTCTGGGGTGACGCTGCGTTTGCTGCCGTCACTATCCTCAACAAAGCAAACATTCGGGTAAACATCACTCAAACTCCATATGAGCTTTGGTATGGTAAGACTCCTATTGTAAAATACTTCAAAGTTTTTGGAAGCAAATGTTACATCAAAAGGACTGATGAAAAATTTGGCAAGTTTGAACCCAGAGCAGATGAAGGCATTCTCCTTGGTTACTCTTCCCGAAGTAAAGGATATAAGTGTTATAATAAAAGACTTGGGAAAATTAATGAAAGTATTGATGTTGTGGTTGATGAAGCAGGAAAAAATCCAAAGCAGGTAAAAACTGAAGATTGTGGAGAAGATGAGGATTATCCATCCACATCAAATCAGACCAATTTTGAAGAAGAATAAACCAATGAAGCACCAGAAGAACAGATGATGGCCGAAGAAAAGACTCCATCCAGATATGTTCAGAAAAATCATCTAGAGACTCAAATTTTGGGATAGAAAGAGGCAGGTGTGCAGACAAGAAGAACTATTATAGAAGCTTGAAGCTATCTAGCATTGCTTTCCTCCATTGAACCTCAAAATGTAAATGAAGCATGCAAGGATGAATGTTGGGTCAAGGCTATGAATGAAGAACTTGAGCAAATTGAAAAGAATAATACTTGTGAATTAGTTCCTAGACCTCATGATAAGAATATCATAGGAACCAAATGGATATTCAAAAACAAGCTGAATGAAAATGGTGAAGTTATTAGAAACAAGTCTAGACTTGTTTGCAAAGGATATGCTCAACAAGAAGGTATAGATTTTGAAGAAACTTTTGCACCTGTTGCTAGACTTGAAGCCATAAGAATGTTCCTTGCTCTTTCTAGCTTTCAGAAATTCAAAGTATACCAAATGGATGTAAAATCTGCGTTTCTTAATGGAGACTTAGAAGAAGAAGTATATATTGAGCAACCAGATAGATTCATCCTTGGAAATGATCCAAAACTCGTATGCAGACTAAGAAAATATCTCTATGGTCTAAAACAAGATCCAAGAGCTCGGTATTACCATCTTGACAAATACCTCCATCAACAAGGGTTTTCAAAAGGATCAGCTAATAGCAATCTAGATACAAAGATTGATAATGATAAATTGCTAATACTTGTAGTATATGTTGATGATATCATTTTTGGTAACAATGAAGAAGCCATGAGTCAAAACTTTTCTTTGGTAATGCAGCAAGAATTTGAAATGTCCCTGCTTGGTGAGCTCACATATTTTCTCGGCCTACAAGTTCAACAAAATAAAGATGGTATTTTTTTATCACAGACCAAGTATCTCAAGCAGATCTTTAAAAAATATGGCACGAAAGAATCCAAACCAGTATGTACCCCCATGGTAACAGGATGTAGTCTCAGCTCAAATGATGAATCTGCAGCAGTACATCAACCAACCTACAGATCCATGATTGGCAGTTTGCTTTATCTAACAGGTACCCGACCAGACATCATGCATGCAATGGGAATAGTTGGAAGATTCCAAGCAAATCCAAAGGAATCACACCTTCAGGCAGTCAAAAGGATCTTCAAATATCTTCAAAGAACTCAAAATTTTGGTTTATGGTATCCTAGGGATACAGATCTTACACTTCATGCATATACAGATGCAGATTAGGCAGGTAGCGTGGATGACAAAAAACACTAGTGGTGGTGCATTCTGTATGGGTTCTAGATTAGTGTCTTGGTTTAGAAAGAAACAAAGTTCAATTGCATTATCTACAGCTGAAGCATAATATGTGGTTGTTGCATCTTGCTGCACACAACTCCTTTGGATGATGCAAACATTGCAAGACCTTCAGATCACATGTGTTATCACTCAGGTTGTCCTTCTGGTCAGCATCAAAAGGATACGGCCAAGGTAACCACAGACCAATCTTTGCACTGCAGGTTCTAGCCCACCTGCAATCAGAGAGGGCTCTCTCTTTTCTGATTTAGCTTTGTTTTTATTGTTTTTAGGCTAGTTATTGAGTTCAAGGGGTTTTTTTTTGTTTTTTGGTGGGAAGGATGATGCTTTCAAGTAAAGGGGCAGGGATAGCATGAAAGTTTTAGAACCATTGGGCGTGGAGTCAAGGAGTAGGAATGCTGGTGCATTCTCTTGGTCACAAGAAGGAATATGGAGCAAGCTAGCTGCATATGAAACAATCATTCAAGGTAAAAGAGATGGATTAAAGGCTAAGGAATGAGGGGAAATTAAGGATCTCTCATTCAGATTAGCAGAAAGAAGACAAATGAGCCCTATCTAGGAGCAGTTAAGAATTCCTAGGTAACAGTCATTCATATATGAAAATAGGTCAAACATGAGCCATAACAGAATTCATATTTATGCCTAATTCAAGAGGAAAACATTAAGAAGCCACAGAAACTGAGCATAGAGTGCAACCAAGCAAATTCTAAACCAATCATTTGTTCTGTGACTTGAGCATATGTGAAATAGAAATAACAGAGGTAAGGAAAACTTATTGATTCATATAGCAGCACAAGAATTCCACATTCAACTCTTCAAACCATTAGACACAAAGCAGACAGCCATTCCTCCAAAGCTTTTCAGCAATCTTTGATTAAGTAAAACATCTCAGATATCCAGTGCGAGTCTCTAATGAGGATTATCAACCAACCAACCCTTTAAACAATACAGAGGGTCGGTATATATAGGGAAAATTATCCAAAAACTAATCTATTACAGCCGACCTAAACAGGTCTGAAAGAAAATGATTACTTTAACCTAATCTTATCCAGAAATAAATGTATGAAAATATCTTTGAGCTGCGCTGAGGGCAGCTGTATCAAAACTGAGTTAATGTCTGTCCTGGGTGGCTCAGTGCAGTCCTCCTGTAATAATTGTGATTTTTCCTTTATCTCCACCTCTAACTTGGTTTTGCTGCTACTTTGCTGGCATTAATGTGCACTAATCCCGACCAGATAGGCTTTTAAATGGCCTTAACTGCTTTGCTGACTTTGATGAAGGTTTTTAATTTTCACCTGATTTGATGTTGCTGAACTGATACTCTTTGCCGCTTCCTGATACTCTTTGGCACTGATCCTGGAGTCTTTAATATCTTCTGAATGGTTTAGACTGTCCCATCGATCCTTCATGGCAGCTGCTCGGCCTTCTGTTGCTTTAAAAACTATGTTTGCCCCTTTCTGAATGCTTCGCGAAGAAAAACGGGTCATTCTGCGCCTTTCGGGCTTGCTGGGGGCTGCGTGATGAGGGGCTTTCCACTTTGGCCCATTTCCCGTAGCCATGCGCGATTAGCGCTAGGCGCTAATCGTGCATGAAAAACTGCCTCAGAATTTGAATCCGGGCTTCCTAAGCACGATTTTCGCCTTTCGCGCCTTTTTGAGTGATGACGTCAGCAGTGGGTCCCAGTACGGAGGTGACGTGGTAGGGTGACGTCAGCAGATGATGTCAGCAGTACGATGGGTGACGTGGCAATGCACGGTGGCAGTGACGTGGCAATGGTGAGTTGGCAGTATGGTGGCAGGAGGCCGACGCAGGCAGATGACGCAGTAGGATGACGTCACTGGGACGTGGCGGGGAGGTGACGTCATGGTGAGGACGTGGCGCCGACGTCACCCAGGGGGGTGCGGTTTGGCGGTTTCGGGCGCACCGCCTTTGCACTGAAGCGGTTTCGGAGGAAGGGGCTCCGCCACACCCGGGAGGGCGACGCGTGGCGGGAGTACGGCGGGAAAACCGCCGAACTCCCGGACGCTAACCCTCGGCATGTTGGCGTGTGAAAAGACCCACCCACCGTAGATCTTGGGCGGGCCAGATCTAACGGCCGACGGGACAGGTAAGTCGGTGGAAGGTTAGGGCGGGGACCCGCCCGTTATTTTATTTGTTTATTCTAGGGTTTCGCTGCTCCAAACATGTCATCGTGGAAGTTTTGCTATAACTTTTTCTCTATGACGTTTCAGAAGTCGCAAAAAAAACCCATTTGAGAAGAATTGGCGCTGAACCTTGGGTCCGAATTTCAGAGCTTTTCGCGTGATATTTTCGGCGATATGATCTGAGGAAGTTGGCCTTTTTGCAGACTCCTGAATTACATTCAAAACAGGTGACCTGGGGAAAATCGTCATAACTCTCTCTCTGAGGATCAGATTGCAATTTCGTAAAAAGGTACAGAAAGCAGACGGACCGTAGTTTCTTGTATGTGTGTTTCAGATTCAAAGGTTGAAACAGTGACTCGTGGCATGTCTTACAAGTTCGCTCTACTGAACCAGTCTAAAAGCAAGTCACTGTGGGAGATTTCACATAACTCTTCCTTGGAGAATCCAATTTGGCTCAGACTTGTGGCATTGGAAAGAGGACGCAGAAGGCTATGGTAGGTAGCATTTTCAGAATTGGATGATCCAAAATTACAGAGATACATCAGATTCAATATCCGGTTTCTATAAAGTGAAAAAAGGTGTGTAGTTTTTTTTTTAATTTTGTGTAAGTTTGGTTTAACGGAATTCAAAGGGCATAGTAAAACATTATTATCGGTAACTGATGCCCCGAGGAAAGAAAATGCAAACACCTAGTAAGGAACCTGAAAGCTCTAGCATGACTCATGAAGAAGAGGAAGAAATGCTACATGATATATCAAAATTACAAGAACAAGTGCAACAAATGTCACGCTCACAAAAGCTAACAGAAACTAAGGTAAATGGCGTGGAATCTAAGATAAAGGGCATGGAAGCTAAGATGGATGGCATGGAAGCTAAGGTGAATGGCATGGACGCTAAAATTGATGGCATGGATGATAAGATGGATGAATTGAAGAAGTTGCTACAAGAAAGGGTCACTAATGGTGAAAAGGCAGTAAAGGAAACTCATGATGAGAATAAAAGAAATGTTAATCATGATTCCATAGACTCTAATGTTGGATCGAAGACTCACCATGTTCCAAAAATCGATATGAGGAAGTTTGATGGCAAGGATCCCGCCACATGGATATTACAGATGGAGCAATTCTTCGATCTCAATAATGTGCAAAACACACAAAAGGTACGTATGGCAACTTTATATTTGGAACCAAATCAGTTTGTATGGTATCAATGGCTTTGTTCTCGTAAACAATTTATCACTTGGGCAATTTTTACGGAAGAATTGATAGCACATTATGAGGATACAAAAAGCAACACTTTTTTTAGCCAATTGATAAGTCTCAAACAAAAGGGTTCAATAATGGAGCACATTGAGGAGTTCCAAAAATTGAACATAAGGGTAAAAGATATTCCAGAGGAGCATAGGATTGATGTGTTCATAGGGTCTTTAAAGGATAATATCCAACATGATGTGCGCCTTTGGGAACCTGATTCATTAGAGAAGGCATTCAGGTTAGCAAGAAAAATGGAAAGCAAAATTATGGCAACTAGGAAGCATACCGTTCACAACTATAAAGACGGAAGTGTTGTTGCCCATAGTCTTCCACAACCTACAAGGTTGACACCACAACAATTGGAAGAAAAAAGAGCAAAAGGGCTTTGTTACAATTGTGATAGCAAATACACAAAAGGTCATAAGTGTGCTGAGAAGAAATTATTCTACATAGATTGTGAAGAGGAAGAAGAAAAGGAGCAAGAAAGGTCAAAAGAAGAGGATATATTCCAGGAACAAAGCCTATGAAGAACAAATAAATCCGACCATATATTGTAATGCATTGGCGGGAATTACCACTCCTCAAACCATCAAGATAGAAGGACAAATCAAGAAGAAAAAGGTAATAGTGTTGATTGATTCAGGAAGCACCCACAATTTTATTCATTGTAGGGTAGCAAAAGAATTGAATTGCTTCCTATATCCAGCACCAGAGTGTCAAGTGATGATTGCAAATGGAGGAACAATAAATTGTTCTGGAAAGTGCCATAATATCAAGCTATCCATGGGAGAATATGTATTGACTAGCCCAATGCTTTCCATTCCAATGGGAGGTGCTGATGTTGTACTAGGAGTCCAATGGCTACAATCCTTGGGTACAATAGCTTTTAATTTTCAAGAACTTTTCATGAAATTTTCTGTGGAAGGAAAGGAAGTTGAATTAAGGGGTATTGCAGGGAAACCAGGAAAGATAATCAGCTCTAATGGCATGACAAAGCTTCTAAAAAAGGAGCAAAGAGGTGTAATTGCACAATTATGTTCGCTAGATGTTTCCACATTGGAATCATCTATTTCTCCAGATCTCCAAAAAGTCCTGGACAATCATTCCAAGGTATTTGAGACTCCCAAAGGTCTCCCACCTATCCGTGATCATGATCATGCTATTCATCTGATTCCAGGAAGTGTTCCTCCAAACATCAGGCCGTACAGATATCCATATGTCCAAAAAAGTGAAATTGAACGTATGGTTGCAGAAATGCTAGAGGCTGGTATAATTCAACCGAGTCAAAGTTCTTTCTCAGCTCCAGTAGTATTGGTGCACAAGAAGGATGGATCATGGCGCATGTGTCCAGATTATAGGGAGCTCAACAAGCTCACTATTAAAGATAAGTTCCCCATTCCTGTTATTGATGAATTACTGGATGAATTGCATGGATCAATTTACTTCACCAAGTTGGATCTTCATTCGGGATATCATCAAATTAGAATGAAGATTGAAGACATTCCAAAAACAGCATTTAGAACTCATGAGGGTCATTATGAATTTTTGGTCATGCCTTTTGGCCTTACCAATGCACCTTCAACATTTCAAGGTTTGATGAATTCAATTTTCAAACCATTCCTTAGAAAATTTGTGTTAGTATTTTTTGATGATATACTAATCTACAGCAAGTCTTGGAAGGATCATGTTGAACATGTTGACAGGGTGTTACAACTATTGGAGGAGAAACAATTATATGCAAAAAGATCCAAATTTTCTTTGGAGTCCAGGAGGTGGAATATTTGGGTCATATTGTATCTCATGAAGGAGTTAAGGTAGACCCTAGCAAAATTAAAGCCATTAAGGAATGGAAAATCCCCACATCCATAAAGCATCTGCGAGGATTTCTTGGGTTGACAGGGTATTATCGCAAGTTTGTTAAGAATTATGGGAGAATAGCAGCACCTCTAACAACATTATTGAAGAAAGATTCATTTTCATGGACTTCGGAAGCAACAAAGGCCTTTGAACATCTTAAAGAGGCAATGTGCCAAGCACCGGTCTTAGCTACGCCGGACTTCACAAAAACCTTTATTGTGGAATGTGATGCTTCAGGAAATGGAATTGGTGTTGTTCTAATGCAAGATGAAAGACCCATTGCTTTTGAAAGTCGTCCAATCAAGGGAAAGTTTTTAAACAAAGCTATTTATGAGAAGGAAATGTTGGCAATACTCCATGCACTTAAGAAATGGCGACCCTACCTAATGGGAAGACACTTCAAGGTAAAAACGGATCATGATAGCCTTAAATACTTTTTAGAACAAAGATTATCCTCTGAAGAGCAACAAAAGTGGGTCACAAAGATGTTGGGTTATGACTTTGAAATCATCTACAAAAAAGGGAAGCAAAATGTGGTGGCAGATGCACTCTCAAGAAAGGATGAGGATGTGGAAGCATTGTTGTGTGCCATTTCTATTATCCAACCAGATTGGATAAACGAAGCAAGGGAGGAATGGAAGAATGACGAAGAAGTGTGGGCACTTATTCAGAAGCTACAACAAGATTCCAGTACTTCTGATACATTTAGCTGGCAAAATGATTCGTTATGGTACAAAGATCGCTTATACCTCTGTAAGAATTCCCAGCTAAAACAAAAGATTCTTATGGAATTGCACACTTCTCCCTTAGGAGGGCACTCAGGATTTTTAAAAACTTACCACAGGGTTAAGAAGGAATTTTTTTGGGATGGCCTTAAATCAGATATTCAAAAGTTTGTGGCGGAATGTTTGGTTTGCCAGCAAAATAAAGTTGAAACAATTAAGACACCAGGTCTATTACAACCTTTATCCATTCCAAGCCAACGTTGGGAGGAGGTTTCAATGGATTTTATCACAGGTTTACCCAAGTCTGAGGGAAAGAGTGTCATCATGGTGGTAGTTGACAGACTTACCAAGTATGCACACTTTTGTGCATTATCACATCCATTTAAAGCCAGTACAGTTTCTACTGCATTTATGGAAACAGTTCAAAAGCTACATGGAAACCCAAAGATTATTGTAAGTGACAGAGATCCCATTTTCACTGGAAATTTTTGGACAGAATTATTTTCTTGTCTTGGTACTCAGTTAGCTCATAGCTCATCTTATCATCCTCAATCTGATGGGCAAACTGAGATAGTAAACAAATGTTTGGAAGGATATCTTCGTTGCTTTGTATCTGATAAATAGACACAATGGGTCAAATGGTTGCCTCTAGCTGAATGGTGGTATAACACTTCCTTTCATACAGCAACAAAAATGACCCCATTTATGGCACTTTATGGGTATCAACCACCATCCATCACATCATATTTAAGAGAAAATTCTAAGGTTCAGGCAGTGGAACATCACATCGAACATCAACAACAAGTCCTCCAACTCTTAAAGGATAACCTCGTGTTGGCACAAAATAGAATGAAACAACAGGCAGATCAACATCGCAGTGAAAGAAGTTTTGATGTAGGTGATTGGGTATTCCTACGGCTACAACCATATAAGCAAATGTCCCTAAAGCAAGCTAAGAAGGATAATAAATTATCACCAAAGTATTATGGTCCGTACAAGGTGTTGCAAAAGATTGGTACTATGGCATACAAATTGGAGCTTCCTGCAGCTTCTCGATTGCACCCAGTTTTCCATGTTTCATGTTTAAAGAAGGTTATAGGTGACAAGCTCCCAATTCAAACAATATTGCCAGAACTTGACGAGGAAGGAAAAATTATATTGGAACCAGAAGCAATCACAGAAACAAGAACTCGACAGCTACGAAATCGATCAATTTCAGAGTATCTTATCAAGTGGAAGAACTTATCCGCTGAAGATTCCACATGGGAGGATGAGAATTTTATGCAGAAGTATCCAGAACTGCTCAAGCGTTGAGGACAACACTTTTTTGAAGGAGAGGGGCATGTTGGGTCCCTATAATACTAGTGATTACCCCATTACTATTGTAGTTATACCCCTATTTATATTGTTGTGCCCCTATTACCCCCATATTGTTACTATTATGCCACATAGAATCCCTCATTGTTATTGTTGTGCTACAATATTATTGTTATGTAGGCTTTGATTGTATTGGGACCACTTAGACTCCTATATATAGAAAGGAGGTATTTTCATTTGTATCATCCAAGAATTGTTCATTTATGTAATGTAAAGGAGGTTGCCCCCTCGAAGAGGCTGAATTCTAAGGCGTGGATTTATCTTTTCTATCTTTTCTTGAGCTGGTTTCATAACAGATTTCCTTCTGTTCTCCCTCTACCTTTGTTCCACCTGAACTCAACAACAGCTTAGAACCAAAAGCTTCTAAGATAATGCCAACAATGCATCATTAGAAGTTTATCTGCTCCCCCTGAACCTGTGCCGGATGGTCTCTGTCAGACCCATATCAAAATATCTTCAACCAGAGCCTGTCCCTACTGATATCCATCAAACCTCTATATACGCGACTGTCTCTACACAAATCGGCGTATGTACGCGGATCCTCCTCAGGCAACTCGCGTACACCCATTTTTCTCTGAACCAGACAAGATTTAATAGCAAGATGATGCATCAACTACCCCCAACTTCTGTCTGAGGTATTCAAAAGTTTCCCTGGGTAGTGGTTTAGTGAGAATATCAACAACTTGTTCTTTAGAAGGAACATACTCCAATTTGACCTTTTGTTCCAACACTTGTTCCCGGAGAAAGTGATACCTGATCGGTATGTGCTTGGTCTTTGAATGCATGACTGGGTTCTTTGAAATGCTGATTGCACTTGTATTATCACATAAGATGGAGATAGGTGGTGTACAAGTGATTTGAAAATCCTGCAAGGTCTGCATCATCCAAAGAAGTTGAGTGCAACAAGATGCGACAACCACATATTCCGCTTCAGCTGTAGATAAAGCAATCAAACTCTGTTCCTTGCTGAACCAAGATACTAATCTGGAACCCATGAAGAATGCACCACCACTTGTGCTCTTCCTGTCATCCACGCTTCCGGCCCAATCTGCATCTATATAAGCATGAAGTGTGAGATCTGTATCTCTAGGATACCATAAGCCATAGTTTTGAGTTCCTTGAAGGTACTTGAAGATTCTCTTAACTGCCTGAAGATGAGTTTCCTTAGGATTTGCTTGAAATCTTCCAACTATTCCCACTGCATGCATGATGTCTGGTCGGGTACCTGTCAAATAAAGTAGACTTCCAATCATAGATCTATAGGTTGGTTGATGCACTGCTGCTGATTCATCATTTGCACTGAGGCTGCATCCTGTAACCATGGGGGTACTGTTGGCATTATGATTCTGGTATGGCTTTATGATACATATGTTGTACTTGATGGCAACCCACTCATCTCAGATAATAAATTATAGTGTAGAGAAAAGTTCACGCACTTATATGCAGAGAAAAGTTTATTTCATGTAGAGAAAAGTTCACGCACTTTTATGCAGAGAAAAGTTTATTTCATGTAGAGAAACGTTCACGCACTTTTATGCAGAGAAAAGTTTATTTCATGAAGAGAAAAAGTTCACGCACTTTCATGCAAGGAAAAGCGCGTATATGTTGGAGAACTTACCTTTGGTCCATGGTAGTTAGTCCTTGGTAATTGAACCTATGAGGAAAAGCACGTATATGTTGGAGAACTTACCTTTGGTCCATGGTAGTTAGTCCTTGGTATTTGAACCTATGAGGAAAAGCGCGTATATGTTGGAGAACTTACCTTTGGTCCATGGTAGTTAGTCCTTGGTATTTGAACCTATGGTTTTGGACCATGGTACGCACTTTCATGCAAGGAAAAGCACGTATATGTTGGAGAACTTACCTTTGGTCCATGGTGGTTAGTCCTTGGTATTATTGAGCCCCATGTTTTTGGGCCCCTTGTATTGGTTATCTATGGTATTGATCCATGATTTTAGGAAGAAGCTTGCCTATATAAAGCAAATGAGATCACTTGGCTAATTCATCCTTGCAATTGAATATCTTAAGATCTGAAATATTGGGTTATTGTTTTGAAAGTTTGATCTATGAAAGTGAAGTTGAAAGCGAATCTGTGAAGGGTGATCTCTCGAGCGCTGCAGCTGCGGAAGTGCGGAGGCACCACAGAAGGCGTAGTGCGGAGGCGCCACAGAAGGCGCAGTGCGGAGACGCCACAGAGGCGCCACAGAAGGCGCAGTGCGGAGACGCCACAGAAGGCGCAGTGCGGAGGCGCCACAGAAGGCGCAGTGTGGAGGCGCCACAGAAGGCGTAGTGCGGAGACGCCTCAGAGGCACCACAAAAGGGGCAGTGCGGAGGCGCCACAGAAGGCGCAGTGCGGAGGCGCCACAGAAGGCGCAGTGCGGAGGTGCCACAGAAGGCGCAGTGCAGAGGCGCCACAGAAGGTGCATTGCGGAGATGCCACAGAGGCGCCACAGAAGGCGCAGTGCGGAGGCGCCATAGAAGGCGCAGTGCGGAGACACCACAGAAGGCGCAGTGCGGAGGTAGTACAGATATCCGCAGGTTTATACCAGTGAAGTTGCGATCCCTGCTTAAAATTTGTTTTAACTGCCTTTGACTATTCTGCAGGGTTTTGGGTGCATAACTGATGTTTGGTTACTGGTATTGAGTTCAAATAACAGCATGATTAATGACTTATCTTTATGTACTAGATATGGTTGATAACTCTCATAATATCATTGTATATGTATGGATCTGGTGATTGGGTGATTCAGAAGGTTGTTTGATTATGAGCTTCAATGTTGTTGTTGGGTCCAGTATGAAAATTGGATGAAAAGTGGCCTTTCAGATTATGTGTTGTGCTTCAGTGTATCTAGTCTGAAAATTGATGAAACGTGGTACCTGGAGGAGAGAAGATTGTAGGCCAGCGCCTATGTACTAGTATCTAAGCTAGTACAAAAGCTAAGGGAGATCTTTGGAGCATTGTAGCAGGTAGCAGCCTGCGTACTAGTAAATGGATCGGCTAGTACAAGAGCAAAGGGGGTTGTAGCTCCCGTACTGGTATAAGACTGCACCAGTACAAATATTGTAAAAGGATTTTCTTATTAAGAAGAAGATTGAGATGACTTGCAGCAGGTGGTTTTTCTCCCGCATTGGGTTTCCACCTTATATCATGGTGTTCATGTGTGTGCCTTATGTGTGATGATCTATTCTCTATTACGGCATCTGTTATCTGATAATATGGTTGATAATGTTCTAATGCACTCATTGAAGATCAATTAACTTAATCATAAGAAGTTGTGGAAGTAGCATATATGAATCTGATTATGGAAATGAAAAAGTTTTATTAATGTGATAATACTGATTCACCCCCCCCTCTCAGTATTATTTCCAACAGGTACATACTGGTTTTGCATCTTCCATGCCATATTTCTTCAAGATCTGCTTGAGATACTTGGTTTCAGACAAAAAGATACCGGCTTCATTTTGTTGGATTTGTAATCCAATAAAATATGTCAGTTCTCCAAGCAAAGACATTTCGAATTCTTTTTGCATCACCAAGGCAAAGCTTTGACTCATAGCTTCTTCATTGCTGCCAAAGATAATATCATCTACATACACAAAAAGTATTAGCAATTTGTCATTTTCAGTTTTTATATAAAGATTGCTATCTGCTGATCCTTTTGAAAAACCTTGTTGATGAAGGTATTTGTCCAAACGATAGTACCAAGCCCTTGGAGCTTGTTTAAGACCATAGAGGGCCTTCTTAAGTTTGCATACAAGATTTGGATCATTCCCAAGAATGAAACCATCTAGTTGCTCAATGTACACTTCTTCTTCTAAGTCTCCTTTCAGAAAGGCTGATTTCACGTACATTTGAAATACTTTGAATTTTTGAAAGCTTGAGAGAGCAAGGAACATTCGGATGGCCTTAAGTCTAGCAACGGGAGCAAAAGTTTCTTCAAAGTTTATTCCTTCTTGTTGAGCATGCCCTTTACAGACAAGTCTGGCCTTGTTTCTAATAACTTCCCCATTTTCATTCAACTTGTTCTTGAAGATCCATTTTGTTCCTATGACATTCTTATCCTTTGGTCTAGGGACCAACTCCCAAGTGTTGTTCTTTTCGATCTGCTCAAGTTCTTCATCCATTGCCTTGACCCAGCATTCATCTTTGCATGCCTCTTTTAAATTTTGTGGCTCAGTGGAGGAGAGCAAAGCCAAATAGCTTGAGGCTTCTGCAATTGTTCTTCTTGTTTGTATACCTGCCTTTTTCTGCCCCAAAATTTGAGATTCTAGATGATTCTTCTGAACATACCTGGATGGAGTCTTCTCTTCTATCCTTATCTGTTCCTCTGGTGCCTCTTGAGGTTATTCTTCATCATCAGTCTGATTTGGAGAGTAGTCTTCATCCTCTTCGATATTTTCATAATTTACTTGCCTAGGAATGTATCCTTTTTCATCAACCACTACGTCAATGCTGTCAACAATTCTTCCAAGTCTTTTATTGTAACACTTATATGCTTTGCTGTGGGGAGAATAACCAAGGAGAATGCCTTCATCTTCTCTAGGTTCAAGTTTTCCAAGCTGTTCATCATTATTCTTAATATAGCATTTTCTTCCAAAATTTTTGAAATGCTTTACCGAAGGAGTCTCACCATACCAAAGCTCATGAGGAGTTTGAGTGTTGTTCACTCGGACATTTGTTTTGTTGAGAATAACAACCATAGCAAATGCAGCTTCACCTTAGAAGGTTACGAGAGTTCCAGACTCATCAAGCATAGCACGAGCCATTTGTTGGACCATTCTGTTCATCCTTTCCACCACTCCATTTTGCTGAGGAGTCCTAGCTGTAGAGAATTCCCTTCTTATTCCATGTTCTTCACAGAAATCAAAAAATTTATTTGAGGTAAACTCCCCACCTCTGTCGGATCTGAGGCACTTAATTTTGTGATCTGATTCGTTTTCAGCCAAGGCTTTGAAGGATTTGAATTTTTCGAATGCTTCGTCTTTGTGCTTCATAAGTCCTAACCAAACCATCCTGGAGAAGTCGTCAATGAATAATATAAAGTATTCTTCTTCTCGAGGGGACCTTGTCCTAAATGGACCACATACATCTATATGGACTAGCTCAAGAGGCCTGCTAGCTGATCCTTCCTTCTCAGGGAAGTTAGTTCTGGTTTGCTTACCAAACTGACATGATTTGCATATTTTGTTGTCTGGAATTTTGATATCCTAATAAACGTTGTCCATGTCCAAATCTTGACTATTTTGAATTCTACAACATTACGAACCCATATCTAATGTGAAAATATAGGTTTTGTTAGGTACTAAATATGTCTAAATGAAGTATTTTCACATCTTTAACTTAAATAAGATTAATTTCATATATTTTCTATAGGTACAATTTTTTATACCAAAATTGAAATAACCAAAACATAGAAAAATCGAAAGCTATATTATCATTCAGAACATAGTCAAGATTTCAAGACATGGTTGGGTATTGATATAGGATTATGTTTATCCTACTCATGTAATGGATACATGTTTTCTATTTTAAACAATATCTTGGAATTTTCATTTTATAGCTTATGTATCTAAACAATTATTTTGAATTCAATGAAGAAAATGTTAATGTTCATATTTGTGTGATGATATTAACTATAATAAGTGTTGGCAATGCCAATTATAAATATGCAAACAACTAAGTTGGAGAGGTTGCATTCATGAAGCGCTCCCTATTTAGCTCTCTTGGAGTTAGAACTAGAACTAGGACTAGGAATCTTTCTCTACAAAGGAAAGAAAACAAGGCTCCTTGTGCTTCCTTCAACTCCTCTAAAATTTGCAGCAACAAAATCTTGCATATAACATCATATATGGACTTGTGCAATAGAAAGCTTAAGAAAGTATGCTTTTCTCCCTCTTTTGCAACACAAATTGGGTAACACGAGAGTTTAAAAAATATAGGCTTGTAGTTGTAGTGTACTCAACCAGGAAGGGGAAATTTAAGGGACGTATAACAATCGACAGTTACCCTTGCAAAAGAGATGAAGTGTAGAAAGTAAATTTCCAAGTTGAGAGTGTTTGAGGAAGCTAAAATGATATGTAGAATTTATAAAGTTTATAATAACGAGAATCTGTGAATTTTCATTCACTACAATCAATGTTTGAGTTCTATTTTTCTTGTAGTTGTAGTGTACTCAACCAGGAAGGGGAAATTTAAGGGACGTATAACAATCGACAGTTACGCTTGCAAAAGAGATGAAGTGTAGAAACTAAATTTCCAAGTTGAGAGTGTTTGAGGAAGCTAAAATGATATGTAGAATTTATAAAGTTTACAATAAAGAGAATCTGTGAATTTTCATTCACTACAACCAATATTTGAGCTCTATTTTTATAATATTTTCGTCACCGAATAATGGTAGTTTTCGTTCATTACAATCCAAATATTTGGATGATAGAACAAATATATGTGAAGGAAACATAGAGAAGCCATCAACTAATTATATGTATCCTAGAATGATGGGATTTGGACCTTTTTGGCCCCTAAAATAATAATACTACACATTTAATATTTGTTACTACTTCCTCTGTTATGTGCTAGACCTGCGAGAAAAACATAATGCCAGAAATACGAAACAATATAGCTCGAAACACAAAAATATCACATTAATTGAGACAAGATGCGAAGATATTTTATGATTCAGAAGAAAAATATAATGTTCACTTTCCTCTTCGAGGGGGAAACCTCCAATAGAGGAGAGCTCGATTACAATAAAACTTTATGATTCTTCCCTTGCTATCTAAGACTATTTATAACTTTATGACATCCAAAATCCTAACTACTAGTGGTCCCTTGCATAATACGGTTAACCACTTTATTAATTAACTATGGCCCATTTATAACAATTTTGGTCCATTTTCTATAATGCGAGTCAACCACTTATAATTATTATTAATGTGGATAACCTTTTACAAGCTTTATTGCTCAACTAACTAAGTATGACTTTGACTAGGCCCCTTGGGATTATTACATAAATAAAGGGGTTAGGGTTGGACCTTAACATAACCTCCCCCATTAAAAGCACCTTGTCCTCAAGGCTAAAGCTGTGGAAACTACTGAAGAATAGTGGTTGGTTCCCATGTCGCACCTTTTAGAGATGTGCCTTTCCACTTAATGAGGACTTCCTTGATCGTGCGGCCGCAGAGATTTATTTCGCGAGTATCGAGGACCTGTTCAGGTCTGAGCCAAATTGAAATTTCCTCATCCAATTATGGAAGACTTGTTTGGACCTTGCAATTGTTCCACACAACTTTCTTGAGGCAAGATACATGAAAGACTTGTGGATTTTTGAAGTAGCTGGCAAGGCATGTTTGTAAGAAACTACTCCTATACGTTGAAGCACATGATAAAGCCCATAAAATTTTGGTGCTAGTTTCTGGTAGCCCTTTTCTTTGAGAGAGGTCTGCTTATAAGGTTGGAGTCGCGAGAAAACCTGGTCACCTACTTGAAATGACCACTCTGAATGATGTTCATTGGGTTGTTGCTTCATTATATTCTGAGCTTGAAGTAGATTATATTTGAGATGAACGATCATAGTGACACAGTTCTGCAGGATCTGATCAATTTCTTGTACTGTGGAATATCTAGGGATATAAGAAGCTTTTGAAGGTGGGATTTGTCCATACACTGCCTCATATGGATTGGCAGAAAGGTTGGATTGGTTCCTGAGGGTCCTAATGTTGATGTTGAATGTATGTATGGTGTGTTTTCATCAGCTACACTTCCTTATCGTGAATTACGAGGTCAAATCATATCATAGTGGCCTCTCCTCGCATGTTTACCCCCATCATCTAGTTGCTTGGGTAGATGTGGGAGGAGGGTGTTACATTAAATGATGAAATTTGTCATGCTAAAGTTTGCTAAAGTCATTGTTGTTAGCAATAAACACTAAGGGAAAAGATGATGACCCAAATTTGTCAATCTTGTACAACCTAGTAATATCATTAACTATTCTAGTGGCAATGACATGGTTAGGATCTTTTAAATCCTTAAATTCAATTTGGTGAGGTGAAAACTATATTGTTTTACCTTCATCAAAATCAGTGATTTGATATACTAATAAAAAGTTGCAGGAAAGATTTGGAACATGTAATACATCATTTAAATGACCATTATGTACTTGAATTATTCTAGACGTTACAAGACTAAGAGATCAATCTTCACTAATAAACATTTTTTTGGTGTTACAATCATTAATTGAAGACAAAATGGATTTATCCCTATCCATATGATAAGTTGATCTAGAATCAATAAGCCTCTCAACAGAAGAAAAAGTAGAGGTTGAATTGAAGGAGAAGCCAAAAGTGGAATGTGCATGTCCATGAGAAGAAGTGTTAAAACAAGAATCAATGTTGATGTTGTGCTTCTTCATTACTACTTCCAAGCATCCATATTTTTAAAACATTTAGACTCCAGATGACTATATTTCCCACAATAATTGCAATGTTTGTTAGTGTTCTTACTCTTCGATTTGGTCGTTTGACACCATTAGGAGTAGAAGTAGTATAAAAGGGTTTTATACCCTTGTTTTTCTTGTTGTTGCAAGGATTTTGCTTCTTTGGATGTTTGGTTTTATCTTTCGGTTGGGCCACTAGGGTATTTTTAGAGGTACCTGTAGTGTTGATCACTCCAATATGCAAGAGCTTGCCTTTATTTCTAATCAATGAGACAAAATTATTCAAGAGAATGTTTCTAATATGAAACCCCCAGATATTTTCTAGTGGAATAGAATGTAGATACAAAAATAAAATATGCAAAACCACATTTGAAAAGAATAACATATATGTAGTGTTCATACTTTAGATTGAATGGACAATTTTTAAGTATGAATGATTGCACTTAAATAAATAATCATCAATGAAAGATAAATCATTATGGCTTAAAGTTATGATATGATTTTCAATTTGATGAGATCTAATGATATTAGGTTCACCATATATATTTTTCAATATTTCCCAAACTTCATATGTGTCATTGATTCATTGAATGTGGAACCACAAGTCAGGAGAAATGGATATTCCAATTGATCCACATGTTTTTTCATTCCTACTATCCTATTCAGCTCTCTTATTAGCATTTATGGAGGCTTTCTCTTTCCCTATGTAATCCAATACAATCATTTACTTCTTAGTACATCTTCAATGTGAGGTTTCCATGAGAAATAGTTTGTACTAGTATACAAAAGTTCACTTCGAGTTTCCATATTAAATTATGTAGATAATATGGTTTTAGCCATATAGTGTTTTGTGTGGGTTCATGTGGATTCTGGGATAAACAATAATTTCTAAAATAAACTAGTATCAAATGAATAACTATATAATTTGTCATCCATTTTATTGCTTTATAAGCCAATGAATAATTGCTATAAACTTATAGGGGAAATATTTAGCAGTGATCCTTAAATTTTTTGGGTAGGGCCTTAAAACATTTCTTGCTTGGGTGAAAAAAATATGCTTTTAGGGTTAAAAACCTACAATTGGCATAGAAAATTACCCCATGGGTTAGTACATCTTGAGAGATTTCCAATAGGGAAAAGTAGAGCTCAACTAGAGTTTGTATAGAAAACTTATGGCCTCCAATAGTTAACTTATGCTTGGACCACCTTAACGCTAATTAGATGCCACATTAGGCCCAAAAATTGTTGGGTGTGGAGCCTGATTATCTTCTTTATTCAGAGGTATTGCCGCATTGGACCCCATTTCGTAATGTGGCGGCAATGCCGCCCGTTTATGTGCGCCACCAGGGGATGACGACGATTCTTTAAATCCCCCCCGGCCAGGGATCGGGGGCAGCGCCCCCGAAGCTAAAAATAGATGAAAATTTGCCTTGTAAAATGTTGTAATTTTGTAGTCAATCTGGGCCGTTCATTATGCAGAAATTTGACAGTAGAATTTATGTTTAGTTTAGGGTTTTTTTCCCTAGAAGGCGACCCCTCTTTATATATGAGGGAATTGCATTGCAGCTATGTAGATCTATATTCTGAGCGACAAAGAGAAAGGAGATTGTGTGAGAGAGAAGAGGGAATTACAACGGATCTATTGTAGATTGTATCCCTTCATTTTTCTGGATAATATAAAAGGAAAGACTGGTTGTTTCTCTGTGGACGTAGCCCAAATTTGGTGAACCACAAATATCTGTGTCTCTCTTGTTTTATGTGTTTTCTATGCTTATATTTATGCAATATTTTATGTGTTCCATTGCTCCATAATATATAATTTTCTAACAATTGGTTTCAGAGCCAAAGGTCTATTTGGTTGATAAACTCGCAGGAGAGAACGGTTCCTAGTTCGAGTGGGAGAAATGGCGAAATATTGTAGGTTTACGATTGAACAGTTTAACGACCAAAACTACCAGATGTGGAAGATGCAGATGGAAGATTATTTGTATCGGAAAGATCTGTACCTACCATTGAGCGAAAAGATAAAGAAGCCGACGAGTATGACAGACACTGAATGGGATATTCTTGAAAGAAAGGCACTTGGAATGATACAGTTATGCATAGCGACGTCGGTAGTGATTAATATTTCAAAGGAAACGACAATAAAGGGTTTAATGTCGGCATTGGCTAAACTATATGAAAAACCCCCGGCCTCAAATAAGTTATTTATTATGAAGCGTTTATTTAATATGAAGATGTCAGAAGGTGGATCTGTTGTTGATCATTTAAATGAATTTAATACAGTTACTAGTCAGTTAAGTTCTTTAGGGGTAACTTTTGATGATGAAGTTAGGGCTCTGTTATTTCTATGCTCATTTCCAAAAAGTTGGAATGGTTTAGTTATGGCCATTAGTAACTCTGTCTTTGGATCTAGTACTTTAAAGTTTGATGACGTTGTCGATGCAATCCTTAGCGAGGAAATGCGATGGAAAAGCTCCTGTGAGACATCAAGTAATGCTTTGACTGCAAAGACTAGGGGAAGAAAAATGGAAAGAGGAAAGAGCCCAAGATATCACAGTAAGTCAAGGAAAGTTAGATCCAAGTCCAGATCGTGGATAATGTGTTGGAAATGTGGGAAGAAAGGACACCTGAAGAAAGACTACAAGTATCGGAAGGGAAAAGAAGGAGATGCGCAACAAGAAAACAATCATGAAGCGAATCTGACAGTTGATGTGTTGCAATATTCTTTGATTCTTTCACTAGAAAATATTATGTTATGAAACTAGCTCAAGAAAAGATAGAAAAGATAGATCAACGCCTTAGAATTCAGCCTCTTCGAGGGGGCAACCTCCTTTACATTACATAAGTGAACAATTATTGGATGATTCAAATGACAAAACCCCCTTTCTATATATAGGAGTCTAAGGAGTCACATTATAATCCAGCCAACCTAACAATAATAATTATAAAGCCACAAAAATAACAATAGAGGGATTCTATGGGGCACAGTAATAACAATATGGGGGCACTGGGGGCACAACAATATTAATAAGGGGTATAACTACAATAGTAATGGGGTAATCACTAGTATTATAGGGACCCAACATGCCCCTCTCCTTCAAAAAAGTGTTGTCCTCAATGCTTGAGTAGTTCTGGATACTTCTGCATAAAATTCTCATCCTCCCATGTGGAATCTTCAGCGGATAAGTTCTTCCACTTAATAAGATACTCTGAAATTGAACGATTTCATAGCTGTCGAGTTCTTGTTTCTATGACTGCTTCCAGTTCCAATATAATTTTTCCTTCCTCGTCAAGTTCTGGCAATATTGTTTGAACTGGGAGCTTGTCACCTATAACCTTCTTTAAACATGAAACATGGAAAACTGGGTGCAATCGAGAAGCTGCAGGAAGCTCCAATTTGTATGCCATAGTACCAATATTTTGCAACACCTTGTACGGACCATAATACTTTGGTGATAATTTATTATCCTTCTTAGCTTGCTTGAGGGACATTTGCTTATATGGTTGTAGCCGTAGGAATACCCAATCACCTACAACAAAACTTCTTTCACTGCGATGTTTATTTGTCTGTTGTTTCATTCTATTATGTACCAACACGAGGTTATCCTTTAAGAGTTGGAGGACTTGTTGTTGATGTTCGATGTGATGTTCCACTGCCTGAACCTTAGAATTTTCTCTTAAATATGATGTGATGGATGGTGGTTGATACCGATAAAGTGCCATAAATGGTGTCATTTTTGTTGTTGTATGGAAGGAAGTGTTATACCACCATTCAGCCAGAGGCAACCATTTGACCCATTGTGTCTGTTTATCAGATACAAAGCAACGAAGATATCCTTCCAAACATTTGTTTACTATCTCAGTTTGCCCATCAGATTGAGGATGATAAGATGAGCTATGAGCTAACTGAGTACCAAGACAAGAAAATAATTCTGTCCAAAAATTTCCAGTGAAAATGGGATCTCTGTCACTTAAAATAATCTTTGGGTTTCCATGTAGCTTTTGAATTGTTTCCATAAATGCAGTAGAAACTGTACTGGCTTTAAATGGATGTGATAATGCACAAAAGTGTGCATACTTGGTAAGTCTGTCAACTACCACCATGATGACACTCTTTCCCTCAGACTTGGGTAAACCTGTGATAAAATCCATTGAAACCTCCTCCCAACGTTGGCTTGGAATGGATAAAGGTTGTAATAGACCCAATGTCTTAATTGTTTCAACTTTATTTTGTTGGCAAACCAAACATTCAGCCACAAACTTTTGAATATCTGATTTAAGGCCATCCCAAAAAAATTCCTTCTTAACCCTGTGGTAAGTTTTTAAAAATCCCGAGTGCCCTCCTAAGGGAGAAGTGTGCAATTCCATAAGAATCTTTTGTTTTAGCTGGGAATTCTTACAGAGGTATAAGCGATCTTTGTACCATAACAAATCATTTTTCCAGCTAAATGTATCAGACATACTGGAATCTTGTTGTAACTTTCGAATAAGTGCCCACACTTCTTTGTCATTCTTCCATTCCTCCCTTGCTTCGTTTATCCAATCTGGTTGGATAATAGAAATGGCGCACAACAATGCTTCCACATCCTCATCCTTTCTTGAGAGTGCATCTGCCACCACATTTTGCTTCCCTTTTTTGTAGATGATTTCAAAGTCATAACCCAACATCTTTGTGACCTACTTTTGTTGCTCTTCAGAGGACAATCTTTGTTGTAAAAAGTATTTAAGACTATCATGATGCATTTTTACTTTGAAGTGTCTACCCATTAGGTAGGGTCACCATTTCTTAAGTGCATGGAGTATTGCCAACATTTCCTTCTCCTAAATAGCTTTGTTTAAAAATTTTCCCTTGATTGGACGACTTTCAAAAGCAATGGGTCTTTCATCTTGCATTAGAACAGCACCAATTCCATTTCCTGAAGCATCACATTCCACAATAAAGGTTTTTGTGAAGTCCAGTGTAGCTAAGACCGGTGCTTGGCACATTGCCTCTTTAAGATGTTCAAAGGCCTTTGTTGCTTCCGGAGTCCATGAAAATGCATCTTTCTTCAATAATGTTGTTAGAGGTGCTGCTATTCTCCCATAATTCTTAACAAACTTGCGATAATACCCTGTCAACCCAAGAAATCCTCGTAGATGCTTTATGGATGTGGGGATTTTCCATTCCTTAATGGCTTTAATTTTGCTAGGGTCTACCTTAACTCCTTCATGAGATACAATATGACCCAAATATTCCACCTCCTGGACTCCAAAGAAACATTTGGATCTTTTTGCATATAATTGTTTCTCCTTCAATAGTTGTAGCACCTTGTCAACATGTTCAACATGATCCTTCCAAGACTTGTTGTAGATTAGTATATCATCAAAAAATACTAACACAAATTTTCTAAGGAATGGTTTGAAAATTGAATTCATCAAACCTTGAAATGTTGAAGGTGCATTGGTAAGGCCAAAAGGCATGACCAAAAATTCATAATGACCCTCATGAGTTCTAAATGTTGTTTTTGGAATGTCTTCAGTCTTCATTCTGATTTGATGATATCCTGAACGAAGATCCAACTTGGTGAAGTAAATTGATCCATGCAATTCATCCAGTAATTCATCAATGACAGGAATGGGGAACTTATCTTTAATAGTGAGCTTGTTGAGCTCCCTATAATTCGGACACATGCGCCATGATCCATCCTTCTTGTGCACCAATACTACTGGAGCAGAGAAAGAAATTTGACTCGGTTGAATTATACCAGCCTCTAGCATTTCTGCAACCATATGTTCAATTTCACTCTTTTGGACATAGGGATATCTGTACGGCCTGATGTTTGGAGGAACACTTCCTGGAATCAAATGAATATCGTGATCATGATCACGAATAGGTGGGAGACCTTTGGGAGTCTCAAATACCTTGGAATGATTGTCTAGGACTTTTTGGAGATCTGGAGAAATAGATGATTCCGATGTGGAAACATCTAGCGAGCATAATTGTGCAATTACACCTCTTTGCTCCTTTTTTAGAAGCTTTGTCATACTATTAGAGCTGATTATCTTTCCTGGTTTCCCTGCAATACTCCTTAATTCAACTTCCTTTCCTTCCGTAGAAAATTTGATGAAAAGTTCTTGAAAATTAAAAGCTATTGTACCCAGGGATTGTAGCCATTGGACTCCTAGTACAACATCAACACCTCCCATTCGAATGGAAAGCATTGGGCTAGTCAATACATATTCTCCCATGGATAGCCTGATATTATGGCACTTTCCAGAGCAATTTATTGTTCCTCCATTTGCAATCATCACTTGACACTCTGGTGCTGGATATAGGAAGCAATTCAATTCTTTTGCTACCTTACAATGAATAAAATTGTGGGTGCTTCCTGAATCAATCAACACTATTACCTTTTTCTTCTTGATTTGTCCTTCTATCTTGATGGTTTGAGGAGTGGTAATTCTCGCCAATGCATTACAAGATATGGTCGGATTTATTTGTTCTTCATCTAGGCTTTGTTCCTGGATTATATCCTCTTCTTTTGACCTTTCTTGCTCCTTTTCTTCTTCCTCTTCACAATCTATGTAGAATAATTTCTTCTCTGCACACTTATGACCTTTACTGTATTTGCTATCACAACTGTAACAAAGCCCTTTTGCTCTTTTTTCTTCCAATTGTTTTGGTGTCAACCTTATAGGTTGTGTAAGACTAGGGGAAACAACACTTCCGCCTTTATAGTTGTGAGTGGTATGCTTCCTGGTTGCCATAATTTTTCTTTCCATTGTTCTTGCTAACCTGAATGCCTTCTCTAATGAATCAGGTTCCCAAAGGCGAACATCATGTTGGATATTATCCTTTAAAGACCCTATGAACACATCAATCCTATGCTCCTCTGGAATATCTTTTACCCTTATGTTCAATTTTTGGAACTCCTCAATGTGGTCCATTATTGAACCCTTTTGTTTGAGACTTATCAATTGGCTAAAAAAAGTGTTGCTTTTTGTATCCTCATAATGTGCTATCAATTCTTCCGTAAAAATTGCCAAAGTGATAAATGGTTTACGAGAGAAAAGCCACTGATACCATACAAACTGATTTGGTTCCAAATATAAAGTTGCTATACGTACCTTTTGTGTGTTTTGCACATTATTGAGATCGAAGAATTGCTCCATCTGTAGTATCCATGTGGCAGGATCCTTGCCATAAAACTTCCTCATATCGATTTTTGGAATATGGTGAGTCTTCGATCCAACATTAGCGTCTATGGAATCATGATTAACATTTCTTTTGTTCTCATCATGAGTTTCCTTTAGTACCCTTTCACCCTTGGGGACCATTTCTTGTAGCAACTTATTCATATTTATCTTCAATTCGTCCATGTCTGTCTTCAAATCTATCTTCAAATCATCCATCTTAGCTTCCACATCAATCATCTTAGCTTCTACGCCTTTCTTTAAACAGTCCATCTTAGCTTCTGTTCCTTTTTGTGCAAGGGACAGTTGTTGCACTTGGTCTTGTAATTTTGATATATCATGTTGCATTTCTTCCTCTTCTTCATGAATCATGCTAGAGCTTTCAGGCTCCTTACTAGGTGTTTGCATTTTCTTTCCTCAGGGCATCAGTTACCGATAATAATGCTTGACTATGCCCTTTGAATTCCTTCAAAATAAATTTTCAAACCAAGCTTAAGAAAAAATTTAAGAAAATCTACACACCTTTTTTCACTTTGTAGGAGCTCGATATTGTCTCTGATGTATCTCTGTACTTTTCAATCATCTAGTTCTGAATTTGTGATATGTAGTAGCCCTCTGTGTCCTCTTTCCAATGCCACAAGTCTGACCCAAATTGGATTCTCCAAGGAAGAGTTATGTGAAATCTCCCACAGTGACTTGCTTATAGACTAGTTCAGTAGAGCGAACTTGTACGATGTGCCACGAGTCACTGTTTCGACCTTTGGATTTGAAACATGCATACAAGAAACTACAGTCCGTCCTTTTTCTGTAACTTCTTACGAAATTTCAATCTGATACCCAGAGAGAAAGTTATGACGATTTTCCTAGGTTCCCTGTTTTGAATGTAATTCAGGAGTCTGCAAAAACACCAACTTCCTCAGATCATATCTCCACAAATATCACACGAAAAGATTTGAAATTCGGACCCAAGGTTCAATGTGATTTCTTCTCAAATGGGTTTTTTTTGCGACTTCTGTAACGTCATAGAAAAAAAGTTATAGCGAAAATTCCACGATGACCTGTTTGGAGCAGCGAAACCCTAGAATCCAAAGCTCTAATACCAAATGTTATGAAACCAGCTCAAGAAAAGATAGAAAAGATAGATCAATGCCTTAGAATTCAGCCTCTTCGAGGGGGAAACCTCCTTTACATTACATAAATGAACAATTCTTGGATGATTCAAATGACACAACCCCCTTTCTATATATAGGATTCTAAGGAGTCACAATATAATCCAGCCGACCTAACAATAATAATTATAAAGCCACAAAAATAACAATAGAGGGATTCTATGGGGCACAGTAATAACAATATGGGGGCAATAGGGGCACAACAATATTAATAAGGGGTATAACTACAATAGTAATGGAGTAATCACTAGTATTATAGGGACCCATCATATTATTTATGCCTGGGTGGTAGAATCAGGGGCCTCATTCCATGCCACACCTGATAGGAAACGTTTTCATGATTATGTTCAAGGAGATTTTCAATAGGTTCGATTGGGTGATCATAAACCCTATAAAATAATTAGAATGGGTACAATTTTCATAAAGCAGTAGAATGGAAATCAATGGTTGTTGAAGGAGGTAAGGCATGTTCCAGATATGAAGAAAGATATAATTTCAATAGGGCAGTTGGGAGGTGAAGGCTATGTAACTACTTTTACAGATAAAACCTAGAAGGTCACTAAAGGAGCCCTAGTAATAGAAAAAGGAGAAAAGGTTGGTACATTGTATTTATGTAATGATATTTCTAATTTTGTTAATGCTTTAACCTCTACAGGAGCATATAGAGCATTGTGGCATCATAGGCTTGGGCACATGAGTGAGAAGGGGATGCAGATTGTTCACTCTAGAAATTTGTTGCCAGGTTTGAAGCATGTTTATTTGGAATTCTGTGAGAATTGTGTTTATGGAAAACAAAAGAGGCTCAGATTCCTCAGAGTTGGGAAAGAAAAGAAGAGCGAAGAATTAGAGCTTGTGCATACAGATGTATGGGGACCTGCTCAAGTATCATCTCTCGATGTCTCTCGTTATTATGTTACTTTTATTGATGATGCAACCAGAAAAAACCTGGATTTATTTTATTCGAAATAAATATGATGTATTTGATACTTTCAAGAAATGGAAAGATTTGATTGAAAAAGAGATAGGAAAAAGGTTGAAGTGTCTCAGATCAAACAATGGAGGTGAATATTGCAGCAAAGAATTTGATAGGTATTGTTCAGAAAATGGAATTCGTAGAGAGAAGACAGTTCCAGGAACACCATAAGAAAATGGCTTGTCAGAAAGGATGAACTTAACAATCATGGAGCATGCAAGGTGCATGAGATTGAATGCAGGATTTCATTTACAATTTTGGGTAGATGCTGTAGATATTGCTATTTATCTAATAAACAGAGGGACTTCAAGTTCCTTGGAGTGTGGTATTCCAGAGGAGGAATGGACATGTAAAAAGGTAAACTACTCTATTTTAAATACTTTTGGTTGTGAAGCCTTTGTCCACATTAATAAAGAAAATAGAACAAATCTTGAGGAAAAATCAAAGAAATGTACCTTTATTGGATATGGTGTTAATGATTTTGGTTATCGCTTTTATGATTATGAAAAAAACAAAATCATTAGGAGCAGAGATGTCATGTTCAATGAAAATGTTTTGTATAAGGATCAGATGGAGGAAAAATAAAACAGAGAACACATAGTGCTTGATGAGATTACAAAAAAAGTGAAGGTGCTTGAAAATCACAACGATCAATAACTAAAACAATAAAAACAACAACAAAAATAAGCACCTAAAACCCTTGAAAGTGGTGTTAGAAGATCTACCAAGATAAGTAGACCTCCTGAACGATACTCTCCTTCATTATATTATATATTGTTGACTGATTCTGGTGAACCATGGTGCTATTAAGAAGCAATGAAGGTAGAAACCAAGAAGAAGTGGGAGTAAGCCATGAAAGAAGAGATGGAATCCTTAGTATATAACCAGATTTGGGACTTAGTCAGGTTTCCCGCAGGTAAAACAACATTTCAGAATAAACAGGTTTACAGGTTGAAGGAAGAAGATGGAGGTAGAAAAAGGTATAAAGCTAGACTTATGGTGAAAGGGTTTGCACAGAAAAATGGTATAGACTTTGATGAGATATTTTCGCATGTTGTTAAATGACTTCAATAAGAACTATTTTAATTCTAGTAGCAGCTAAAGATTTTCATCTTGAGAAGTTAGATGTAAAGATGACCTTTCTCCATGGGGATTTAGAGGAAGAGATATATATGTAGCAGCCACAATAATATGAGGTAAAAGGGAAGGAGAAACTAGTGTGCAGGTTGAAGAATGATAAGAAATGCAGAAGACAGAAGTTTAGACAAACACACGGGAGCTCACAGGTGCAGATCACCAGGAGCTCCCACCGGCAAATGCATTCGCTTCGACCTTATTCATTAATCATCGGGAATTAAATAGATACATAGGCAAAAAACAAATTCCTAACTAATAGGAACTGAATGTCAAATAAAGAGCAAATCATAACTACGTAACCTATTCTCCATTAATTTCTAGCATCCCCCCTTAATGGAGAAAGGGATTTTTAAACACACCTAAAGTGTCCCTAAACAAATCAAACTTCAGTCTTCCTAGTGGCTTAGTGAATTGTAGTTCCTGTGTCCTTGGACACCGAAGGAGATTGAGATAGCGAATCGAAGGATTCATGCATAGGCGATTGTTCTCCTCTTATTTCTTCAATCATCTTCACAACATGACTCATCTTCGGGCGTTGCTCAGGGGGCACGGACACACAGACCATTGCGATTTGAAGCATGCCCACCATTTCCTCCTCGATGTTCTTGTACCTCGTGAGTTCTAGATCAAATACCTCAGATGTCCATTCTTCCCTCACATCAGATTGTACCCACTTGGGAAGTTCTATGCTTTCATCAGATGCGTGTAGCTGAACAGGGGCTTTCCCAGTAAGAATCTCCAGGAGCAGCACTCCAAAACTATATACATCTGTTTTCTGAGATATCTTTCTTGTCTCGGCCTGTTCTGGAGCCCTGTATCCCGCAGCTCTTGATGCAGCAGATGCAGGACTAATAAGCACAGCAAGACCAAAGTCTGAGATACAAGCATTTCCACTCTTATCTAACAAAACATTGGAAGACTTGATATTCCCATGGGCCAGCTTGGGAGATTTACACGAGTGATGAATGAAGGTCAAACCACGGACTGCACCCAACGCTATTTTCATTCTAGTTGTCCAGTCAAGCGGAGTTCTCCCAGGACCACGATGCCACAGATTTTCAGCAGACTTATTTGACGCCATCAAGGCTTGCTGAGGCGTACTTTTCACATCCAACTTGTAGAGTCCTCCTATGCGAATACATGTAGCAATGGGCTTCATCTGATCCAACAAATCTTTAATAATGCAATAAGATTTAAAAAATTCTACCTTGAGGTCCTGATCTGTAATCTTGGACATAGAAATCAGGTTCTTCTTAATGCCAGGAACATACCACACATCAGATATATTCCTGATATTACCATCAGGCAGAGTAACAAGGACATCTCCATGTCCCTTGATCTCGTACCCACTATTATCTCCAAGATAGACTTTTACTCCAGAGTTGGATTCTTTAAAATTTCTGAACCATTGCTTTTTACCTGACATATGCAAGGAGGCTCCAGAATCCACGATCCAAATATCTGATTCATCCTCCTCAATAGCAGTGTCACCCTCGGCCATAAATAGTCTAACATCCAGATTCTGATCTGGGTCTGTATCTGCATCTGCATCTGCCAAATGACCTGCATGCCTTTTCTGATTGTACCTCTCTTGATTTTCCTTCTTCTTGCGAAAAAATTTAGCAATATGGCCTATCTTACCACAATAAAAACATTCAGGAGCAGAGTCATTTCTATACGAGGTCATACCTTGTGGTGTCATTTCTGATGTGTTGCCCCTCCTCTGATCAGCCATCGCTCTCCCTTTTGGCTTGAACTTTGTTATCAATGCAAGATCTGGATCTTGAGGCTTGAGAGACGACCTCCTTTCCTCTTCATGTAGCAAAATTCCAGTAAGCTCTTCAAAACTTGGAGGCTTTTCCCTTGCATTCAATCTAGTTATAAACATCTGATAGTCATCTTTCATACCGTTCATGGTGATTGTCACCAGATCATCATTTGCAACGGTTTGACCGATATCAGATAGTTTATCTTTAACTTCCTTTATCCGAGATAAGAATGACGAAACAGACTCATTCTCCTCCATCTTGATTGAGAGGATCTTCTTCCTGAGGAACAAGGTTCGGCTGGTGTTCTTGATTTCATACATGTCTTTGAGAGTTGTCCAGATCTCATTCGTTGTCTTGCAATCTCGAATATGAGGGATGATGCAATCTTTAACTGACAATTTTAGTAGGACCTTTGCCTTCAGCTCCCTTTTCTCCCATTCTTGAGTTGTTGCATTCGTTCCACCATTTGCAACAGTTGGCTTACCTTCATCACCGATGACAATGCTGTAGGTATTCTGACCTTCAAGCAAAGTCTGAAGCTTAAATTTCCAATTTATGTAATTGGAACCATCCAATTTGCTACTTTCATTTAAATAATCTGCCATCTGAGAATTCATCTTGAAAAAAACAGGTTACCTCGGCAACTTAAAAAACGAACAACTCTCGATTATCACAACAAATTGAATATGGTTGAATTACAACAGTTGTGAAATACAAATTATGAATAAAAAAAAAATATGACTGCAGCCTATTGAAAAAAAAAATCTGTTTTCCTGTGTGTTTAGCAGACAAAGTTTCCTACAGCGGAACGCACCAAACACAAGCCGAAAAGTTGCTCTTATGGATTCACGTATAATGGATACGTCCCACAATTAAAAAAAATAGATCGATTATGGCCCAACGTGCCAACACTCCAAGGCACCAAAGGCCGCAACAATCGATCCACAGAAATCAATCCACTGGAGGGCGTAACACCAATTCTTGCTCTGCCTTCGCTCATCACACGAAATACCATAGCCTGCCCACCAACAATAAAATGCAGCTTCTCTGCCCTCACACAAGAAATCGCACGCAAGAGATCACTTGCGCGTTCTGTCAACGCCGCCTTCACCCTTCAAAACGCCTTCACGACAACAAGATTTCCCTCACGCATTCAACAGAGAACGATATTGGCACAGAGTTCAGAAAAAAAAACAACACAGAGGATTGGACAAATATACCAAATTCTGGAGCAACGAGTCGAACTTCGTTGTTGCTGCACTCCTCCTTTCTTATCCGCACAGCCAAAACGTGTGCGCTCCCTTCTCGTGCCTTGACAACGTTCAGCAACTAGCCTCTTCGACCAAGCAGTAAAGGTTCACAACAGATTCACACTGCATTCCAGCTCTCTTCATGCAGATCGCTTCTCAACATGCAACCGCAGCAATCCTCCACGGAACCTCACGTCCTCATATCTCTATAAATCACAGGTCCACTTAGCAAGCTCTGATACCATGATAAGAAATGCAGAAGACAGAATTTTAGACAAACACATGGGGGCTCACAAGTGCAGATCACCAGGAGCTCCCACCGGCAAATGCATTCACTTCGACCTTATTCATTAATCATCAGGAATTAAATAGATACATAGGCAAAAAACATATTCCTAATTAATAGGAACTGAATGTCAAATAAAGAGCAAATCATAACTACGTAACCTATTCTCCATCAATTTCTAACAAAGAAGAGATTGTATGGCTTAAAACAGGCTCCAAGGCAGTGGTATCTAAAATTTGACAAGTTTATGTCTGAACAAGGTTATACCAGATGTCACACTAATCATTATGTTTATCTCAAAAGGAAAAATGATGGTAGATATATTATATTGTTATTCTATGTAGATGATATGCTTGTTGCAAGTTCTAACATGTAGGAGATAAATGTGCTCATAAGAAAATTGGAAAACTCATTTGAAATGAAGGATTTAGGTACAACAAAACAAATCCTTGGTATGAGAATAACTAGAGACAGGAAGAATCGAAAATTAATATTGTCTCAGAGTGAGTACATAGAAAAGGTGTTGAAAAGATTTAATAAGCAGAATGAAAAACCAGTTAGTATACCTTTGGCTATCCATTTAAAACTAAGTAAGGAGGTGTGTCCCAAGACTCAGGAAGAAATGGCTTATATGTCTAAAGTTCCATATGCATCAGCAACTGGAATCTTAATGTATGCAATGGTCTGCACAAGGCCTGATATTGCACATGCAGTGGGATTTGTAAGCAGGTACATGAACAATCCAAGAAAAGAACATTGGATGGAGGTGAAGTGGATTCTCAGGTATTTGAGAGGTACCACAAATCAAACATTATGCTTTGATGGTTCAAACATTGCTCTACATGGATATGTTGATGCAGATATGGTAGCTGATAGAGATAATAGGAGGAGCACCACAGGGTATGTGTTTATTGTAGGTGGAACAACTATTAGTTGGGTTTCAAAATTGCAAAGTGTTTTTGCACTCTCAACGATGGAAACATAGTATGTTGCTGCTACAGAGGCTAGTAAAGAAATGATTTGGTTACAAATGTTTTTGGATGAATTGGATAAGAAGCAAGAGTTGGGAAAATTATACAGTGACAACCAGAGTGCCATACATCTTGCAAAGAACTCTGCATTTCATTCGAAGAGTAAACATATAAAACTCAAGTACCATTTCATATGGTCAGTGTTGGAAGATGGACAATTGAAGCTGGAAAAGATACACACTAGCCAGAATCTCGCAGATATGCTAACAAAATTTGTAACGATGGAGAAACTGATATTCTTCTCTATTTCAATTGGTCTTCAAGTATGATGATGAAGAGGAGAAACAACCAAGTCCAAAGTGGAGTCATTTTCAAGCAAATGAATCAACGGTGGAGTTTATATAATCAGTCTCCAAGAGGGAGATTGTTGGGTGTGGAGCCTAATTATCTTCTTTATTTAGAGGTATCGTCGCATTGGACCCCATTTCATAATGTGGCGGCAATGCCGCCAGGGGTTCCTGGGCGAGGCGACGATGATTCTTTAGAGGCCCCCCCAGCGCGGGATTAGGGGTACCGCCCTCGAAGCTAAAAATAGATGAAAAATTGCCTTGTAAAATGTTGTAATTTCGTAGTCAATATGGGTCGTTCATTAGGCAGAAATAATGGTACCGGTTATGTTTAATTTAGGATTTTTCCCCAAGAAGGCAACCCTTCGCTATATATGAGGGAATTTTGTTGCAGCTATGTAGATCTGTATTCTAAGCGAGAAAGGGAGAGGAGATTGTGTGAGAGTGAAGAGGGAATCATAAAGGATCTGTTGTAGGTTGTATCTCTTTATTTTCATGGATAATATAAAAGGACTAACTGTTTCTCCATGGAAGTATCCAAGATTGAGTAAACCATGTATAACTGTGTCTCTCTTGCTTCATGCATTTTCTGGCTTTATATTTCTACAATATTTTATGTATTCCATTGATCTATAATATATAATTTTCTAACAAAAATCACACATGGACCTAGGCATGTAAGATCTTATAAGGATGTTCTCTACGTTCACAAACCCTAATCACCCTAATTGATAATTAGAGAATGAAAAAAACTCTAGCCATAATTCTCTTAGCTATAGGGACATATTAAAAATTGAGTCACAAAGAAAGAAAGGGCTTTCATGGCTATTGTAATTATTTTTTCTTCCGTAATTGAGGAACACAAATGAGTGATATCGGACTAAAGTAAAGGAAGAAGAGAAACGTGTACCATCCCATCATAGCACTCCATGTCTATTTGTGCCATGGTGAGTCATCCTTGTATTTTGTATTAAAAATTAGGGAAATAAAATAACAAGGCATAATGTTAATATTTTGATAGAGTTTTCACCCTCACAGATCTTGAAGGTATATCTTGCATTCAAAAGGTCAATGATGTGACTATCTATTTAATTTTGTATTTATGTGCTTATTGTAACACCTTCCTCCCACATCTACCCAAGCAACCAACTAGCTGAGGTAAACATGCGACAAGAGGCCACTATGATATGATTCGACCTCCTAAGTCATGTTAAGGAAGTGGAACCGATGGAAACACACCATACATACATTAATTATTAGCTACATGACCCCCAAGAACCAATCCAATACTTTAGACAACTTGGATTGGGGTCTCAATGATATTTTGGACAACTTAAGCCTTAATCACTCCCATGTTATAGGCGTGAGGGCGACTGAAAACCCAAATTCGCTCTCACAGTCTTGGCTGACAATGACTAGAGACCAAAACTGTCAGTGCTATGCTAGCAACTTTGGGATTTGAGCCACTTTTTCAGGCCCAGAGCCCAAGTCACTGCCCAGAATTGAACCAACTCTTCAAATCAGTAAAATGGCATGGAAATGACAGTGCTAAAGCAAATACTTGTTCAAGACCTTGACTAGATCCCTACTAGCCATGACAGGCATTTCTTCAAACATATCGTGAATATGTAATGTACAGGTGTAAATAACAGTTTTGAGCATAGGGGTCTCATACTTAGCTGAGAATTGCTAAGAACCATTGAGGCCTCAACACATCAACTTTAATTCCATCCATTAAGTCATAGATACATTGATCATTCAATTAGAAGTAAAAACATGATGAGAGCCACACATGGTTGTTGTCATAAAACACATACATAAGCAACATAATAGCATCAGAAAATACTCATGAAAGTACAATCATATAGACCACATATAATCCATCAAAATGCTCATAGATATACAAGGGGAAATACCCTTTCATTATTGACGCAAAATCCAAACCTGGGATGGTACTTCCGCGTTCCTTGCTTACTCACTTCCTTACTCACTTCCAGTTACAGGTTCATTATGAAACTGGTACCCATCTTCTTACGTCTCTGAAACAAAATATTGTTACCCACATCTCTGATCATATCCATGAATGGAGATGTCGACGTCGCCTTATCAATTTTGATATACCTGATGATTTGTTAATGAAATGGTTTGCCAAATCATTCGTCAACAAAATAGCCAAGTACATAGCGATGGGAGGTTGTGTAACTGAATATCAAGCCATTGTCTGTGCCCAATATTTAGATTTGGTGTATTCTCAATATGGCTCGTTATATGATCTCTTGTTTGATGCTCCGAGGCCATCTATGGATCCAACATCTTCTAGACCTCCGGACCTACCACCTGTCAATGGTATTAGTGGATCAATGTCTTAAAATTCCAATAAAGTTTCTTCGAAGCAAAAATCCATTTCGAATATTGCACCCAATCCTCCTTCAAAACCCTCTTCAAATCCTAGTAAAACCTTTGAGGTTACTATCGTTCAGTCTACTGCGGCAGACAAAACCTCAAAAGGTAAAAAGGGTAAAGGAAAAGAAAAATTTGATACCCCAAAACAGGATCCTCCAAAGTCATCTACTGATGATGCACCCAGACATAAGCCTAATATTCGTGCCTCATTTGTGAGGAAGATCACTATACCAAGGATTGTCCTCGTCGTGTGGAAGTTAGTCGTTTGTTAAAAGGCACTCAAGGGACACCGACTGTACTGAAAGAACATTTCCTATCACAACAGACCCAATTGATAGAACAACTGCAATCTTCTACATCTTCAGGTTCTTGGGTTACATGAGTGGAATAGTGTCTATTTCTATTGCCACTCGGTCAAAAGATTATCAAAATCATCAAAAGAAAACAGTGGAGAAAAGAAGCCACTAATACTCCTTCTACTTATACTCCGCTTAATTTCGGTCCTCTTCATATTGAGAGACCTAGTAATGACTCTGTTATCCGACCACCTCCCAAAGGTGTTCTTCAGAAATCATCTTATAATCTGAATGCCCAAGATACCTAGCATTACAATATTGTCGAAGATTTAGCTCAAGCACCTTCAGCAATGCCTGCCTTGGAATTTCTTCAAACTTGTCCAATGCAACGGAAAACATTACTATCCGCTATAAGAGGAATTGACCATATGGATTCAAATTTGATCACTTTTGACCTCGAAAATCATGTTCCTAGTATTCCCCATCAAATTTCATTTTTAATCAAAGTCATTATTAAAGGGAAGACGATTCATCAGACTATGATTGATGAGGGTGCCTCCACCTGCATCATGTTTGTTTCATGTTGGAAAGCCATAAGCTCTTCACCCCTCAACGAGTCTCTGAACACCTTAGAAGCCTTTGATGGAAGAGGATCTCGTCCTTACCGTATTCTCACTTGTTTACCCATCACGTTGGAAGGGAAAACTATCGAATTGGAAGTGGAATTCATGGATGCAAATTTGAATTATAACCTTCTGCTTGGATGAATTTGGACTCATGTTATGTTTTGTGTGGTTTCTTCTTTGTTCTGCGTGCTCCGTTTTCCTCATGAAGGAAAAATATTCATCGTTGATCTATTGGCAATTTTCTCTTCCAGTTCTTCGAATGGCAACATGCCATATGTGGGAAATACCAACATTCCTTATGAGAGCATGGGGCCAGGTATTTTTAAATATTCTACTCTTATGGGAACTTTTTCCCTCCCACCTCCTCATGTCGCTTCTATCAACATGATATCTACTATTTATGATCCTTGGATTGTTCCATCTCCTGAACAGGTTGATTCGTTTGGCGATGTTATGCCACTCAGCCCCATAGAAAAAATCTTACCAAGCTATTATTTTGGCTTCAATGGCTGCTTCTAAAAGTCATACTACTCTTAGTATGCATCGAGATGCGTATTCACAATCTCCTTGGCTTGGTTCTTGGGATTATCTGAATCCCTTGAACAAGATATCTCCTACTAACGAGAGTATCACCGAGGTTATGTCCCTTAAGGAAACACCCTGGAATGATGCTCATCATTGTTCCTCATTTCTTCCAAGTCTTGGTGAGATTTAATCATGTCTAGATACCTTTGTTTCTTGTAGACTTACCTATCCACTTCAAACACCCATCTTGGTGCATGAATTTTGTCTAAGGGAAACATGGGAAACATCTCTACTACCTTACCCATTGACATTTCACTCCAACCTGATATTGTCAGAATCTTTCAACTAGGGGCATCTTTTTCTCACCATGAGATTAAGATTTTCTTGCCTTATTTCTGAGATCTTCTTATCGAGTCTTTACCATTCGCCTATTATCGCAATGGGGTATTCATCCTATGACTCGTAACCCTCACTCGCCCGAGGGCATTGTCATTTATGCATTTTATTCCATTATTTGGCCGAGTCGATGCTTACACGTCATGCCAACAGTAAAATTTTAGTTTTATTCTCTGTTGATCGATTACCCAAGTCCGCAAATGTGCTCCATTTGAAAATTTTTCCGTGTTTTATGTGTAAATACTTATGTACACTAGTGTGTGTTTTCATTAGTGTGCAGTGTGATTTTGATGTGTTAGTTTTCTTTTGCAAACCCTTTCCTCTTCTTACGTCATGCTCTACTTGGTTTGTAGATGTCATCCAACCATTACATTGGTTTTGCTGATGGTGCTTGTCGTAGTACACGGAATCTATCTTCTTCTGCATGGGCAATCTATGAACCTAATGGTGAGTTAGTGAATTTGCAAGGTATATGTTTAGGTCGGATGACTAATAATATTGCCTAATATAGTGCGGTCATCGAACTTTTGTCAGAAGCTATCGCTCTTGGCATAAGTTAATTGTAAAACTCAATTCACAGCTCATTGTACTGCATCTTAATGGACAATATTCAGTTAGAAACCCTCAAATTTTTAGAATATATTTGTGAGTTCATTTATTGGAACGAAAAATTGATTTTATTAATTATCATCACATTCCAAGATGCATGAACAAATTAACAGATGCATTGGCTAATTATGTGTTAGATAGACATTTACGAAACTTGTAAATCATAGAACATCACACATCGAATATGGTAAATAGGAAAACATGTACATATATATATATATATATAGCGAGTATTTGCAAAAGAGTTTGCTACATCAAAATAACAAAATTTATGTTCCGAGACACATGGATTTACAAGCCTACATAGTGCATAAAGTAAACTAGAAGTTGGCTATTCGCCCACATGGTGTTCATGATAGCATGAGACAACCCTAATCACTCGACCCAACAACTGACGAAGTATGGTGGATACTCCTACTATGTGCCTTTGATAGCGTAATGACACCTCATCGATCGAGGCATACTCTGGAATCACCCTTATTAAGATTTCTAGGTTACGCTCTACCTCGACGATGCGATCTACTCCCTCTACATATGGAGGAGCATCCTCGATTTGGCGTGCCACTTGCCTAGTTACTGGCGAAACCCCTAGAGGTATCTCTGGTCCAACATCTACACAACATTATAAGTCAAATCTCAATACACAAAAAAAAAATGATATAAACTTCAAAAATAATTTTTTACCTGAATCATTTCACTGTTCCCCTGGAGGGAGTGGAAGATCTGGATCTCCTCAAAAATCCGTCCCTTCATACACCTAGTCATCGACCATGATTAGCTTCTAACACAACCATCCGAAGAATGCTGGAGGGAATGGAATATGTTGACCTCCTCCATGTCGTGGCATCAACTCTCTCAATTTGAGCAAACGTGGATCTCTAGGTGCTAGCGGATCCACTTCCAGCCACTGATCATGAAATAATGGCACACGTTCCGGGATGAACATCACTAGAATAGATCCGAAACCAAATTATTTTAGATTTCCCCTCTTGTACTTGATTAATTGGTGCGTCATGCATGTCAATAAACCTTCACACGAGTTGAATACCATGAGATTTAGTCATTCGATCGCATATTAGAAGTGAGACTTTGATGCCTCATGAAATGCTTGCGCCCTAACTATTTGGGCCATAGTTTGTAGGATGGTTCGCAGTGGAAGATTGGTGATGGTTTTTATGTCAATCTTCCCGCTGCTACCCTTTTTGGCTCCCGGAAAATGACTCACAATGAGAATGCATGTGCTCTCTCATCAAGAACGTGATCTAGATAACTACACTCATTGTCCCTTTCTAGACAACCTAGTAATGAAGTAGATGTCGACGACATTTATCTCAATCTCTTGATCCCCGAACATGAATAGTTGGCGATCTACATCCCACCAACTGATTAAGTGCTGCAATCACTCAAGTTGTGCTCTGATCCTAGGAATCATGAAGAATTTGAGAAGTTCACATGCTCAAAGGGCATCAATACAGTCTTCATCCTACATAGCTTGATGGTCTTCACCTTAGTAAAAACATGGCTAAGAGATTCTCTTAGATATTGTTTTCTACATTTTCGGGTTCAAGAGACGGTTTACAAAAAGGAACCTTTGGAGTTTTATTTTCCGCTTCTTTTTCAAACTCTCTAAACATGAAAAATATGTTGAGTTTCACCTTTGTTGGACTCGTAAAACTTAAACGATGCAGGACTTGTCACCATGACAAGACCGAGTTCCTCCTTCCTAGGGCTAGTAATACTTACTTGGATGGACTCATTCGAATGGTGAACTTATATGGCAAGCATATGCTATCCCCTTCAATCTTGCGATAAAAAAATATATGGGGTACTTGCAAGAAATGGTGGGGGAAAAAGTGAAAGTGACCATCTTTTGTATCTTGTAAAGACAACATGTCGCTCTTGAACATGACACTCATCTATTACTCGTGCCGGGTTTGGGACATCCTCATCCTTGGTTGGACCTTCAACTCATCCATACCGACTTGGTACGCCTCCTTGGAAACTACGGGTACTTGGGAAACATACTTTCAATTTGCCTCTTTCCTATGACCTATGAACGAATCTTACCTTCACCTTACGCTTTCAGTTCTTCCCCATTACATTCTCCTCATCTCTCGGGCATGGAGACCTGGGGGACATCTCTGTCGGGTATGGGTTGAAAGGTGACTTCTTATGAATCGTATCTGAAACCCATTGTCTACTAATACGTATCACTCTTACCTTCTTAGTATAGATCATGTAAGCTTAATTAGGGTAAGATAAGGATAAGTAACATCCTTGTATTCAAGCTCTTATGATCCACTAGTTATGGAAAGATAAGGAGAAGTAATAGCTCATATGTTAGCTATGATATCGTAGAGCTTAGTTATTACGGAAAGCTTAAGCACTACTAGTAATATGTGATCACATAACAACATGAGACCGTGTTGGATTCAGCTAATCTACTTACATTACCATACATCTTAGTCAAGCTTATAGGTTTGATTGCTTACACCAACTAGATTAGAGCTAGTATTGGTTCCATATTACGGATAAACACTAGTATAGAGATAAGGTGATATCACTGATGACTCTTATATGTTATGGAATTGCTTGTATAGATATGTCTAGTTCAATGATTATGGAGATAGCTATTAGGTTCTACATGTGATAGCTTAACTAAGCTTAGTAAGGTGTTTGATTTACCTATACCTTCATTATGGAATATACTATGATCTATTAATCAAGTAGGTGGTGGAAGTGATAAAATAGGCAAATGAAAGCAGTACCAATTTCCAAAGTTGAATCAGCCTTTACCAGGGACAGAGTAAGCAGCGAAGGAGGTAGAGGCAGCCTTACTATGAATAGGGGAGTCATTATCAGATACAGAGCCTGAGCCGGTGGATTTCGTGACTGAAAGCGACCATATGATTATTATCTACAAAATGGTTGGTGCTCATTATGTGCTCATTGAGTTCCAAAGTCGGTTTATAATCTAGTGGGGGATTCAGTTTACCGAGTGGTTTCACTTTATTATACTTTTGACAGTAAGTAAGACATTAGGAGCCAACCGATCAACCACCAAGAGCTGATTCACCTTTCACCCAGGGCCTCTATCACACCTTGAACCTTACCTTGCAACCTTACCTTGAACCTTTAGCCTTGAACCTTTCAACTTTCAACATAAGTCTTCAGCCTTGAACCTTTGGCCTTTGACCTCGAATCAATAAACCTCTAGCCAGTCACCAGGAAGCGGCCTTTAGCCAGAACCCTTTCACCTTTGCCTTTTGCCAAGTCCAACAAATACAAAAACTTCGACAATAGTGGATCATACTTAAAGGAGGATGGAGGGGGCGGGACTAGAGCCATTCAGGAAAAGGAGCTAGGTTTGACATTTCTCAGGGCAGGCAGACAGGTAGTGATTCATCAAGTTAGGAGGTAGTTCCATTTAGGGAGGGGAGGTTTAGTCATTCCCCGAAAGAAAACATTCCAAGTTGCTACCAGACAGGAGAGATTAAGACTAGGTGTTTCCATACGAGCATATCCATTGAGCCATGTTACCGCCAGATCTTGAGAAAAGTATCCCATCACGCAATACTCTGTTAAACAACCATACCCCTTCTACATCACACCCATTCCAAGTTTCCACCATACACGAGAGGAGAGATGATGTTTCCCAAGTTGTTATCATACGAGATATCAATATGTTTCCCAAGCAGACACCAGGGTGTTCAAGTTGTTATGTGATATTTATTGACGACTGAAAGCCTAGTTGGCACAGAGCGGGACGAGGTGGAACAAGGTAGGCTGGGTGTTATACCTGCATCGAAACCAGTATTGACAGCTATCGACACTGACCTGAAGGCTTCATGCGGGCTTTGTCCGCCTTATTTGGTAGGGGGGAGCACCCATCTCGAAGAATACCTTGGCTTACCTAGTCCCAACGGGGTAACAGTATATAAAAGCAAGCAATCCACTTGGACTTCTTCGACATCCACTTGGCCTTCCACTCGGCGACCACTGTAAGTGACCATTTGGGAATGATGTACTATGACCAGCTGTGTATGATCAACTGTCAATGCTTGGCTATAGCCTGAGCTTGTGACAATGACCTAACTCTAGTAAACGACCACTGGCACTGACTATGGACTATGAGAAGGGAACCATAACTTGGTACTATGACTAAAAACTATCAGCAGTGACAACTGGAAATTTGAAAGGACTATGACTCCTGGGAATGACCTTCTTCAATGGCCAAGAGGAGAACTTTCCCATAACCCAGAACGGGGACGAATGATCCTGTTATTGAGTCAGAGCGATTTCACGCCAAGAGCATTTGACTACAGCTCGTTATATATGATGCACCTGTTTAGGATAATGCGCCAGACACATAGTGGCATTCATGCTAGTTAGGTCATGCCAGTCAGGGAGGTGGGTGTGGGTGATGCTTGTCTGGATAGTGGTTGATTTAGAGCCCACATATTTCAAGATAGGCGGTCCCACTCCCGGTTATTGATTATTGAGGACCCGGTAGGGGGCTTGACCAAAGGGAGAGGAATTATACCCTTTCATGAAATTTCCCTCTTGATTAGAGAGAGGCGAAATGAAATCATTTGCTTTTTGGTTCAGTGGTTCGCTACTTCCTCTTTGCGGGCTTGACAAAATAACAACCCGACGAAGCTGGTCGAAAACGTGATGCTGCTATAACTTTTGGTGAGACAATGGCTAGAGGGAAACTACAACTAAGTCATCTGCTTGATGAACCAAGATAAGGACCATGGCATGGCTAGACGTTTTGCTAGAGGATAGTTTTGATATAACAGTTTTCACGTTAGGCTTGACGAATCGATTATGTGCACAGGACGGAAAACTAGGGAACGCCCGCACGGGACGCCGCCGTGCTTGATTGATACTTTTTTCTTATATATGTTACACCCAGAGCTTGATGCTTACTTGCTCAAATTAATTATAGTTGCTTTCGTGTCCTAATTGCTAGATTGGTCACACAATCTATATCACCCATTGCTCCCATCGTTACACACCCCCCGTCCTACCACACGTCCATTGCATCCATCTCGTGAAACTTACTGGTCACACGTCGCCAACACTGCGAGGAAGGGGATCACACGAAACAACCTGGTCGAAGAAAGATAAGGCAGGCGAGTGGGATTCTGCTGGATAGACTTATGGCGGGCTGGTGATGGAGAAGGAAGGGGAGCACCCACACGTGAGAAAACACTCAGATTGACATTTTGGCTCTTTGGAAACGATCTTTTTTTATCAATTTGAACCTCCCAGCTGAACTTAGAAAGTGAGGATGCGTAAGCAGGCTCGACCAACGGGAGAGGTTTTTATTACCGAAGAATGTCATTTCATTTCATTTCTATATGGTTGGCGGGATCGAATAATTTGCTTTGAGGTTGAGCGAGATGGATGCTGCTCTATCTAATGGTAAGGAGGATATAGAGCTGCCAGGTAGAGGGAATAGGTGTAGAACCCATTTCACGCAGGTCCGCTATAGTGGCATGAACTATACTTCCCCCATAGTATTATAGTTGTATCAATTCATCTTTATGACATTACCCACTAGCCCTAGCCAGTGTCTCATCCACATTGTCAAAGGGTCCTTGTCATACAGCCGCTAGTCATACATAATTGAACTCTTTACTCAACTATAACCAGATCGTTTACCTATGATTATTTCCAGGTGTTGATTTACTGTATGCCGGTACTATGCTGCTAGTCAGTTGTCAATGCCTGTTGTTGTTGATGCGCTCGATCCAGGTTGGCTGATAAGCGTGATCCCAGGGACAGAGTCACTCACTATTCATATGGTGAGGGTTTTAACGCTCACTCATCATATGGGTGAGGGACAGAGTCACTCACTATTCATATGGTGAGGGTGCATAAGCACACTCTCATGTCCAGGCCGCCATCGTTTTAACGCTCACTCATCATATGGGTGAGGGACGGAGTCACTCACTATTCATATGGTGAGGGGTCACTCACTATTCATATGGTGAGGGATTGATCGCTCGTCTTTCATAAGGCGAGGGCCCCTCCCCCTTATTTGGTCGGGTGAGTGGGTTCGTACCTCACCCCCTACCCCAAAAAAAGTGAGCGGTTCCCCCTTTTGTTACTGAATTTACCACCCGATAGGTTCGATAGGTCTTGCCCTTCATACCCTTCATATTCCACCTTTCATTATTGAAATGACCAGTGACTCTATCCGTCCTCAGAACCCGTTCAGCCCTTGCACTATTATAAAACACTCTAATCTCTAATAAAAGAGAAAATCAATAATATCGCAATGAAATGAACAAGACTAATATCGTTCTATTATTTCTTAGATATTCTATTTCTCGGTTCCCGCATATTCTTCCTATTTCCGCGTAGCGTTCCACTCAAGTGCTGGGGTTTTCCTTCCTCCACTATTCTTCTTCGTCTTTTCCGGCAAGTGAGAGAGCTAATCCGTGTAACAAACATCAACAACAACATCAACGTTGAACCACCAACACATCATTGTTTAACCTCAAGCAACCTCATCGTGGACCCTACTCTTCGTCGTGGAACCTCATCTCACTAACTAACTCACTAACTAACTTCCTTACAAACTTCCCTCACTAATAAGGTTCCTTCCTTTAAGCTCAAGGGTCATATTGAAAGGTGAATAATGCCTACTGGTTCATGCGGATTGAAAGGGGCATGCATACTGGTAGGCGGACTGAAAGCGTAATGGGGGGGATTGGTAACTGAAAGCATACATAACGTAATGGGGGGATTGGTTCCTGAAAGCATAATGGGTGAGGATTGGGTCCTGAAGGCGTAATGTGGTATTGGTGATTGGGTATTGGTAACTGAAAGCATACCGACCGTCGTAATGGGATTGGGTCCTGAAAGCATAATGGAGAAATGCGTATTGTTCCTCTCCTTATCAGTCGAGCCCCCTGTCGGGTCCTTGCACTCGGAAGCGCAAGACCTCCGGACCTTCCTTCCTGGGTGAATGTACTGGGCGGGGTACTGAAAGGGGGATTAGGTGAGAGTGTAGTAACCCTGTTCGGTATCGGTAAGCTATCAATCGGGTAGGTGGTATCGTGCTCTGCCCTTGCCAACGCCGATCAACATCACCGTTCAATCCATATCCGAGAGAGGAGATGTCCCCCATGCGCCATACGCGAGAGAGTGGATATTGTTGCTAGAGTGAGGCCTAGCTCGTGGTGTTGCTAGAGTGAGAGTTGCCTAGCTCGTGGGGCAAGGGAAGGATAATGCACCGGCAGGGAGTTCAAGAGGGGGTTCGGTCGCTTGAAGAAAAGACCCTTAATAGTCGAGCGACTCTCCCGACTACCACCCCCCATGTATTTCTGTTTTCAAAAGCATCTCTTTCATTCTGGAACCTGGGCTAGGGTGCGCATCTATCCCCCTCCCCCTGTCTGGGGAAGCTCCCCCAGCCTACCTGGCTCTGGTTTCTTTTGGGGTCACTTTCTTTTCCGAGTTTGGGGAATCCATTTTGCCTCTCTTCTGATCATTTCATTATGTCATCATGACCTTTGATCCTATGCTAAGTCAAATGTTGCCAAACTCCGAAGTCGTGCTGCCAATATGTTCAAGAGAAGTCCTATCGACAGTTCTTTTCCACCTGTACATTGTCTGATTTTATGCTACATTCCTTAATCGTACTTGTCCACTCTACTACATCCTTTGTTTTGTGTTGATGATGTGGGATTCATTATGGCCCTCCTTCAACAAATCACTTCCCATCAACTTCAGTTAATTATCTGGGAAGATGATCTAGAAACTCCCTTCCAGTACCTTAGAACTTGCATGACTCAATGGAAAGCACTTCGCATTCGACGACAGGTTTACATCATTGACCTTCCATTGAATGACTTCACGGGTGTTCGACTTCAATTCCATATCCATGAGGTAAGTAAACTTAAGCAACAACAAACATTTTTGCTCAAAGAACTAAATGTTGTCCTTACATCCCCTTTTCCAACTGCAAAAGCCTCATTAGGAAAAGGAAAGCCTCCAGATGATACTCCTACTTTTTTATTAACCTCTGAGATTTTCAATAAAAATGTTCACAATTTCATAATAGACTAAGGTGCTTCTTCAAATATAATGCCATATTCAGTTTCTCTCAAACTAAACATAACACCTGGAAATCTTTTGTGCAAATTGTGCAATTAGATAGAACCAAAGTTAAGGTCTTAGGAGAATTAAATTATGTTTTAATAAGATTATCCTCAAATTCAAGGGTTTGTCAAATTATTGATATTTTGATTGTTGATATTCCTGAATTTTACGGTCTTATCTTAAGCAGGGATTGGTCTGAGAAATTACATGGTTATTTCGCCACAGATTGGTCACATATATGGCTTCCTTACAATGGCAAACCAAATCAAATTCGGGTAGATAGAGAAAATCATATGAAACACTCGATTACTGATTTGGATGAAGAGAATGAGCCTGTAGTTTTTACAAATAACATCCTTGGCAATTATTCTTCGGAATCTTTCTTTGGAAGTTTTACAGCTCAAGAATCTCCTTTTTTAGCAAATTTTGTTTCTTCTCAAATTGAAAATTATTCGCAAACAGATTTGACTAGATGTATTAATGTTGTAAATAAGAATGAATCTTTATTTTGGACCCTTTATTTTGATGGTTCTAAATCTAGTGACTCTGCAAGAGGTGGACGTATATTAATAAGCCCTACTGTTGAAAAAGTTATGCTAGCATGTAGGCTAGAATTTGAATGTACTAATAATATTGTTGAATATGAAGCATCAGTACGAGGATTGTATAAAGAAATAAATCTTGGCGTTGAATATCTTCAAATCTTTGGTGATTTTGAAATCGTTATAAAATAAGTCAGAAAAAATACCCATTGTGTTTTAAATCACCTTAGGCATTATCAATCCTTAATTCAAAATATTACTTCACATTTTGTAGCATTCAATATTTCTCCAATACCAAGAATACATAACGTCAATGCTAATATTTTGGCCAACGTTGTACCTAAATTAATCCCACCTAAAGATTTTAGTCCAGACATATTTTATATAAAGTTAATTTTTCACCCATCCATTCCTGATAATGTTACCAATTGGTGAGTAATCAATGATGATGGAGATATCCTAGATTTTTTAACATTCGAAGCATCCTATCTTGACCAAGTAATTGATGAGGTGAACATGATTCTCAATTTAATAAATCAAAGAAAAAAATTTCTCTTCCAAAACCTGTTGTTAAGCTTGAGGATCTTTATGACCTTAAAGACATATTTAAAAGGTCAACAACTACAAACTTCAAAGTTCAACTTTGAGATTTGAATTAGTTAACCTAGGATATGATATAAAACCCCATAATATTAACTTAGGTCTTGGTCTCTCATCTGAAGAAAGAAATGAATTTATTCATCTGTTAAAGAAATATAAAGATATATTTGCTTGGAATTATCAAGTTCTGAAAACTTATGATGCCCCCATCATTCAACACATTATCCCGATGGTACCAGATGTTAAACCCATTCAGCAAAAACTTAGGAAGATACATCCGAATTTGGAAACTCAGATTAAAAACAAGTTGAATAAACTTTTAAAATCCGAAATCATATTTCTAGTGAGACACTCCAAATGGGTTTCCAATCTTGTACCGGTTAGAAAGAAGAGTGGTGATATTCACATTTGTATTGATTTTAGGAATTTAAATAAGGCATGTCAAATGGACAATTTTCCCATCCCATTAATGGAACAAGTTCTGCAATCAGTTGCTCATTCTGAATTAATGTCTTTTTTAGATGGATTTCCAGGATACAATCAGATCCTTGTTCATCTAGAAGACCGATTAAAAACTACGTTCAGAACAAAGTGGGGAACATATGCATATCAGAAAATGCCTTTTGGATTAATGAATGCAGGAGCTACGTTCCAGAGAGTGATGGACATTGCTTTCAAGGGGTTGATTAATAAAAATGTTGTGGTATATCTAGATGATATTACCATATATTCAAGCTCTAAGCGGGCTTATCATCTCTGCAAAAAGGGAGGGGACTATCAGAGGCCTCAAAATCACGGATGAATGTTTCCTCACACACCTCCTATTTGTAGATGATGTCTTAATTCTATTGGATGGCAGCGTACAGGACTCATCTTCCTTCACTCGCATCCTTGATCTCTTCTCAAAAGCCACGGGTATGGAAGTGAATAGATCAAAGTCCACTATCACCATGGTTGGTACCTCAGCCAACGAATCTCTAGTGGCCAGACAGGCTTTTCCTTATACCACCCAGCCATTGGACAGAGGCCTTAAATATCTGGGATATTGGCTAAAACCGACATGTCAAAAGATTGCTGATTGGGTATGGCTAGTATCGAAGATAGAAAAAAGGCTATCATGCTGGAGCCACAGATATCTCTCCAGGGCTGGGAGACTAACCCTGATAAAATCCGTACTTGAAGCTACTCCGGTATTCTGGATGGCACTGGCTTGGATACCTCGGAACATTCTGGCAAAACTACAGCAGCTATGCAATAGATATTTATGGGCTGGCAACCAAGACAAGCGCATCTTTGCCTGGATTGGCTGGAACAAGATTGCCCTACCAAAGAAATGGGGAGGTTGGGGGTTAAAGGAGCTCCCTATCTTCGCAAAAGCTCTTGCAGGGAAAATGGGTTGGGCCCTACTGACGACCCAAAGTTTATGGACCAGCATTACATTCCATAAATACATCTGGCCCCTCAGCATCAGCGATTGGGTTAGGCTCCCAGAGTGGAATAAAACTGGCATATCCTCGATATGGAAGGCCCTCTTACATTCACTGCCTCTCATAAGAGATAACCTGGTCTGGCGTATTAGAGAAGGGAACAGCGCAAGGATAGGACTTGACCCTTGGTCGGGAAGCGGTGGAAGGCATACACTTCCACAAGATCTGATTGTATACCTCTCAGCACAAAACATCAAGGTTATCTCACAGATTGCGGACCATGATCATTCGGACATCTTCCACCAAGCTTGGAAATCCGCGCACCAACTAAACCTCCCTAGAAGATGGCATGCAGCCTGGGAAGAATACAGAGAAGCCTTGATCGAATCACACATTCGAATTACAGAGGGCCCGGATGAGCTAGTATGGAACCAGACAGAACACGGTTTATACACCCCCAAAGATGGTTACATACAGCTTATCGCCCACAAAAAACCTGAGGTCAATGCTAGTTGGTGGCAGAGTATATGGAAACAATCCGCATCTCCCCGATCAAAGCTCTTCAATTGGTGCATACTGCGGAATAAAATTCCCACCGGAGATCAGCTTATGAAAAGAGCTCAGCATGGCCCCACATGGTGCGTTCTATGTAAAGAGGACTCGGAATCTACAGACCACATATTCCTGAAATGTCGTTCGACACTGATCCTTTGGAAAAACCTCAAGCCATTCATAAACTACTCGGGCGATTGGGTCGGTACTGATCTCATTAACGCATGGTCTGAATGGGAAAAGAAAAACAAAGGTTCTAAAATTATCAACCTCCCCATCATTGTTAACTGGGCCATATGGAAAACAAGAAACAGCGTGATATTTGATAACAAGCCAATACACTGGCCATTGCTTGAGGCCAGTATTATATCTGCCCTGAGGGAACTTCCCGACCCGCCCCCTCCTTCATCTCGTCAACCTGCCCCACCCCCTCCCATCGACCCAAGTACGCCTTGGGCATATTTCGATGGGGCTGCAAACATGCAAAGCTGTGGAGGAGGCATTATCCTACATGTATCAGAGAATCATCAATTCAGAATCAAGGCTGGTCTGGGTGCTGGCACCAATAACTTTGCAGAACTCATCACTCTCCGCCACTTACTTCACTTTGCACTGAGGCACCACTGCACTAGCATCAATATTTTTGGGGATTCACAGATCATCATAAATTGGATTAATGGCACAGCTACTTGTCACATGCACTCTCTCAGCATTATATTACATGAAGCACTTGCTCTCAAATCAGCTTTTAACAATATTACTATCTCTCACATCTACAGGGAACATAACAAAGGTGCCAACAAATTATCCAAGGAGGCAGCGCTGATGGACAAAGGCATTTGGGAGATTACAGAGATCAAAGACCAGCAGGAACAAAAAATTTTCCACCGTCCGTATATAGACCCGGGATATCCAACCTTGGGTCAGCAAACAGCTTAATAGGAACCGCTTATATATGACAGCAGTACTTATATAGACTTATACTTAAATTTTTGGTTATATTTTTTGGACTGATAAATGACGAACAGGCTACTGTAGTAGCACAGAAAGCATACCCTGCGTGGTAATGCAACTAACAGCACAAACTGTTAATACTTTGTAAAAAACAGACACATTCTCATGTAATTTTTTGCTTATTAATGAAATATTTATGGATTTTTCCAGAGGGAAAAGATATTACCATATATTCAAAGAATAGAAATAATCATTTACATGACTTAAAGCATATCTTTGAAAGATGCAAAAGGTATGGAATTTATCTAAACCCCAGGAAATCATTTTTTTTTCTCTTAGTGAAGGTAAACTCCTTGGTTTTATTGTATCCAAACATGGAATTTGTATTGATCCAAAAAGAATTAAAACAATTTTAGAAATTCCATTACAACATACCTAAAAATCAATGCAATATTTTCTTGTCCAAATCAATTTTGTTAAGAGATTTGTCCTCGTATTTTCTCAAATTGTCCTACCATTACAAATAATGATAAAAAATGATTCACTTTTTAAATGGGGTGATCATGAAAGAGAAGCATTCAAATAAATCAAACAAGTTGTAATTGATGTCCCTTCTCTATCAACTCCCAATTTTTCTGATCAATTTATTTTATATACTTTCGCCTTTGAATTATGATATGCTGCAGTGTTAACACAACTAAATGAATAGAAAATCGAAGCTCCTTTTGCTTTTTCAGCTCAAATTTTCAAGGAGCTGAATTAAATTATTAAGGAGTAGAAAAGCAAGCCTTTGCAGTTTACAAAGCTATCAAATATTTTAGACCTTTTCTTCTAAACACTCATGTTAACATTATTGTTCCTTTCTCAGTGGTCAAGGAATTTCTTATTCAAAAGGAGTTAGGAGAAAAAAGGGCTAATTGGGTTACTGCATTACAAGAATATGATCTAGAAATCAAACCCGCTAAAATTGTAAAAGGTCAAGGTTTTTGCAAGTTAGTCACAGGAATGAATGATACATAAATAGATGAAGTAACAAGTAATATTGAACAAATCACAAAGGTACTTCCTGTTAATACTCAGTCTCAATATGTTCACTTAACCTTTTATTTGAAAATGGTTATGCCCCACTTGAACTAGATGTTAAGAAAAAGAGATCCTTGAGATTGAAAGGCAACCAATATCAACTCATCAATGATTTGTTATTTATGAAAAATTGTGATTCCACCAAACGCTTCAGGAAGACAGAGGAAACCTTCCATGCCCTTGCAACAAGTTAACATCGAACAAACTTTTGAGAAATGAGGACTGGACGTAATAGGTGAGATCGTTCCTCATTCTTCCAAACAACATAGGTACATTTTAACTGCAACAAACTAGTTTACAAAATGGTTAGAGGAAATACCTCTGAAGCTAGCCAATTCTGAGAGTATCATTGAATTCATTGATCAATTTATTACTACCAGGTTTGGTATCCCTCATGCTCTTATTTTTGACAATGCTTCTTATTTTTTTGGAAATGCAATGATTGAATTTGCTTTAAAAATAGGATTTAAACTTAAGTATTCTGCAACTTATTACCCTCGGGGAAATGACTTAGCAGAATCCAATAATAAAAATATTATAAGGATCATCAAACGAAGTATCGACCAAAATCAAAAGAACTGGCACAAAGCTTTAGTATTTGCTTTATGGGCTGATAGAATAACCGAGAAAACCTCAATAGGTACTTCTCCTTTTCATTTGGTATATAGGAAATAAGCTAACCTACCTCCAAATCTAGCTCTCCCCTCATGAGCCCTAGTTCAATTTATTGAAGAACAACCTTCTTCTACTTTACAATTATGAATGTCTCAAATCCTTAAGCTAGAAGAAGAAAGAAATAAAGCTAACCTAGTCCATGCTCACCATCAACAATTGGTCAAAGCTTCATTTGATATCAGTTCAGTCAAAGATAAAAAAAATTGAAATCGGAGACTTAGTTTTGAAATGGGATAAAGTGCACAAGGATAAAGTAAAACATACAAAATTTCAAAAACTTTGGCTTGGTCCCTTTCAAATTTTTGAGAAGATAGGTCCATAAACTTTCATCTTGCAAGATTTACAAGGGAAGAAGGAAATTCTTCCTGTTAATGGGCTTATACTCAAAAAAAAAATTCTTGAAAGAACATAGGTTCTTTTGTACAATATGTAGATATTTTTATATGTCATTTCCTTTTGTTACTAAAAGTACTATGCTTTTGAAAAACACATTGGAAGTTTCTCTTTTATTTTGAATTGTTAAACTTATTTAAGGAACAACTTAGAAAGAAAAACTTTAAATTGGAATCTAAGTATTGAATCTATTTTAAAGCTTTGAAATAAGGTAATCATCTAGTTGTGAAATCTTTTGGTTTGAAACTCTTTAAAAATCTATTTGTTGTGAATTGGTTTTGAAAAGTTATCTTTATAAAAGCATAAATTACTATGAAGTCTTCCAAGACTCATATAGAGTGAATGAAATGTCCCCATCCATTTATTAAAAAAAAAGAAGGTCAGAGTGTAATTCAAAAAAAAAAAAAACTAAAAGTTAAGAGATCCCGTCACGAGCCTGCTTACCATGATCATAGGCAACTAATAAAATTGACATTATCACTATTGGAAACCAAACCAAGGTAGTGGCTCTTAGTGACCAGACTTTGAGACAAGAGATCTCATCACGAGTTGGCTTGTTCAATTTTATTACAACTTGTGAATGAAATTATCATTTTTTGGCTACCAAACTAGGATAATGAGTTTAAAGTAAAAAAAAAAAAAAAGGAAATTCATTGCCTCTAAAGAATGTTATTATAATATGGATGGGATATTGGCTCACTTTGGTTAAATGGTAACCCTGTCGAGGCTATGAACGCCTGTTGGCGGTAGATTCTCTACCAATGACTAATAAGTTTATTCAATACGCTAAGCTTCTAATAGCTTTTACTTTATCTTTTCAGCCTATTAACGATTGGTTTACACAAAAAAATATTTTCATCTATAACAAAACTTGAGAAAATTTACAATAAAACAATTTCAAAGTTATCTATCGATTTAGATTTCAATCATTTTTAAACTTTCTAGACAAATTTCTTGATGAAGATTAACAGAATATAGAGATTCACTGTTTCGTACAGTGTGTTGCCAATTGTTGTGGTACTCAACAATCCCCTATTATCTTTAGACTAAGGAGAAAGAATTATGTGGACCCTTCAAAAAAAAATTAGGATAAAATCCTTCCTTGTTTAGATAAAATAGGATAAGTTTTATATTTACTCTTTTATTTTTTAATAAAACAAGAAAGTTTAAGAAAATGGCATAAGACCTTTTAGGAATCCTTTTGTAGTTTTAGGAAATAAATTACAAGTCTTATGAATCCCAAAATCATAACAAATAAATGGAAATTTCATAAAAGGATTGGTCTTATTAAAACCTACACGTAGTATTGGCGGTTTCAAAGAATAGAAAAACAACAAAAAGCCGATTGTGAAAAAGTGAAAAGCTGATAAGAGAAATAGAGAAAAGCCGAAATGTGAAATGCTGAAACCAATATCGCAATCCGTCAAAAGCTGATATCGCATTCCATCAATTGACAGATGCTGATATCGCATTTTGTTAAAACTCCAATATTTCGCTAATATAGATCCCACACCTATATGTTTTTCGGAAATCACAGATCACTTTGTTATGTTAATATCACCCAATACCAAATGCCAATAAAATATTTTCTGATATAATGACAAGTGTCAGCATCACATGATCAAACATTTGAAAATTAAATGACCACTCTGCATAGTTCTGATGCAAGGTTTCCTGATGATTTGTAATGATTTTGAGTTAATGTGAAAGGATTTTCCATAAAGCTCGCATTGAGTTGATATGACTCTTTGCATCTTTCAAAGCTCTTCCTTCTTATCTTGGTTTTTTTCTTTACAGGTAAATTCCAATAAAGAGTAGTTAAAGGACATATCAAGAATAATCAAGGCGAGGAGGAAGTCTGTAATACAACAAGAACTAGTCTTGCCCCCTGAAGAAGTGTTCGAGATGTCTCCATTGTTTACAGATACTACATGCACTCCAGATGCAGGTTTCTCCTCCTGGGAGGAAATATACAAACTATTCGAGAATGAAAATCCAAGAATAATCGTGAAACAGGCTACTACTGCTGATGATTCTCCTCCAAGTAACAACGACACATGGAATGATGTGGACAATCCACTTCTCCATAGAATTGTTTCCTGCCCAAAAAGTCTACCATATACATATATGGTGAGATGGGTCGTTGACCATCTGGACATTATAGACAAAACATTTATAACTCTGAAGAAGACTGTTATTGGGTCTTTTAAAGTTGAGGATTTAAGGAAAATGTAGAATGTACCTCAACCTTAGAAGAAATATGATAGACAATTTGTCTAGAAATTCATGCAAGAGAATCTGAATCCTGTCGAGCTGATAAGAGAATGGAGAAGGGACACAAACAAACACAAGCGAGAGGACAGGGGTATGTATTCATTAGCATTTATTGTTGGCCCTTCCTCTCATATTGCTCCTATGTTATGCCACCTCTATGGTTATCCAAATACACAGAAATTCTATGAAGAATGGGTGCCATTGATAGAAGCCTCTGTTGATGGCTATATCATGGATTGAACGACTATTTTATCAAACAATTTGACCACTCAAATCCACAATTACAGACAGAAGTGAAATTTTCTTGAAAGAACAACTCCTCCTTTCTTTATGAGCGCCTATGTCATGGACGCAATTTGTTTTTCTTATAATTTCCCATCTCTAGGATGGAAATGGTCAAACCAATTTCCTAGTCCTATATCTATTTCTCTTGATATCCTTTGGGAAACCAAATACCATTCTCACTTCTACAAAATCTGTCATGAGGTCATGCCCCCTATCCACCAAGAGGTCTTTGGCAGAAAAGACCCTAGACCCACTGCAGAAGCCAATAGAGACTTAAAGCCTATAAGAAAGTGGTTTGGGGAAGAGTCATTTACTTAGATTCAGGTTTTTGGTAGCCTTGCCCATCGTCATGTTTTGCCCCTTTTTGTCCCAGATAAATTTCTGGCCAAGGAAGTTGCTTATCAAACAGTTGGTAAGGGTTTAACTAAAGTACTTAAAGATTCCAAGAAATCTGCCTGGCCATATTTTCATATCCCTTGTGGTACCTATGCCTTAGATAATTTCAAGCATTACTTAGTTGAAATTTAACGATTAAAAGCCTTTAGTTTTCCAACCATACTAAACAAGCCATATGACCCTAATGGCGTAGCGAAAGATGTTACAACACAGGCTAAGATCAAACCGTTTTCAAGCGAGCTTGACAAGTTCGATGATTTGTTTGAAATGGTTCCAGAGTATTATATGGTAGAAAAATTGGTAGCAGATCGTCTAAGTCCTGATGAATTGATTAGATTCAATCAATATCATCAACAAAGAATAGCCCATTTGCCAGAATCCCTGTTAAAACAATTTTGACAGAACTCAGAAGTTTCAGACACCTCAACCTCCTCTTCAAAAGCTCCAATTATTTCCCTTGTCTTTGAAACAACTACTATAGATGTTAGATCTAAGACTTTTGTGATCCATAATGTATATAGATGTCTTTCGGATTAATCACATAATCATGAATTGGTCTATGTTATTATGTGATTAATCCGAAATACATCTATATAAACTACTATAGTTGTTGAGAAAACAAGTGAAATTAAAGAGGAGAACAAATTGGATGATGTATTGGAGGAGTTCAACCGTGTTTTGACAATAGAAGAAACTTGGGTTACAGGTATCTCAACCGATATACAAGCATAACAGGTTACAGTCAACAGAGAGACAGAGCAGGTTCCAGAAACTACAGGGACAACCTCGTTTACTGTTGAGGCTTCCCAAGGGAATATTATTCCTAAAACTCTTGAGAATAACATTGATTCCGAAATTGTCAATCAATCAACTGTTGCCAATGATATGGAAATAATTCCTACATTCCCCACTGACGAGATAGTCCTCAAAATTGAATAAATCTCTCCTTTGGATGTATTTTACAATCCAAAGCATAAAGAAGTAATGAGCAAGTCAAGGAAGCAAAGAAATTTAGAGCAATCACAAGCGCTAGTTTCAAATGAAACTCCTTTTCAAGTTCTTTGGGAATGAGCTCCAACAACCCCTGATGAGGAATTGAATAGATTATCTCAGTTCGTAGGAGCTTATGCTAGTGCTACCATTGATAAAGCAACAGAAATACAAATGCTAATGAAAGAAAAAGACCAAAGGATTGTTTAATTAGAACAAACTTTCCAGATTGAAAAGCAAGCAATTGAGAAACAATGGCAAGCAAAACTTACCGAGTTACAAAAAACTTTTAATGATTTAAAGCTACAATTTGCATCTGAAGTGAAGGAAAAATATGGACAGATACTACAATTGCAACAAAGGATAAACCAGGTGAGGGAAAATCCAGAGATAAATGGACTATGTAAGGGGGCATCAGAACTGGATATACTCTTAACAAAGAAGCAGGATATCTTCTGTCACAAATTGGCTTTAATTCATGACTTGTCAAAGACTAACAATTCTTTAGTAAACCAACTGTCCAATTTGAGGACGTTTTATGAAGAAATTGACGAGAAAATTTCTGAGTATATAGATTGGCAAGATAGTGCTCAAGGAAGATCAACTAATATTCCTCTAATTGAAGAATCATAAAAGGATATCATTTTCGGTGACTGGGATATCAAAATGAAACAGGCAGAAATGGCTATTATCAGAGCCAAAAATCTTGCCTCAAATTTCATTGAATACATTATCGATTCCTTATTGCAGGCCAATCTAATTTAGGAATGCCTGAAGGACACCTTGCTAGATGTCAAAGCTTTAAAACAATATCAGCAAGAAACATCTGCGAAGAAGATTCAACATATTCAGAGTTTATCACAAGCAAACCTTGAAAGTTATTGGAATTTTCTAGTGAAGCCTCATAGTTAGTGGCTAGTGCTAAGGTGTCCCTTGAATGCAGCAATACACCTTCTTCCAGCGCTTAGTGATGCAGTGTTTATGGGACAAATTCCCATGCAATTGGTACATATCCCCCAACTAAAGCTACTCACAAACATATATGGTCTTAGAGAGCAGATGAAGAATCAATCTGGAGCACAGTCATGAGTTCTTGTGATCACTAATTTGGTGTCCTTTATCTTATCTTAGTTTGTTGAAGCTTTTTTGAAGACTTTTATTTTAAGTTTATTATTTTTGTAAAGTTAATAGGTTATTTAAACCCCTTTCATGCATTTAGAAAGGGGTTCAGAATTTTGAGACGACAACTTTGAACTTGCACTATTGTTTGACCCAAAGTTATCTAATTCAGAAGTTGAGCCTCAAAGCTATCTATTTCATAAGTAAAGTGCTAATGCATCAGGTACTATTATCTTTATGTGTTACTAAATTAGATAGTGAATCTCTTATGCATTATTTCTTTATATAAATTCTTTGAAAACAATAAGTCATTATCACTATTGATGTGCATAATTGAATGATTTGTGATTATGTATGAGATAACAAGATATTTTATGTGATTGAGTTTTAACCGACTAAATTAATTAACTATTTAATTAATTTAGTTTATCATATATGCTTTCTTTTTATCAAAGAATTGAATGATTTATATTGTTATATAATTCTTGAAATATTTCTTTGAATCACATATAAAGATGTGTTATCCCGTGAAGTAAGTAGGATATGTTTATTTAGTAATCTCATCATTAGCTATGAAATCATTTCATTAGTTTTCATTCTGTTATTATATTAAATCTCTTTAAAATGGGAAATTGGTCCCTTTATACCTAGTCGCACCCATCAATTTCAACCAAAACGGATTTGCTTTAAGCTCCCGACCGGGTGGTATTACCTGATGTTGAGGCAGTCAAGTGCTAGCCTTCAACACATTACTAGTGATAGCTAACGATGTGATTAATCCGAAAGACTGATATCTACATTATGGATCACAAAAGTCTTATATCTAACATTACCAGTGCCGAGACCTCTCTAAGTGATCATCATGACAGAATTTAAATATCCATAGTCACTCAAACCAAGACTAGTGTTACGATCAGTGAACATAATGTTTGAAATTAAAATCTACTACCATAGGAGTACCATAATAACATAGAACCATGGGAGATCAGACCAAGTGTGTGCATGGCATTATCATGCCACATTGCACCCATAAACTCATATCCTCATTAACACCACGTCTGTTGTCTGCAGGATTTCCTTTCTCTTCTCGAGATCCCACCCCTATCGGGGAACCCGAATCTTGTTGAAGGATCTGAATCAGGTTATATTTCCATTTATCATGTTCTTTCATTGTCCACTCATAGTTGATTTCCAAATTATTTTAATCACTTCCCCAATTTGTGAGAAGATTCACTGCCTTATTCCCTTCCTTGCGAGTATGTGTTTTAATCACATAAGGCAAAGATAGGAGGAGATTTTGGATCCTAGAAACCATGAGTTCAAGACATCATCTCTTTACTAATTTGGAGGTTGGGGATCCATCCAGGATTTTTTTGGGACACTCCTATAGCAATCTTGGAGTCCCCTGTGATTTGGATTTTGGGGATATTTTTCTCTTTGGCAATGTGGAGCCCTGTTTCTAGCGCAAAATATTTTGCAAAATTATTAGTTGTGTGTCCACAAGCTCTTGCATACAAGTGTATTACCCTTCTTGTTGCATCTTGCAAAAGGACCCCATAGCCTGCAGCCCATGGATTTCCTTTTGACGTTCCGTAGATAAAAATAGCCTAGATCTCTTGAATGAATAGGATATTTATATGTAGTAGATAAAAAACTAATATCAAAAACTAAATGAATAGGATATTGTTCATTCTATAGGTATTTCATTAGTATTAAGATCAATCACAACTCTTACTAGACATTTGGTCAAATTTTCCTATCTAATATCAACAAAGGATTGAAAAAGCATGGCAAATAGATTGTACACAGTTCAAGTGCTTGTAAGCAGATGCCATGATTAAAGTTCTATGAAATACCAAGTTGATCAATTATCCAAAAAACTGCTTGTTACCAGTTGGATTATCCCTAGGTAAAGAGTACCATTTGCATCGAGGGATAACATAAGGAAATTATAAAGAAAGCCACCCACTGTCACCTTGGTATCCTTGTCCCTTAGTTCCGAGTGTAAGTGTGTGATTTCCTAGCCTAAGGGGGTTTCCCTACCTTTGATTCTAATCCTAAGTTAACATCGACGACATAATCAATCATCTAAAAAACAATTTAGGACAAAGGATTAGTAAGATAAGGACAATTTAATTCAGTATTAACATAAAAATGTAGCTCAAATCTCTTTTCTTTGTAACAATGTCCTCATTGATGTTTTCATATTAAATTCATAATACTTTGCTCATTATATTCATAATTATAAACATTAAAATTCAATATTATATTAACAAAACCAAATAAGTCATATTTATATTTATAGCCCTTAACAAAAGAATAAAGGCATTCCACAGGTAAATCATCTTCACTCCAATCCAAGGATGAACAACAACAGAAGCAACAATCAAAAGGTAAACAACACCAGAAGATTCTATGATCATAGAAATTTCTTCTTTAATGGAAAATGTTTCTCATGTCATAATTTTGGTCATAAGGTTTCTCAATGTGTTGCGTACAAAACTATCATGACTAGAGAAGCAAGAAAAGAAAGGAATGTGATAGCAGTCAAGAAGAAAAATTATAATATGTTCTCACCTCTTCAGATGAAACTGAATGCTCATTTTGCAATAACATTGGACATGAAGAATCTGAATGCAGGAGAAAATTACAACCAACATCTCAAAAGGAGAAAATATCAACAAATTCTAAGGTATGGAAAAGGAAGGAGTTACAGTCTGAAAGTTGTGGCATAACATTGTTTGTAGAAGGACAAGAAAATCAATGGTACATTGATAGTGGATGCTCAAAACACATGACAGGTCGCAAAGATAAACTTATTTCATACAATGCTTTAGAGAAAGAAAAGAATGTCACTTTTGGAAATGACTCACCTGCTATCATTAAGGGTAAAGGTTCCGTTTTTCTAAAAGAAAAGGTTAAATATGGTAATGTTATGTATGTTGATGGATTAAATCATAACTTGTTGAGTGTTAGCCAAATGTGTGACCAAGGAATGAGTTGGTATTCCGATCACAATAATGTGTGGTTCGTGAAATTGACGCGGGAAATACCATATTAAAAGGAAAAAGAACCCCAAGCAATCTGTATATATTGAAAGGTGGCTAAGAACAATGTTACCTAGGCAAGGCAGAAGGAAACTGGTTATGGAACAAAAGGTTGGTACATCTAAGCTTCTCTCTATTAAGAAAATCAAGTAGGCTCAAAGATGTTCGTGATCTACCCTACATCACCATACCATAAAGTACCATATGTAAGTCATGTCAATTCGGTAAGCAAACCAGAGTTCAATTCAATGCCAAAGAAGGATCAACAAGTAAGCCTCTTGAACTAATACATAATTATTTGTGTGGACCAGTAAGGAAACAATCACCTAGTGGAGAACAATACTATATCTTATTCATTGATGAATTTTCTAGAATGTGTTGGATCAGTTTATTTAAACACAAGGATGAATCATTTGATAAAATTAAAGTCTTCAAGGCATTAGTTGAAAATGAATTATATCTAAAAATAAAATGTCTTGGATCTAACAAAGGAGTAGAATACATATCATATGAATTATTTGATTCCTGTGAACAACATGGCATAAAAAGACAATTTTCTATAGCTAAAACTCCTCAACAATATGGCATGGAAGAAAGAATGAATAGAACTGTTCAACAAATGGCTTGTGTTATGCTTGATGAATCTGGAACTCCTAACACCTTCTGGGGTGAAGGTTCACATACTACAGTAAATATTCTCAACAAGGCTTATGTTTGTGTGAATAGTTATAAAACTCTGTATGAACTATGGTAAGCCTCCCACTATCAATCATTTTAGATTTTTTGGAAGAAAATGTTTCATAAAAAATAATGATGAAAAACTTGGTAAGTTTTAAGCTAGAGCAGATGAAGGAATACTTCATGGTTACTCATCTAGAAGCAAAGGATACAAATGTTACAATAAGAGACTTCGAAAAATTGTTGAGTGCATTGATGTTGTGATTAATGAAGCATGCAAAGGGCCCAAAAAGGTAACCTCAACAAAAAAAGGATGATGATGATGAATTCTTTCCCACATAAAATCAAAATGATATAGAAGAAGAAACTGATGAAGCAACAGAAGAAGATACATAAGACAAAGAAAAGGCTCCATCCAAGTATGTTCAAAAGAATCATCCAGAAACTCAAATTCTAGGAGGAAAGGGATCTGGGGTACAAACAAGAAGAACCCTTGTAGGATCTTCTAGTTATCTAGCTTTACTATCCACCATTCAACCACGAAATGTAAATAAATATAGTAAAGATGAATGTTGGGTTAAGGCCATGAATGAAGAACTTGATCAAATTGAAAAGAATGATACCTGGGAATTGGTTCCAAGACCTCATGATAAAAATGTTATTGGGACAAAATGGATATTAAAAAATAAGTTGAATGAAAATGGAGAGGCCATTAGGAATAAAGATAGACTTGTTTGTAAAGGTTATGCTCAACAAGAAGGTATATACTTTGAAGAAACATTTGCACCAGTAGCCAGACTTGAATCCATAAGAATGTTTCTTGCATTTTCAAGTTTTTGAAATTTCAAAGTTTATCAAATGGATGTAAAATTTGCTTTCCTTAATGGAGATCTAGAAGAAGAAGTATATATTGAACAACCAGAAGGATTCATTTTGGGGAATGATGAAAACCTTGTATGAAAACTCAAAAAGGATTTATATGGGCTAAAACAAGCTCTGCGGGCATGGTATTATCGTCTTGAAAAATATCTTCAACAATAAGGTTTCACAAAAGGATCCATAGACAACAACTTGTACACAAAAATTGAGGGTGATAAACTGCTAATTATTGTTGTTTATGTTGATGATATCATCTTTGGAAGTAATGAAAAATATATGAGTCAAAACTTTTCTTCTGTTATGAAACAAGAATTTGAAATATATTTACTTGGGGAACTAACCTATTTTCTTGGTCTACAAGTGCAACAAGCAAAATATGTCATCTTTCTCTCACAAAAAAAATATCTCAAGCATATTCTAGAGAAGTATAGGATGGAAGGTGTTAGATCCCTATAATACTAGCGATACCCCCATTAATATTGTAGTTGTATCCCTTATTAATATTGTTGTGCCCCTATTGTCCCCATATTGTTATTACTGTGTCCCATAGAATCCCTCTATTGTTATTTTTGTGCCTTTATATTATTATTGTTAAGTCGGCTTGGTTATATTGGGACCCCTTAGACTCCTATATATAGAAAGGAGTTTTTGTCATTTGAATCATCAAAGAATTGTTCATTTATGTAATGTAAAGGAGGTTGCCCCCTCGAAGAGGCTGAATTCTAAGGCGTTGATCTATCTTTTCTATCTTTTTGTGAGTTGGTTTCATAACATTTGGTATCAGAGCTTTGGATTCTAGGGTTTCGCTGCTCCAAATAGGTAATCGTAGAATTTTCACTATAACTTTTTTTCTGCGACGTTTCAGAAGTGAAAAAATAATAAATAAATAAATCCATTTGAGACGAAATCGCACCAAACCTCGGGTCCGAATATCAGAGCTTTTCGGGCTATATTTGTAGAGATATGATCTGAGGAAGTTGGTCTTTTTGCAGACTCTTGAATTAAATTCCAAACAAGTGACCTGGGGAAAATCGTCATAACTTTCTCTCTGAGCATCGGATTGAAATTTTGTAAGAAGGTACAGAAATAGGACAGACTGTAGTCTCTTGTATATATTTTTCAGAGCCAAAGGTCAAAACAGTGACACATGGCACTTCATACAAGTTCGCTCTTCTGGAAAGGTCTATAATCAGGTCATCTTGGGAGATTGTGCATAACTCTTCCTTGGAGAATCCAATTTGGATTAGACTGGTGGCATTGGAAAGAGGACGTAGAGGGCTACTACAGGTCGCAATTTCAGAACTGGATGATCCGAAATTACAGAGATACATCAGATTCAATATCAAGCTCCTACAAAGTGAAAAAAGGTGTGTAGTTTTTTTAAATCTTTGCATAAGCTTGGTTTGAAAAATTAGTTTGAAGGAATTCAAAGGGCATAGTAAAGCATTATTATCGGTAATTGATGCCCCGAGGAAAGAAAATGAAAACACCTAGTAAGCAACCTGAAAGCTCTAGCATGACTCATGAAGAAGAGGAAGAAATGCAACATGATATATCAAAATTATGAGACCAAGTGCAACAAGTGCCACTTGCACAAAAAGTAACAGAATCTAAGATGGATGGTTAAAAGAAATATGTAGAAGCTAAGATGGATGGTTTAAAGAAAGGTGTAGAAGCTAAGATTGATTTTTTAAAGAAAGACGTGGAAGCTAAGATGAATGGCATGGACGCTAAAATGGATGGCATGGATGATAAGATCGAAGAATTAAAGATAAATATGAATAAGTTGCTACAAGAATTGGTCACTAATGGTGAAAGGGTAGTAAAGGAAACTCATGAGGAGAACAAAAGAAATGTTAATCAGGATTCCATAGATTCTAATGTTGGATCGAAGACCCACCATATTCCAAAAATCGATATGAGGAAGTTTGATGGCAAGGATCACGCAACATGGATATTACAAATGGAGCAATTTTTCGATCTCAATAATGTGCAAAACACACAAAAGGTACGTATTGCAACTTTATATTTGGAACCAAACCAGTTTGTATGGTATCAATGGCTTTGCTCTCGTAAACAAATTATCACTTGGGCAATTTTTACGGAAGAATTGACAGCACATTATGAGGATACAAAAAGCAACACTTTTTTTAGCCAATTGATAAGTATCAAACAAAAGGGTACAATAATGGAGCACATTGAGAAGTTCCAAAAATTGAACATAAGAGTAAAAAATATTCCAGAGGAGAAAAGGATTGATGTGTTCATAGGGACTTTAAAGGATAATATCCAACATGATGTTTGCCTTTGGGAACCTGATTCATTAGAGAAGGCATTTAGGTTAGCAAGAAAAATGGAAAGCAAAATTATGGCAACCAGGAAGCATACCACTCACAACTATAAAGATGGAAGTGTTGTTGCCCCTAGCCTTCCACAACCTATAAGGTTGACACCACGACAATTGGAAGAAAAAAGAGCAAAAGGGCTTTGTTACAGTTGTGATAGCAAATACACTAAAGGTCATAAGTGTGCGGAGAAGAAATTATTCTACATAGATTGTGAAGAGGAAGAAGAAAAGGAGAAAGAAAGGTCAAAAGAAGAGGATATACTCCAGGAACAAAGCCTAGATAAAGAAGAAATGAATCTGACCATATCTTGTAATGCATTGGCTGGAATTACCACTCCTCAAACCATCAAGATAGAAGGACAAATCAAGAAAAAAAAGGTAATAGTGTTGATTGATTCAGGAAGTACCCACAATTTTATTCATTGTAAGATAGCAAAAGAATTGAATTGCTTCCTATATCCAGCACCAAAGTGTCAAGTAATGTCTGAAAATGGAGGAACGAGAAATTGTTCTGGAAAGCGCCATAATATCAAGCTATCCATGGGAGAATATGTATTGAAAAGCCCAATGCTTTCCATTCCAATGGGAGGTGCTGATGTTGTACTAGGAGTCCAATGGCTACAATCCTTGGGTACAATAGCTTTTAACTTTCAAGAACTTTTCATGAAATTTTATGCGGAAGGAAAGGAAGTTGAATTAAGGGGCATTGCAGGGAAACCGGGAAAGATAATAATCTCTAACAGATGACAAAGCTTCTAAAATAGGAACAATGAGGTGTAATTGCACAATTATGTTTGCTAGATGTTTCCACATCGAAATCATCTATTTCTCCATATCTCCAAAAAGTATTGGATAATCATTCCAAGGTATTTGAGACTCCCAAAGGTCTCCCACCTATTCGTGATCATGATCATGCTATTCATTTGATTCCAGGAAGTGTTCCTCCAAACATCAGGCCGTACAGATATCCCTATGCCCAAAAGAGTGAAATTGAACGTATGGTTGCAAAAATGCTTGAGGCTGGTATAATTCAACCTAGTCAAAGTTCTACCTCTGCTCCAATAGTATTGGTGCATAAGAAGGATGGATCATGGCGCATGTGTCGGGATTATAGGGAGCTCAACAAGCTCACTATTAAAGATAAGTTTCCCATTCTTGTCATTAATGAATTATTAGATGAATTGCATGGATCAATTTACTTCACCAAGTTAGATCTTTGTTCGCGATATCATCAAATTAGAATGAAGACTGAAGACATTCCGAAAATAGCATTTAGAACTCATGAGGGTCACTATGAGTTTTTGGTCATGCCTTTTGGCCTTACCAATGCGCCTTCTACATTTCAAGGTTTGATGAATTCCATTTTCAAACCCTTCCTTAGAAAATTTGTGTTAGTATTTTTTGATGATATATTAATCTACAACAAGTCTTGGAAGGATCATGTTGAACACGTTGACAGGGTGCTACAACTATTGGAGGAGAAACAACTATATGCAAAAAGATCCAAATGTTTCTTTGGAGTACAAGAGGTGGAAAATCTGGGTCATATTGTATCTCATGAAGGAGTTAAGGTAGACCCTAACAAAATTAAAGCAATTAAGGAATGAGAAATTCCCACATCCATAAAGCATTTGTGAGGATTTCTTGGGTTGAAAGGGTATTATCGCAGGTTTGTTAAGAATTATGGGAAAATAGCAGCGCCTCTAACAACATTGTTGAAGAAAGATGCATTTTCATGGACTCCAGAAGCAACCAACCAACCCTCCTCCCACATCTACCCAAGAAACCAACCAGTTGGGGTAAACATGAGATGGGAGGCCACTATGATATGATTCGACCTCCAATGTCATGTTAAGGAAGTGGAACTGATGGAAACACATCATACATACATTAATTATCAGCTACATGACCCCCAAGAACCAATCCAATACTTTAGACAACTTGCCTTTGGGTCCTAATGATCTTTTGGGCAACTTAAGCCTCAATCGCTCCCATGTTATAGGCATGAGGGTGACCAAAAACCCAAATTTCTCTCACAGGCTTGCCAGACAGCGACCAAAGACCAAAACTGTTAGTGCTATGCCAGCGACTCTAGGATTTGAGCCACTTTTTCAAGCCCAGAGCCCAGGTCACTGCCCAGAATTGAACTAACTCTTCAAATCAGTAAAATGGCATGGAAATGACAGTACTAAAGAAAATAATTATTCAAGACCTTAACTAGACCCCTACTAGCCATGACAAGCATTTCGTTAAACATATCATAAATATGTAATCTACAGGTGTAAATAACAGCTTTGAGCATAGGAGTCTCATACTTAGCTGAGAATTACTAAGAACCATTGATGCCTCAACACATCAACTTTAATTCCATCCATTAGGTCATAGATACATTGATCATTCAATTGCAAGTAAAAACATGATGAGAGCCACACATGGTTGTTGTCATAAAACACATACATAACCAATATAATAGCATCAGAAAATACTCATGAAAGTACAATCATATAGACCACATATAATCCATCAAAATGCTCATAGAAATACAAGGGGAAATACCCTTTCATTATTGACGCAAAATCCAAACCCGGGATGGTACTTCCACGTTCCTTACTTACTCACTTCCTTACTCACTTCCAGTTACAGGTTCATTATGAAACTGATACCCATCTTCTTATGTCTCTGAAACAAAATATTGTTACCCACATCTCTGATCATATCCATGAATGGAGATGTCGACGTCGCCTTATCAATTTTGATATACCTGATGATATGTTAACGAAATGGTTTACCAAATCATTCGTCAACAAAATTTCCAAGTACATAGTGATGGGAGGTTGTGTAACTGAATATCAAGCCATTGTCCATGCCCAATATTTAGATTTGGTGTATTCTCAATATGGCATGTTATATGATCTCTTGTCTGATGCTCCAAGGCCATCTATGGATCCAACATCTTCTAAACCTCCGGACCTACCACCTGTCGATGGTATTAGTGGATCAGTGTCTTAAAATTCCAATAAAGTTTCTTCGAAGCAAAAATCCATTTCCAATATTGCACCCAATCCTCCTTCAAAACCCTCTTCAAATCCTGGTAAAACCTCTGAGGTTACTATCGTTCAGTCTACTGCGATAGACAAAACCTCCAAAGGTAAAAAGGGTAAAGGAAAAGAAAAATTTGATACCCCAAAACAGGATCCTCCAAAGTCATCTGCTGATGATGCATCCAGACGTAAGCCTAATATTCGTGCCTCATTTGTGAGGAAGATCACTATACCAAGGATTGTACTCGTCATGTGGAAGTTAGTCGCTTGTTAAAAGGCACTCGAGGGACACCGACTGTACTGAAAGAACCTTTCCTATCACAACAGACCCAATTGATATAACAACTGCAATCTTCTACATCTTCAGGTTCGCAGGTTTACATGAGTGGAATAGTGCCTACTTCTGTTGCCACCCGGTCAAAAGATTATCAAAATCATCAAAAGAAAACAATGGAGAAAGAAGCCACTAATACTCCTTCTACTTCTACTCCGCTTAATTTCAGTCCTCTTCATATTGAGAGACCTAGTAATGACTCTGTTATCTGACCACCTAAGGTGTTCTTTAGAAATCATCTTATAATCGGAATGCCCAAGATACCTAGCACTACAATATTGTCGAAGATTTAGCTCAAGCACCTTCGGTGATGCCTGCCTTGGAAGTTCTTCAAACTTGTCCAATACAACGGAAAACATTACTATCTGCTATAGGAGGAATTGACCATATGGATTCAAATTTGATCACTTTTGACCTTGAAAATCATGTTCCTAGTCTTCCCCATCAAATTGCATTTTTAATCAAAGTGATTATTAAGGGGAAGACGATTCATCAGACTATGATTGATGAGGGTTCCTCCACCTGTATCATGCTTGTTTCATGTTGGAAAGCCATCATCTCTCCACCCCTCAACCAATATCTAAACACCTTAGAAGCCTTTAATGGCAAAGGATCTCTTCCTTACCGTATTCTCACTTGTTTTCCCATCACGTTGGAAGGGAAAACTGTCGAATTGGAAGTAGAAGTTATGGATGCGAATTTGAATTATAACGTTATGCTTGGATGAAGTTGGACTCATGTTATGTTTTGTGTGGTTTCTTCTTTGTTCCACGTGCTCCGTTTTCCTCATGAAGGAAAAATAGTCATTGTTGATCTATTGGGCTTTTTCTCTTCCAATTCTTCAAATGGAAACCTGCCATATGTGGGAAATATCGACATTCCTTATGAGAGCATGGGGGCAATACTTTTTAAATATTTTTCTCTTACGGGAACTTTTTCCCTCCCACCTCCTCATGTTGCTTATGGCAACATGATCTATACTATTTATGATCCCTTGATCGTTCCATCTCTCGATCAAGTTGATTCTTTTGGCAATGTTATGCCGCTCGTCCCCATAGAACAAGCTTACCAAGCTGTTGTTTTGGCTTCAACGACTGCTTCTAAAAGTCATAATACTCATAGTATGCATCTAGATGCGTATTCACAGTCTCCTTGGCTTGGTTCTTGGGATTCTCCAGATCCCTTGAACAAGACATTTCTTACTGACAAGAGTATCACTGAGGTTATGTCCCTTGAGGAAACACCTTGGAATGATGCTCATCATTGTTCCTCATTTCTTCCAAGTCTTGGTGAGATTTCATCGTGTCTAGATACCTTTGTTTCCCGTACACTTACCTATCCACTTCAAACACCCATCTTAGTGCATGAATTTTTTTCTGAGGGAAACATGGGAAACATCTCTAATACCTTACCCATTGACATTTTGGTCCAACCTGAAATTGTCAGAATCATTCAACTAGGGGTATATTTTTCTCATCATGAGATTAAGATTTTCTTGCCTTCTTTATGAGATCTTCTTACAGAGTCTTTGCCATTTGCCGCTTATCGCAATGGGGTATTCATCCTGTGACTCGTAACCCTCACTCGCCAGGGGCATGGGGGCATTTTCATTTATGTGTTTTATTCCACTATTTGTCCGAGTCAATGCTTACACGTCATGGTAACAGTGAAACTTTGGTTTTATTCTCTATTGATTGATTACCCAAGTCCGCAAATGTGCTCCATCTGAAATTTTTTACATGTTTTTTGTGTAAATACTTATGTACATTAGTGTGTGTTTTCATTAGTGTGCAGTGTGATTTTGGTGTGTTAGTTTTCTTTTGCAAACCTTTTCCTCTTCTTACCTCGTGCTCTACTTGATTTGTAGATGCCATCCAACCATTACATTGGTTTTGCTGATGGTGCTTGTCATAGTACACATAATCTATATTCTGTTGCATGGGAAATTTATGAACCTAATGGTGAGGTAGTGAATTTGCAAGGTATATGTTTAGGTCGGATGACTAATAACATTGCCGAATATAGTGCGGTCATCAAATTTTTGTCAGAATCTATTGCTCTTGGCATTAGAAAGTTAATTGTAAAACTCAATTCACAGCTCATTGTACTACATCTTAATGGGCAATATTCAATTAGAAACCCTCAAATTTTGAGAATGTATTTGTGAGTTAATTTATTGGAACGAGAATTTGATTTATTACTTATCATCACATTCCAAGATGCATGAACACATTAACAGATGCACTTGCTAATTATGTGTTAGATAGGACATTTACAAAACTTGTAAATCATAGAACATCACACATCGAATATGATAAGTAGGAAAACATGTGTGTGTGTGTGTGTGTGTATATATATATATATATATATATATAGCGAGTGTTTGCAAAAGAGTTTGCTACATCAAAATAACAAAATTTGTGTTCCGAGACACATGGCTTTACAAGCCTACATAGTGCATAAAGTAAACTAGAAGTTGGCTATTCATCCACATGGTGTTCATGATAGCATGACACAACCCTAATCACTCGACCTAGCAATTGACGAAGTCTTCCGGATACTCCTACTGTGTGCCTCTGATAGCATAATGACACCTCATCGATCGAGGCATACTCTGGAATTCCCCTGGTTAAGCTTTCCAGGTTGCGCTCTACCTCAATGATGGGATCTTCTCCCTCTACCCCTAGAGGTCTCTCTGGTCCAACATCTACACAACATTATAAGTCAAATCTCAGTACACATAAAAAAATGATAAAAACTTCAAAAACTTCAAAAATAGTTTTTTCCCTGAATCAGTCCACTGTTCCCCTGGAGGGAGTGGAAGATACGAATCTCCTCGGAAATCCATCCTTGCATACGCCCAGTCATCGACCATGATTAGCTTCTGACGCAGCCATCCGAAGAATGCTAGAGGGAATGACATATGTTGACCGCCTCCATGTCGCGGCATCAACTCTCCCCATCTGAGCAAACATGGATCTCTGGGTGTTGGCGGATCCACTTCCAGCCACTAATAACAAAATAATGGCACACGTTCCAGGATGAATGTCACTAGAATAGACCCGAAACTAAATTGTTTTAGATTTCCCCTCTTGTACTTGATTAATTGGCGCTTCATGCATGCCAATAAACCTTCACACCAGTTGAATGCCATGGGATTTAGGCATTCAATCGCGTACTGGAAGTGAGAATTTGATGCCTCATGAAATGCTTGTGCCCTAGTTATTTGAGACATAGTGTGTAGGATGGTTCGCAGTGGAAGATTGGTGATGGTTTTTATGTCAATCTTCCTGCTATTACCCTTTTTGGCTCCCGAACAATGCCTCACAATGAGAATGTCCGTGCTCTCTCCTCCAAAATGTGATTCAGATAACTACACTCGTTGTCCCTTTCTGGACAACCTACTAATGAAGTAGATTTCGACGACCTCTATCTCAATCTCTTGATCCCCGAACATGAGCAGTTGGTGATCTACATCCCACCAACTAATTAAGTGCTGCAATCACTCGATTTGTTCTCTGATCCTGGGAATCATGCAGAATTTGAGCACTCCACATGATCGAAGGGCATCAATACAGTCTTCATCCTGCATAGCTTGATGGTCTTCAGCTTCATGACCCCTCTCCTTCCAATTGATCACCATTTTGGACTGGTTTTTCTACAAAAAATCAATAAACAAACATTTCATGAGCATCCATGGAGAGAAAAATCAAGATTAACTATTTTTCATGGAATATTTCACTTAAAAAATTTTACCTAGGCGTTGTCATGTTTGTTTAGAATTTTTTTGCTCTACCAACACGAGTGCCTAACTAGCCTCAGGGTGAGAAGCGCGAGTCCGATGGGTGAAACTTGCGTTGGTCACCCATGATGTAATCTTTTGAAAAATCTTCTTCACAACCTATCCTATGGATGAAAATGCTTAAAAATACTACCAAAATGAAGAGGAAGGACAAATCTATTACTTGTAACAAGTGGCTCGACAAATGGTGTCCCGGATTGCTTGTGCTCCTTGCCTGAAAATCGAGGTAAAATGAGGTAAAAATGCTTCCACAATTGCAAATTGGTAAAATGGTAAAAATGACTTACTTTTTTCCCTATTTATAGTTTTTAAATAATATTTTTACCAAATTAGGGCATATTTCACTCATTTTTAAATATTTTTCCTCGAAATCGGTAATGTGCATTTCCTTGTGTAGCAACAGGTCATATGTTCTTGGTATCAGTGATTTACTTTTACTGATTCAATGACTTTTATTTTATCACTTTTTCGAACTCGTTTAAAATAAATGAAAAAGCGACTCCCTTGAGTCATCTTTAAGCTCTTTTCTTACTCTCAAAAAATGAAAAGATTGTCGAGTACTTGTAATTTTGAACTCGTAAAAATAGATGAAATGACATCTACTTAGTATAAGTTTAACTCTTTTCCGGACTAAGATAGACTATTGTACGAAAAAGGAATACCTTAGTCAAACATGGCTAAGAGATTCTCTTCGATATTGTTTTCTACATTTTCAGGTTCAAGAGACGATTTACGAAAAGGGACCTTTGGAGTTTTCTTTTCTGCTTCTTTTTCAAACTCTCTAAACATGAAAAAGATGTCGAGTTTCTCCTTCGTTGGACCAATAAAACTTAAACGATGGAGGACTTGTCACCATGACGAGATCAAGTTCCTCCTTCATAGGGATTGTAAAACTTACTAGGATGGATTCATTTGAAGGGTGAACTTATATGGAAAGCATATGATATCCCCTTCAAGCTTGCGATAAAAAATATATGGGGTACTCGCCAGAAATGGTGGGGGAAAAGTGAAAGTGTCCATCTTTTGTATCTTGTAAAGGCAACATGTCGCTCTTGAACATGACACTCATCTATTACTCGTGTTGGGTTTGGGACATCCTCACTTGGTCACTTGCTTTCCTGGGTTTGGGGAATCAATTTTTCCTCTCATCTGATCATGCCATTCTGTCATCATGACCTTTGATCCCATGCTGAGTCAAATGTTGCCAAACTCTGAAGTCGTGTCACCAATATGTTCAAGAGAAGTCCTATCGACAGTTCTTTTCCGCATATACACTGTCTGATTTTATGCTACATTCTTGAATCGTACTTGTTCACTCTACTACATCCTTTGTTTCGTGTCGATGGTGTGGGATTCATTATGGCCCTCCTTCGACGAAGCACTTCCCGTCAACTTCAGTTAATTATCCGAGAAGATGATCTAGAAACTCCCTTCCAGTACCTTAGAGCTTGGAAGTCTCAATGGAAAGTACTTCGCATTCGGTGACAGGTTTACATCATTGACCTTCGATCGAATGACTTCACGGGTGTTCGACTTCAATTCCATATCCATGAGGTAAGTAAACTTAAGCAACAACAAAATTTTTTCCTCAAAGAATTAAATGTTTTCCTTACATCACCTTTTCAAACTGCAAAAGCCTCATTAGGAAAAGGAAAGCGTCGAGATGATACTCCTACTTTTTTATTAATCTCTGATTTTTTCAATAAAAATGTTCACAATTTACTAATAGACTCAGCTGCTTCCTCAAATATAATGCCATATTCAGTTTCTCTCAAACTAAACATAACACCTAAAAAATTTGTTGTGCAAATTGTGCAATTAGATAGAACCAAAGTTAAGGTCTTAGGAGAATTAAATTATGTTTTAATAAGATTACCCGCAAATTCAAAGGTTTTTCAGATTATTGATATTTTGATTGCTGCTGCCCCTTGATATGTTTTAAAGAAATCAAACAAGTTGTAGTTGATGCCCCTTCTCTATCAACTCCCAATTTTTTCTGATCAATTTATTTTATATACTTTTGCCTCTGAATTATCATATGCAATAGCCTTAACACAACCAAATGAAAAGAAAATCGAAGCTCCTATTTCTTTTTTCAGCTCAAATTTTCAAGGAGCCAAATTAAATTATTCAGTAGAAAAGAAATCCTTTGTAGTTTACAAAGCTATCAAATCATCATGGCCATCACGCCAATGCTAGATTAAGAGAAACCCTACAATAATGTAAAGAGTCTGCTCCAAGCTTGTCCGTCACTTGAAACTAATTCAATAATAAAATATCTAACATTGCCCAGCAGGATTGCGTGGAGCTGCTCCACGATACACTAGATCATCTGAATGCCACGCTGCTCCACATGTCCGATTTGTCTGGTAAGAGACCGTCATTGCTCTTCATTGCCGATGTCAAAACTTGGCTCAGTGCCGCTCTGACAAACCAGGAAACATGCCTCGAGGGTTTCCAGGACTTGATTGGAGGCGGCAATGCGACTCTTCAATCCACCAATGACATACTAAAAGAATCCAGAAAGTTCTCTCAATTGATCAGCAATTCCCTCTCCCTCTTCCAAACCCTTTTCAGCAACGCCGGCTTGGAAAATAAAGCTTTACCTGGTGAACAGACGAATAAGTCTGCAGCAGCTCCCCAAAACCCTCGACGGATGTTGCCAAAGAAGAATAACGCTGGTTTCAAGAAAGATGAGGGGAATAACGCTGGTCTGGATCAGGAATTCTATCACCATTATGGGTTGTTGGATCGATATGACATGAAGGAATTCCCTATGTGGTTATCGGCAACTGATCGTTTACTCCTACAGCTTTCCCCTGCACACTTAAACCCTGATGCTGTCGTAGCGCAGGATGGCAGTGGCAATTATGTAACAATAACCGACGCTGTCAAGGAGGCACCCAAGCATTTAAGAAGTAGAAAATACATAATCTATGTCAAAGCTGGACTGTACCTTGAAACTGTCAAAATTTCTAAACGAAAAACCAACATAATGTTTGTTGGCGATGGCAAGGGAAAGACTGTTGTTGTCTCCAGCAAAAATGTGAAGGAGGGTTCTACTACTTTCAGTTCCGCTACCTTTGGTACTATTCCAAACCTTTCTGTCTGCATTATTTTTGTTTGTTTGATTGTTCAATCCAATTTCTTGAAATACCCTTTCTCTTTCTCTGTACCTGGTTAATTGAAATACCCTTTCTCTTTCTCTTTCTCTGTGCCTGGTTAATTGGATTTTCAACATTGTTTCATGACATGTGTGTATGGAGCTAAGGCTGACCAGTGAATTGGTTAATTGGATTTTCAACATTGTTTCATGACGTGTGTGTATGGAGCTAAGGCCAATTAACAATGACTGACCAGTGAATGGCTGCATTGCAGCTGTATCCGGTGCAGGATTTGTTGCACGTGACATGACCTTTATGAACAGTGCAGGGCCTGACAAGCATCAAGCTGTGGCTCTACGGGTGGGGGCCGATTTTGCAGCGATTTATCGATGCAGTATTATTGGTTACCAAGACACACTTTATGTTCATTCTCTTAGGCAGTTTTACAGAGAATGTGACGTGTTTGGAACAGTAGACTTCATTTTTGGCAATGCGGCCGTGGTTTTACAGGAGTGTAACATTTATGCTCGACAAGGTATGCCCAATCAAATGAATGTAATCACTGCCCAAGGAAGGAATCATCCTTATCAAAATACCGGCATCTCAATACATAATTGTATAGTTACAGCAACAAGTGATCTCCCTCCCTGGATGGCATTCACTTCAACATACCTCGGGAGGCCTTGGAAATTATACTCTCGAACAGTTTACATGCAATCGTTTTTAGGCGACCTCATTCATCCCGCTGGCTGGTTGGAATGGTCGGGAGAATTTGCATTAGAAAGCTTATACTTTGGGGAATACAGGAATTCTGGGCCTGGTGCATTTCTAGATGGGCGCGTAACTTGGCCTGGTTATAGGGTGATTAAAGCCGATGAAGAAGCAAAAGAGTTCAGTGTGCCTATTTTTATCCCTGGTTCTGCAGTGGGATCCCATACATAGAAGGCCTACAAATTTGTTATTTTTTTTTATGGCAATAAGGATATCATATTTTAAATCCTTACTCGACTCTGAAATGCAATACTGCCAGGAGGGGAGACCAAAAAATCATGTACTTCCTCTCATCTCATGTTAAAATGTAATCTATAACTGTTATATTTATAATCTCTCACATATTATCTGTATGTTGTTTCATTTTTATATTCAAAAATTCAAAGTTTCGAAATTCTTGACATGATGTTGCAATCTCATTTCTACCTCACAAACACTGGTTTCTCTAAACCTTGTTTGGATGATATTGTATGTAGACATTGTCACATGGTTGGTTTATAGTGTTTATGGCTCTACAAGGATTATTTCGATATACACTCTATTATTTCGTTGTGATGTATATTTTTTTTTTGGTGATGTTCTATTCAACCCCAAGCTTATGAATTGATTTAATTCTAAGTTTTGTGATGTAATACACTGGGTTTGTGTTCTTGCATTATATATCACCTTTTCTTCTTCGAATAAAGATATCACTGTTTCTTTCTTGGAAACTAAAATGTGTATATACAGGTTTTTCAACAACTCGAATTAGTGCTCATATAAAATACAAAATTTTGGAATATTCAACAAACACGCTCAAGTTGTCATATGCTAAGAGTTTACAATTAGGTGAACAATGATTTTTAATCCCATAATTACATTAGACTTCGACAAACATTTGCATGCCAAATAAAAGCTCTCCAAGGAAATAAATCGCGCTGAGGTATAGTGAAAGATTTGCATGGTTGATAAAATTACTCCATACCCCAAGGAAACAAAGCACAAACTCTTCAACAGAGAATAGCAATGAAAGGAACATGGGAGAAGAGTTCCATCTAAAATCAGTAAACTCAGTTCACTCAAATTTGCAAAGGGAAAATTCATTATGTCAATGTCATGAGGAAGTAAAACAAAATTAGTAAAATATGCCCGTGAAGTATCACAATAATATATGCACATTGCAGATTGAGTCAATCACTTACTAGATAGAATTCCCTCCCTTCCAACGTTTGCCATGGCTCTGACCTCTAAGTAACTGTGAGCTTGAATTATCAACATGGCCATAAGATTGAGAATGGTCACATCATATATTTTCATGATTTTTTTTCTTTATCCCGAGTCCCATCCCTCTTTTCACATTAATGGGTCATGTCACTTGTAGGTGACATGACCCATACTTTATACGAAGTTGATTCGGTTGTTCATGAACGCTGAGAGACAAAAAGCTGGCCTTTGCCTAATATTCCTAAGGTGCCTCAGTTTGACATGCTTCCCATTGCTCCTCTAAGCATTTTTGAACCAAAGCAACTTTTGAATCCCAACAATGGATGGGAGCGTATCCAAGTTGCTCTGGAGCCCTTACTGAAGATATGACTCTATGTACTGGCCAACTGGCCTGATTTTGTTTGCACATCTTGAGTTCATTTGTTTATGAACTAGAGCAACTTTTGAAGCAACAACGGATGTGAACCTATCCACGCTGATCTTGAAATCCCAACGAAGATATGACTCATATGTACTGTCCAGATGGCTTGATTTTGTTTGTGTATATCTTGAGTTTGTTTGTTTAAGTTACTTGCATCCAATCGTTAATCATATTTTTACCGTTATGGACCAAATTTACTCAAAGTATTTGTTAAATTTGGACAACCTAAGTGACTTTTTAATGCTTAAGATAAGTTGAAACATTTACTTATGTTGATTACAATACATCATACTCTCAATCACATTATGAACAAAATAGATGTGATGTCTGACTCATATGCAAAAAAAATTATTGCTCAAGTTAAATTATAATATTAAATTAATGCTCTTTCATGGCCACATTTCCTAATTACGTGTTGTGCATAACTATAAGTTTGGCAACATACAATTGATTTTGTGCAAGAAGTAACCATAGACATGCCAAACCCTTGATACAGATCTCGAATTCCTCCGTTTTCAAAATTTTGCCAAGAACATCCATTACACCAATCCCAAGAAGGTCCTAAACCATCAACCTCTAACAAGCCTGACACACTGGTCTGGGAGTTAGCGTACATAAGAAATTGAGTATTGTACAGATGTTGTTAAAGCGTGAAATTTATTGAATTTGTAACGTTTAACTCAGATTTGTTCCTGTGTGGTTGTTTGCTAGAGCGTAATATTTTAACAGCCTTAGGAAGTATATATATATACACACACGTTTTAAGGTATGAGCTTGTTGTAAATAGGAGAAAATGTGTTGCAATGAGCAGGTTACCAAATAGAAAATATCAAAAATGTCTGCAAAATTGTTAAGAGTGTACTTTGCATGTCACTAACAATAATTCTTTGTTAAGAACTAAATCTTAAACAATTTCTGGGATGCAAGAGTGGTGGAAACACATATGGGATGTGTGGAAGCAAATTGATTTGAAATGAGTGAGTGTAACAGTTTGCAACAATTCCATGGTAATGAAAATGCATCTCCATTTGTACCTTGATTCATATTATACATCCGCTCCATCAAAAATTGCTACAACTACTTTTCATTCTCAATTTGTTGGTTCACATGGTAATCAGGTATAAGGTGGCCATATTTCACAAGTAGAGGAACATAAGAGTGAAGACTCTTTCCATATTTCATTCCTCTTTCATAATCTTCCATGTCAAAATGATGATCAATCATATTGCAATCTTGATAAGTAGTCAAATGACCTAAAAATCCTCACTTAAGTTGAAACATTGGATAGTCATTAGCCTAACATCCAATTTCGTGTTGATATAAGAAGTGATGAGTGCCCAAATACATTGGATGATGTTTTACTTCCTCAAGAAGACCCTAATTTTCAAGGCTTCGATCTAATTGTTGAACACCCTTCTCATAGTTTGTAAACTCTAGTTTTGGATAATCTTTCTGTTCAGAATGATCTTGGAACTCCTCTGATCCATGCATTGTCAGATATCAAACCAAAATATTCAGATTATTACACTTTTGAAACATTAATATACCCTGTTGAAGAAGAGAAATTCCAATCCCAAAATCATATCGGTATATCATTCTTCGGTCATTATGAATGTCATGTTCATTTCATTAATCTGTAGCCTCCTCATGATATGCTCTTACATTCACCTCCCTGCCATGTCTAAGACCTTCTCTTGGATGATAGTGGGTGTTCAAATAATATTATAGAGCATAATATGTGTGATCCAACATTATTGCAAGTTGATATGAGTATGCATGCTTTGAATTCTAAGTTTTTTTTGGGTGCAAGTGATTTGTCTCCTTCTGGGTATTTTCATCAATACACTTCCCGTCATTCCATGATAGGCTTGACGAGTCTGCTACACCAACAAGTTATCTCAATCCTTTAGGTTTTTTGCTCGCTAGCATTGGCTACAATCAAGTATAGGGTTCCTATTGAAATTTCCTCACGAAGTTTGCTTCTTCCTCATATGATATGTAGCTTGCATATTTGGGTGATTCCTTCTCCTTCCCTTTATATGTGGCTTTGAAAGCTTCTTCTCTCATATCTGATGGACCCCCTTTTCTCATTTCAAAGGTTGTTAGGATCCCATGGAGTTGTTCGATAGTGAGACTCTTCAAATACTGCATTTCTTTAATAGCAGAGACTTTGGAATCTAACTTTAGAGTTAGTGATCTCAAAATATTTTCAACAACAATCACATCTTTTATTTCATCTCCAAGATTTCCATTTGAGTTAACAATCTCGTCCACTCTAAGGAAAAAAGTTATGACGCTTTCATCTTATCGCATTTTAAGTGTCTCATACTGAATTCTAAATGTTTTAAGTTTAACACTTTTTACCTTGGCATCACCTTCATAACTTTGGATAAGATTATCCCACATTGCCTTTGCGGTGTTCAGCTACATGAACTTCACAAATCCAGACTCGGCCAAACTTCCCAAGATGGCATTTACAACCTTTGCATTGGTTTCATATTGTTTCTTCCTTGCAATATCTATGGGAATAGAGGCTGGATATTGATATCCACCTTCAACAATTGCCCATACATCTGCTCCAAGTGCCTACAAAAATGCCTTGATTCTCACTTTCCAAAAGAAAAAGTTAGTTCGATTAGATAAAGGTGGTTTGATACAAAATACTCCTCCTTGACTACACATCTTGACAAATCTCATTTTAAACGATCAAGCTTGTACTGAGGGACCTGCTCTGATACAAATTGTTAGGAAAAATACTTGGGGGGGGGGGGGGTTGAATCATTATTTTAAACTAATTTCAACTTTTTATTTCTTATTCTGATTTTTGTACGTCACTGCCCTTAAAGAAACCAACGTATGTACATGACTTTGAAGAACACAAACAATGTATATCCAAATAAATAATTTATCAATTAGTTCATTAACTATTCGTACTTAACGGGATAATTATTACTTCATTATTAATTCATTAAGAAGAAACCATGAGCCGTAAAGAACGCACAAGAAACATATCAACACACAAGAACATCATGATTTTAGGTGGAAACCCAATGTGGGAGAAAACCACCATTGTCTTCGTCTTTATCTTCTTCTTTTATTATAAAGGAAAACATATTATAATCTTGTATTCGCGCAAAATCATACCAGTACACAAGCACCGACCTACAGAAGGCTACAACCTTCTCTCATTCTCTAGCATCCACTGGAAGGGAGATCCAACCCCTGATCTCATTTACCGGCTCCTAACGGAAGGGATCTCCTACCCCATGTACAAATTCTTCAACTACTACTAGAAGGAAGCTTCGACTTCCCCACTGAAGGCTCCAACCCTCAACACCTTTGTGGACCAAGTTTCACAATATTTCATACTGGATCCAACTGGGTCAAAACATCAAACGTATAGGCCACATTTCATCATATTTTTAGACTAGACCCACTTCCATCATTAATATAAAATAAAATAACAACTTTGAAACCAGTCACTGAATCAAATCATCTCAATCATCAAATCAATCAATAAATCTTAGCAAGAGAATACCAATCACATCACATCAATGCACAACCACTAATAAATATACCAGACCATATATTGTTCTTCACCGAAATCAAATGTTGTCACTCCAAACCCTGATTAAACATATGTCTGAATGTATACAATATTCTTCTGAATCATACCCGCATATGTACGCACTTCCCTTGAAGAAGACCTGCGTACAGATCTCAAATAACTGACACCTGAATCTAAATTACTGTCACATTGAATCACATATTGAATCCATCATGGATTACTGAATAATATACAAATCATACATAGTGGCATCATCACTAATCAACATTCCATTCCATAACCAAATCAACCCAACCAGTATTTTCAATCACATATTATTATGAGTGAGACATCATCGATAGACAGTAGCAAACATAATAGAACTGATCAAACATCATCAACAACCCATATTGGAAAACCCTAGCATGTATACAGGAATTTTACAGAGAACATCTGTGTACGTATGTGCTTACCATTCTTAACACCCGCGTACAGATTCTGAACTTTCACAGAATATATACAAAACTACTTAGAAAATGATCCAAGTATGGACGCGAACTTTCATATGTGCATCAACGTATAGATCTAAAATCAATGACTCAAACCTTTGCTACAACCACAACACATATTGTGCATACTTCACTTTCACATATCCACGTCAGAGCATTATTATCACACACATCTATCATTGTTATCTATAATCACAAAAAAGGTCAAGCAAGCATATTCATTACTATTCTTTTAGATCTATTAGATATGAGCCTCTTCCATGCTCCTTGGTGCACCCCTATTTCAAATCAGATTATACATTAATAACCCATAATTTGCACTTATAACACTTTGATCTCCATCTCCTTATATATCTTTTTGCTTAGCCAATATCTTAGGTAAATACCTTGGTTATGTTGTAAGTATTATTTGATGGGATCAAATATCCGTTGTCGCTTCCAAATACTATGGGACAATACCATGGTAAAGACCCCTGGTATTCATAATATGGCGGTGTGGATTTTGTATGTGACTTCTCTTCACCATAATTGCGTATGTCTTCATGGGCCAGAAGATATTTCGAGTGCGATTTATGCTGAAATATCTGTTATAGTTTCCTCTTTGATTTCCTCCATGAGACCAAATCATAGTGATGTCATGGAAATTGCTTTTAAGAGCATCTTCTGCCAAGAGTGCATCTGTTCTGCTTTTTGTGTAGACCATATCATGGATCCATTAGCTGTCTTTAGGGTACACTCTAATGGTCCGAAGCACACACAAGGGTTGTCCAGCAAATTAAGGCCAAGGTAAAAACACTCCCTATTCTGTATGTAGCTGATGATAATGCTTTTAAAATTGTTGAGTTAGATGCCAACGATATTGGATGGGGAGGCATCCTTAAGCAAAGAAAGGATGGGATTGAACAGATTGTTCAGTTCACCTCAGGGACTTGGAACCCTGCGGTACAAAATTATTCCACCATAGAAAAAGAAGTCAAAGCTGCGTGGAATTGTATAGATAAGTTCGAATTTCATCTAGTAAACAAGAAGTTTCTACTAAGAACCGACGCCTCGGCTTTGAAAAAGGCATTAACCAAAGATATTAAAAAGCATGGAGAAGCTAAGTTTTCCAGATGGCAGACCCTCTTTGCTAACTACGATTTTGAAGTTGAGCACATCAAAGGAGTAGAAAATTGTTTACCAGATTTCCTTAGCAGGGAATACATCCAGCAACAAGAACATGTGCTGCTAATTGTTACAGAATGGGATCAAAGTCAAAAACAGGGAATTCTGAGAACAATCCCAGAAAACAAGAGTTGGTCCGAATATAAAGAAAATTGGAAACCAACCTGGAAATTAAGAAATACTAAAGTATTAGATGCAAACCTGCAAGCACATACTGATATTTTTCACCTACTACCAGAATGAAGAGTGTACCCTAAAGGCAGCAGATGGATCCATGATATGGGCTACACAAAAAGCAGAACAGATGCACTCTTGGCAGAAGATGCCCTTAAAAGCGATTTCCATGACATCACTATGATTTGGTCTCATGGAGGAAATCAAAGAGGAAACTATAACAGATATTTCAGCATAAATCGCACTCGAAATATCTTCTGGCCCATGAAGACACATGATGCAGCCTTATGGCCTGGAGGTGATCCTAAGCTTATTTTCCCCGATACAATCTATGATCTTGCAGGCTATAAAAAACTTTGGTGGGGTTTTCTAAATATTGATGGAAAGGATGAAACCCACTATATCAAATTAAAATTTGGAACAACTGGAATCATGCAAAGGAACCAATAGTGCGATTGGCTACAAACTTGGTGGACAGATTATGGAGTCAATAAAACTGCTTTTGACCCGGTATACCGTGAATCCTACAGTCGATTTAAATGCGACATTTGTTTTGAGCATAACATCCCCGACTGTTTTCACTCTCCCTACAACAATGTTAAAGAAATGCTACAGATTTCAGATAATGAAACCTTAAGAGAATATATGACTAGACACTATGAGTGGCTTGTTTTGACCAAGATCAAGCATCAAATTGTTTTAAATAAACCCATGATTGTTAGAAGAATATTTACCAAAGCATGGGATGAAAATTTGTACAAAAAGTTTCGGTTTCCCGAAATCACTGTTTTTTAAAAAAGGGTTCTCGTGGGCTTGTCCTTAAAGCCTCCACTTTGTAAACACGATGTCTAGTCACAAGGACTAGAGGAGGGGCGGTGCGCTGTCTCTCCGGTGAGGTTCCCGACCAGTTTTCTCGCGGGCTTTTCTGTACAAAAGCATCCACTATGTAAATATCTGGTCAGAATAATTTCCGTGGGATTTGATAAATCATCCACAGTGTATTTATGTACAAAGATTCTTCAGTCACGAGACTCGGAGCACTTCTCCAAATTTTGGTGTGCTTTGAGCCACATCTCCATGACTGACAGAATATTGGTACAAAAGTTTGTCGGCCCAATCACTGAATGCTTGTACCCTCCTTTTTCTATAAAAGAAAGGGGTAAGGCTCATTCAGGGCATTCAAAGTTTGAGAGTCTTAGAGTCATAGAGATCTGAGAAGCCTGTGTATCAGTGTGCTCGGCATTGGTAAGAATCTAAAGTGGCCGGACCTTGTAGAGTTTAAAGTCTTGAGTCTATATATGTCTTGAGTCTGTATATTCTGAGACAGAGTCTGTGTTTTTCCAGGAAGCCTTCGGTAACGCTCTCTCTCCTATGAGAAGCTAAAAGTCCGATAAATGCAAACACAGTCGATCTTTGGAAGGGATACATTGTAACCAATTCCATTTTCTAAAATAATATGAAAAGAGTGTTGGTGTTCATTCTGCATTTGAGTACTTGTGTGCTTGAGTAAATGTCTGTTGTGTAGTAGTTGTTTTCAATTTATCTTTGCCTTGAAGTTCGCCAAAATTTCGCCAAAGGATAGAAGGGACGCCAGACCGTTAAAAGGCGAGGGAAGCCGTGTGAAAGTTCGACACAGCGAGAAATATCCAGGTAGGTTCGTGTATGGGTTCACGTTGGGTTCATGTAAAGGAAGATAGTTGAAGGCAATCGAAGAGACGCAGCAAGGCCAATGGACGAGCAAGCTTGTGTGAGAAGCCCCTGCTTAAAATTGGTAAACATGGAAAAATCGAATGCTATATTATCATTCAGAACATAGTCAAGATTTCAAGACATGGCTGGGTATTGATATAGGATTATGTTTATCCTACTCATGTAATTTATATATGTTTTATATTTTAGACAATATTTTGGAATTTTCATTTTATAGCTTATCCATCTAAACAATAATTTTGAATTCGGTGAAGAAAATGTTAATTTTCATATTTGTGTGATTATATTAACTATAATAAGTGTTGGCAATGCCAATTATCAATATGCAAACAACTAAGATGGAGAGGTTGCATTCATGAAACGTTCCCTATTTAGCTCTCTTGGAGTTAGAAATATAACTAGGACCAGGAATCTTTCTCTACAAATGAAAGAAAACAAGGCTCCTTGTGCTTCCTTCATCTCCTCTAAAGTTTCAGCAACAAAATCTTGCATATAACATCATATATGGACTTGTGCAATAGAAAGCTTAAGAAAGTATGCATGTCTCCCTCTTTTGCAACTCAAATTGGGTAACACAAGAGTTTAAAAAATAGAGGCTTGTATTTGTAGTGTACTCAACCAGGAAGGGGAGATTGAAGGGACGTATAACAATCGACAATTATGCTTGCAAAAGAGATGAAGTCTAGAAAGTAAATCTCCAAGTTGAGAGTGTTTGAGGAAGCTGAAATGATATGTAGAATTTATGAAGTTTAGAATAACGAGAATCTGTGAATTTTCATTCACTACAATCAATATTTGAGTTCTATTTTTATAATATTTTCGTTACCGAATAATGGTAGTTTTCGTTCATTACAGTCAAAATATTTGGATGATAGAACAAATATATGTGAAGGAAACATAGAGAAGACATCAATTAATTATATGTATCCTAGAACGATGGTATTTGGGCCTTTTTGGCACCTAAAATCATAATACTACACATTTAATCTTTGTTACTACTTCCTCTGTTATGTGCCAGACCTGCGAGAAAAACATAATGGAGGAAATATGAAACAGTATAGCTCGAAACACAAAAATATCACATTAATTGAGACAAGATGAAAATATATTTTATGATTCAAAAGAAAAATATAATGTTCTCTTGCCTCTTTGAGGGGGAAACCTCCAATAGAGCAGAGCTCGATTACAATAAAACTTGATGATTCTTCCCTTGCTATCTAAGACTATTTATAACTTTATGACATCCAAAATCCTAATTACTAGTGGTCCCTTCCATAATACGGGTTAGCCACTTTATTAATTAACTATGGCCCATTTATAACAATTTTGGTCCCTTTTCTATAATGTGAGTCAACCACTTATAATTATTATTAATGCGGATAACCGCTTACAAGCTTTATTTGTCAACTAACTAACTAACGATAACTTTGACAAGGCCCCTTGGGATTATTACATAAATAAAGGGGTTAGGGTTGGACCCTAACATACCCTGCCCCATTAAAAGCACCTTGTCCTCAAGGCTGAAGCTGTGGAAACTACTGAAGAATAGTGGTTCGTTCCCATGTCGCATCTTCTGGAGATGTGTCTTTCCACTTAATGAGGACTTCCTGATCATGCGACCACAAAGATGTATTTCACGAGTATCGAGAACCTGTTCAGGTCTGAGCCAAAGTGAACTTTCCTCATCCAATTATGGAATACTTGTTTGGACCTTGCAATTGTTCCCCACAACTTTCTTGAGGCAAGATACACGGAAGAGTTTTGGATTTTTGAATTAGTTGGCAAGGCCTGTTTGCAAGCAACTACTCCTATACGTTGAAGCACCTGATAAATCCCATAGAATTTTGGTGGTAGTTTCTGGTAGCCCTTTTATTTTTGAGAGGGCTGCTTATAAGGTTGGAGTCGCAAGAAAACCTGGTCACCTACTTGCAATGACCGCTCTGAATGATGTTCATAGGATTGTTGCTTCATTATATTCTGATCTTGAAGTAGATTATATTTGAGATGAGCGATCATGGTGACACGTTCTGCAGGATCTGATCAATTTCCTATACTGTGGAAGATCCAGGGATATAAGAAGATTGTGAAGGCGGGAGTTGTCCATACACTACCTCATATGGCATCATCTTGTTGGCTTCATGATAGCTAGTATTATACCACCATTCAGCTAAAGTTAACCATTGTACTCATTAATGTTACTTGTCTAAAATGAAGCATCACAGATAGGTCTCCAAACATTTTTTGATTGCTTTTGTTTGACCATTGGTTTGGGGATGATAAGTTGTACTCAGTTGGAGTTGTGTGCCCTGTAGCTTGAAACGTTCCTACCAAAATTTTTTGTTGAAATTTGGGTCTCGATCAGACACAATGGAAGTTGGCATGCAATCCAGTTTGAAAATTTGGTTCATGAAAACTTGAGCTACCAATTTTGGGGTAAATGGGAGTGGTAGATTGAAAAAATGAGAATATTTGAAAAGTTCGTCGACAACTGCCATGATCACTGATTTGTTGCATGGATTTGGGAGACCTGTAATGAAATCCATGGAGACATATGTCCAGATGAAACTAGGGAGTGGAAAAGGTTGTAGGGTTCCCAATAGCTTGATCATTTCCCCTTCGCTGGCATACATCACACTCAACTACGAAAGTAAGAATGCCATTCTTCATGTCGGTCTAAAAGAAAGATCAGTGGGCTCATACATAAGTTTTCTAAAATCCTAAATTTCCTACAACCAGAGAGGATTCCAACTAATCCAAGATGCATGAGCTGGATTTATATTAATAAGCCCCACTGGTGAAAAAACTATGCTAGCATGTAGGCTAGAATTTGAATGTACTAATAATATTGCAGAGTATGAAGCATTAGTGCAAGGATTGTATAAAGAAATAAATCTTGGCGTTGAATATCTTCAAATCTTTGGTGATTTTGAAATCGTTATAAAACAAGTCAGAAACAATATCCATTGTGTTTTAAATCACCTTAGACATTATCAATCCTTAATTCAAAATCTTACTTCACATTTTGTAGCATTCAATATTTCTCCAATACCAAGAATACATAACGTCAATGCTGATCTTTTGGCCAATGTTGTATCTAAATTAATCCCACCTAAAGATTTTAGTCCAGACAGAATTTATATAGAGTTGATTTTTCGCCCATCCATTCCCGATAATGTTACCAATTGGCGAGTAATCAATGATGATGGGGATATCCTATATTTTTTAACATTCGAAGAATCCTATCTTGACCAAGTAATTGATGAGGATGAACATGATTCTCAATTGAATAAATCAAAGAAAAAAATGCTCTGCCAAAACCTGTAGTTAAGCTGGAGGATGTTTATGATCCTAAAGACATTTAAAATGGTCAACAACTGCAAACTTCAAAGTTCAACTTTGAGATTTGAATTAGTTAACATAGGACATGATATAAATCCTATAATATTAACTTAGGTCTTGGTCTCTCATCTGAGGAAAGAAATGCATTTATTTGTCTATTAAAGAAATATAAATATATCTTTGCTTGGAATTATCAAGATCTGAAAACTTATGATGCCCCCATCATTCAACACATTATCCCAATGGTACCAGATGTTAAACCCATTCAACAAAAACATAGGAAGATACAAACGAATTTGGAAACTCAGATTAAAAACAAGTTGAATAAACTTTTAAAAGCCAAAATCATATTTCCAGTGAGACATTCCAAATGGGTTTCCAATCTTGTACAGGTTAGAAAAGGAAGTGGTGATATTCACATTTGTTAGGAATTTAAATAAGGCATGTCAAAGGGACAATTTTCCCATCCCATTAATGGAACAAGTTCCGCAATCAGTTGCTCATTCTGAATTAATGTCTTTAACAATGTAAACTTTGAAACGGGAACTATAAACTCAAAACGGGAACTCTGGCCCAAAAACCCCAAAAAAACCACAAAAACAGTGCTCAAAACGAAAAGTGTGTATACTGGAACGATGTTTTTTTTTTAGGTGTCAATTTTGCGGCTGTTTTAAAAATGGCAGTGACTACGAAATTTTCCTGCAAAATATAGCTTCAGAACGAAAGTGTTGATACTGGAATAATGATTTATTTTTTTAGGGTCAATTTTCATACTTTTTAAACAATGCTAATAAAACCAATTTTTTGTCTCAAACAAAGTTAAATTTTAAGGAAAAACACATTAATGTTTCTGGTAGAATATCATTTTTCTTTCCTAAGTATAAATTTAACATGTTTTCAACCACAAAACTAAAAAAACATGACATTATGAACAAATTATATCACTGAATGAATTCAAAAGTCTTTATTTGTACACTGATTAAAACAGACATTATATCTCTAATTTGATATTGCATTGTAGATATTTAAACAATAAAATTTATCATACTTAAGACATAATCCAACAACATAAAAATGCTTCATAACTTCTCATTTAACAAAATATGGAAAGCATTAATTTTATTTGAAGATACGATACATACATAAGTTATATAAACTGTCTTAAACAATTATTCGAAATCACTCATATTTTCTTGCACACCATCAGAATTCACATCTTCAGATGAGTGACTGGATGCTGACGAAGATATTCCATATTCTTCTCTATCATCAACTAGTGCCCCATCTGAGTCCACATGCATGCCCAAGATTCCAGGTTTCAAAAGTCTTCTAGATCTACGACTGGTTTCAGCAGAGTCCCATGTCAACACTGTTCCTTCTGGTAACAACCTTTTCAGAATCTCTGTCGTCTTGAAGCGAAGAGTTCCTCTCTTTGTTAAATTGAAGTCATAAACAAGTATGTCAACATCCTTCAATTGTAATATGTCTGTGCGGCGGCGATTTATATTTGTACCCTTTCTTTTTCTTTTTCCACCATTTTTTTTGTCAACTACCATCTCTGGCTTATACACACCATTGAATGGGTGTGTATTTGTGGCATACCAATGTACTTCAACACCTGTAACATCCTCATTTTCTGTAAAGACCTTTATAACTTTAGCAACCCAAAATGGATAGCCATTGGGATCTCCATCTGCTAGCACTGCAATCATGCAACCCTCCTTAATATCCTGTACTGAACCCCTATAAAGGTCTTCCATGGCTTCACGTTGTGCACGAGATCTTCTGGAACCTATATACATCTCTCTTTCCTCTACCTGTGAAGAATTAATAATACCTTGAGATTGTTGCTGTTCAACAATGTTTACTTCCTCATGTTCATTCGACACATTTTGTGGCCAAATAAATGGATTTTTCAAAGGTATATCTTCATTTATTGTTGTCGAAATGAGATCACTTTGATTATTGAAAAACGACTCCCACCAAACTGAATCAGCAATGTCAAAGTACTCATATGTATATCTAATACATTTTTTAATTTCTTCCAGGCAATCAGAATAATTTATAGCCCTGTTCTGTCTACGTGCATTCTGAACTTCACCAACTGATTGTAATAACAATATTTTTGATGCAAATATTGGATGATCTGGAATGAACTTCAAAAATTGCAATCCTGATGACGGTTCCCACTCTGTAGTAGTTGAATACTTCTTGCCCCATATTACTGTTTTCCCATCAATTTTTTTGATACGAAATTGATGTTGGAAGCTAATGCCATTAATTTGTTCAATGCATTTCCCCTCACCATATGATCTCAGAATAAACCTTCGCATGTCAACAGTTTCTTCCAACACTTCAAAAGCAGGCTCTGGCATGTATGATTTCTTAATACATTCAATTAGTGATGGCAAGCTCCCAACTTCCTTCCTCCTCAATGTGACTGAAAAAACGACTGAACATCTGATCAATATGGTCATGAGTGTGCCCAACAAGAAGGAAACCAACCTTTACCTTTTGAAAAATTCTCAATTCAACAAGCATGTTCAGATACCCAAAAACAACCTGAGTTTTGTTTTCACGGCAAGTGTTGTCCAATTGTAGATACAAAACTTCAGGAAGATTACCAGACCAATGAGAAATCACATCATGAATTATGGTTATGGTCAAATTTGCATCATTATGAATATTTGGAGCTATGAAGTACACCCTTGGCAACATTTTCCCATTGAAGACCATACAACCGACCAAGTGAAACTGAATAAAATTTTCCTCTTGTAGATTTTTGGGTGTGCGAACAAAATGTGGTAAAAGCGTTTTCTTCTGGTCCATACCATCAATTATCAAACCCAAATATTTATTTGGATTATCATAACACTTCTTTCTATGCTTGTACAACTTCTTCCTTTCATTTGTTTGTTGTTCGCGATGCTCCTGAAGTTCTTTGACAATTAAATCTACACAACATAAAAGAAATTCATTAAGAAATATGTTTTCATAGTTGATGACTATACAATTTTAAAAGTAAAAGTTATGAACACTTACCTCTTTCTGAGCCTTCACATTTGTCCCTTTTTGATTTAAGAGAAGCACATGTACTGCAAATCCCCATCCTTGTCTTCTTAGGAATACGAAAATTATTGAATTCATTCTTCCATATCTTCACAAAATATTGATATGTAATAAAGTGGCCCTGTCCCTCAGCACTTTCTGCATATTCTTTGTATAAGTTGTAGATTTCTCGTCTTGAAAAACTATCTGGAATATGTATTGTCTCTCTATTTGGCATACACTCTCCATGCTTTGAAAAGAAATCTTTCATTCATGACATTGCAGTATTTGATAATGGCCCAAACTGTCTTTTATAACGTACTTCTGAATAAAATGTGGGATCCTTTTCCAAATTTTCTTGAATTCTCGAGAGACGAAAATTCCCAATTGAATGAAACATTTTGAAAGCTTTTCTACACAATAAAAAATTCCTAATATGATAATCATAACCTGACAATGTAGATTGCATGCAGCCAACTAAATATGAGTTTTGCATGCTTTTATTCATTGACAAATATCTCTTCCTGCTTTCTAATGCAAATGTGAAATCCATACGTTTCAAGCAATTTTTTTGGCAACATTCACTTGAAATGAGAGCGCTGATAGAACTTCTTCTCGTCATATATTCTGCTCTACCCCTTGTATAACTAGAATAGCTTGCATTGATACGAAAAGGTCTGCTCCTACTCCTCGATACAATATTTCTTGGCAACATCTCCATCATTGGATCATCATTTTTATAAGGATTTTCATCATCATTAAGAGGAATGTTATCCACACTATGATCATCATCACTGCTGCTCTCATAGTCCTTAGAATCAGGACTAAGAGGACATTGTGATATTCCAATGTTTTGAAAATCATCATCCCGCGCTTCATCACCGCTGCTCTCATAGTCCTTAGAATCAGGACTAAGAGGACATTGTGATACTCCAATGTTTTGAAAATCATCATCCCGCGCTTCATCACCGCTGCTCTCATAGTCCTTAGAATCAGGACTAAGAGGACATTGTGATACTCCAATGTTTTGAAAATCATCATCCCACGCTTCATCACCGCTGCTCTCATAGTCCTTAGAATCAGGACTAAGAGGACATTGTGATACTCCAATGTTTTGAAAATCATCATCCCGCGCTTCATCACCGCTGCTCTCATAGTCCTTAGAATCAGGACTAAGAGGACATTGTGATACTCCAATCTTTTGAAAATCATCATCCCGCGCTTCATCACCGCTACTCTCATAGTCCTTAGAATCAGGACTAACTGGACATTGTGGCACTCCATACTTTTGAAATTCATCATCATGCTCTTCATCACTGCTGCTCTCATAGTCCTTAGAATTAGGACTAAGTGGACACTTTGACACTCCATTTTTTTGAAATTCATTATCACATTCATCATCACTGCTGCTCTCATAGTCCTTAGAATTAGGACTAAGTGGACACTTTGACACTCCATTATTTTGAAATTCGCCATCATGCACGTCAAAACTGCTGCTCTCATAGTCTTCAGAATTAGGACTAAGTGGACATCGTGACCCTCCATTCTTTTGAACTTCACCATCACACTCTTCAAAACTGCTACTCTCATAGTCCTCAGAATTAGGACTAAGTGGACATTGTGACACCCCATTCTTTTGAACTTCACCATCATGCTCCTCATCACCGCTGCTTTCATAGTCCTTATAATTTGGACTAAGTGGAATCTGTGACTCTTTATTAATTTGAAATTCTCCATCCCCTCTTTCATCAGTGCTGCTCTCGTAGTATTTAGAATCGGGACTAAGTGGAAGAATTGACTTTCTATTCATAGTGGAAGAATTCCCGCTATATTCATCAATATGAATAGAGTTGTTACGCGATGAAGATGTTGATGGTGTATAAACCGAAACTTCACCATCAGAGCAATCCATCACTTTCAAATAGAAAATGTTGAATGATACAAATGGAGTCTCCTAAGAATATTATATAGCTTAAAGAATGAAATATTCCCTCCAAAAATTTTCGCGAAAATATTTCCCTCCAAAAGTTTGTTAGATTTATTTACCTTTATTATTTTATTCTACAATTGATTGAAAAACGTAAACTAATTTTTTTTTATGAAATAAATCACTAAAATTCAAATTGTAAATCACAACTTGTACATTAATTATTCTAATAGTTAAAGTATATAATATTTACTTAACAATTTTTTTTTTTTTATTTTTATAATATATTCTCAAAAAAATTAATCCCACATTCAATCCGTTGTAAAACAACTCTACAATATTCGCTCTATAATAATGTAAAACAAACTATCCCACATTAATCGTATGGAAAAACATCTTCGTAATTTCACTTATATAATAAATTTCGCTATCACTATTACTCGCCTCACATCTAGGTTTTCTGAAGTCCCTTGAAAGACTCGTGAATTTGTGGAGCAGCGATATTGCTATCAACAATATATACAACGAAGAATTGTCGCAATTGAAAGGTAAGTACAATTATTTTTTCGAAATTTTCATATTAAATTATTTTAATGAAGAATATTTTTTTTTTAAATTAAAAAATTTTCCAAGCCAAATTTTAATATTGCTATCTACCCCACCCCGCCCGCCACACCTCCCCCCTTCTCCAACCCCCTCCCCCCTAACTCCCTCCCCCCCATATTTTTTTTTTTTAAATTAAAAAATTTTCGGCACCCGCCCGCACCCCGGCACCCCTGCCTACCCCGCCCACACCACGGGCCCACCCGGCACCCCCGCCTACCCCGCCCGCCCTCCACCTAGCGCACGGCCCACCCGGCGCCCGCCCCCCCCCCGGCCCACCGGGCAGCCCCACCCCCCGCCCCCTCCCTCCCCCGGCCGGGCCGCCCCACCTCCCTCCCCCTCCCTACCCCGGCGGGCCCGCCTTCCTCGCCCGGCCGCCCCCTCCCCCCTCGGCCCCCCCGCCCAGGCCGTCCCACCCCTTCCCCCTCCCCTTCCCCTCCCTCCCCGGTCCCCTACCCCCCTCGGCCCCCGGCACCCTCCCTCCCCCTCCCGGACGGCCCCCTACCCCCCCCCCCCCCCCCCCCGGCCCCCTCTGTAACGCCCTCGGGTCTCGGGCAGGCGTGCACGATGGCGCGAGCGCCCCGTGCACGACGACGGGCGTGTTTTGGCACGACAATGGGCAAACCTCCGACACTTGGACGATGAACCGAAGCTGAGGTGCGGTCACCAAAGCTGCGGATAGGCGGACAACCGGGCGGCACAGTTGTGAGGTTGCGGTATGGTTCGACAACAGAGACAAGGCACGGTTCAGCAACCGGGCGAACTGCGTGCGACAAGGAACGAGTCACGGCGGACTGCAGTTACAGTACAACGAAAGGTTGGCACGAGGTGACAGAACAGCGAGCCGGTTCGGCGTTATATGGATGCACGTATGACAGAAGGCACGTAGGCCGGATATGGCTAAGTGCTGAACAAGGATATGAGGACACATATTATACGATGGATTGGACGCACATATGAATATGTGCGTGGATAATTAAAATATAATATGGAAATAATAACCATTTATATGTGGCTTATATGTATAATGGACAGCCATTAAAAACATAAGGAAGAACGTATATAATGGGAAAATAAAGTGCAGCGATATATAAAAATATATCATAGCTTATACGCATTTGTGGAAAGACATATGAATATAAGCGGACGATTAAAAAAGAATAAAATATAATTTAATATATATATACGTGGTATTATATGCATAATGGGTCGGCCATGAATAATGCACCCATTAAGGCATAAGGAAGACGTATATGCGATGAAGAGTGGTCATGGAGTTGAGCCGACATGAATATATGGCGTATCGTTATGATTTGGGGAGTTGGCCTTATGGAGGCACGCGTCCCTTGGAGAGATGATGCACATATATGTATGGCATGACGAAATGCCATTCGATCAGCAATCAAGCAGCCAAGAGGTCTCTCGCAATTCCAGGAAGTGAGCTGCGCAGTTCTAATGCGCATAGCTCATGCGCATGAAGGGTTGAATGCGCGAAGTTAATTCTTGGAGCTCGGTTTAACTAAAGACGGGTTGAGATATAATTGGTAAACAGAAATACGTGGAACGACAGCTGTCTCTCATACGCTCAGTGGAGCAACGGATTGCGCAGGCTGAGGTTGAGAGGTCGGTTAGGAGTCGGCATTCGGACAGCAGGTTGGATATATACAATTGCGCAGACTATATGAGCGTTTGGTACGCTCGGGTAGCAGCGCAGGAGGTTATATATACACAGCAGGTTGTCTCGGCTGGAAATCAGAATTCGGGCAGCAGCTTGGGTACATGTTTGCGCAGGTTTATTTGGGCGCTGGTATACTCGGATAACAGCGCAGGAATTAATATGTGAACAGTGGGCTGTCGGGTTTTGATAAGTTTCTTAAGCAGGTTGTCGGGTTGATAAGTTGCTTCAGCATATGTATATGAAGGCGCATGCCTGTTTTGTAATATTCTAAGTGTGGCCGTGGAATTGCCCGGCACACTTGTTTGTGTTGTATTTCTGAAAAAATATCATAATAAATATTATCGTGGGCAGACTCATTTGGGAGTTGCCCCTCCCATTCCATTTGTCATTGCAATTTGTTATTCGGTTTAAGTTGTACATGAAGATGTTATGAATGGTGTATATTGAAGAATGAAGATTAAAGTTTTTACGTGATTATAAGTTAACAGTTAACGCACGGTTATATCGGTTAATGTTGATTTATAACGGTTAAGGCGTAGTCCATAAGCGTGAACTTGTTTAAAAGTGAACGTTCGGTGGTGCCGCACCCCGCCGGGCACGGAAAAAAATTAACCGTAGACTTGGGGGCGTGACAGGTGGTATCAGAGCTCGGTCGGAGCTGGTGAACAAGTTTGCTCGTGACAGTTGACAGGTGAAGATAAGGTCATGGAGAACAACCGAGGTATTGTAACCTTGAAGATTTGTGGCAAAGATGTTCAAGCGTTGGCAAACACGGGAGGTTCATATAACCTTATATCGGCATGGTTTGTAGAAGAAGTGGGGCTGATATCTACTATGGAAAGCTGGGAAACAACCTCGTGGAATCTGGCAATAGGCATGATACGAGATGTAACTGTACAGTTGGAAAAATGTAGAGGTCAGCCAGACTTCGTGGTGATCAATACCGATGGCATTGATGTGATACTTGGACGAGATGGGCTTCTTCAAATTAGTCAGACAATAGATGAGGTTGCAGACCAAGAAGAGGAAGTCATGGTGGCCGAAAATGTTGAAGACTTAGATATGATGGAGGTTAGACTTGAAGATGATCAAGCTAAGCCCGAATCATGCAGCTCGTGGACATGGACCGATGAAGACATTCATATGGAAGGACCATGTGATGATGAGAATATGATGGAGGCCGAACTTGAGTTTAATCAAGTTGAACCAGGGTCATACAGTTTGACAGCATGGATGGACACTCACATGGAAGAACCACATGATGATGAGGACTCGATGGAGGCAGAACTTGAAGGTGATCAAGTTGAACCAGGATCGTGCAGCTTATCGACATGGATGGGTGAGGTCACTCATATGGAGGAGCCTCATATTGATAAAGTAAGTATGGATACTTGTGTTCCATTTGATCATTTGGTAGATGGACCGTGTGCAGTGGAAGGCAAAATCAGTTTGCCTATGCTATGGAGGATCTTGCCATGGATGACTATGATGGAGCCTTGTATGAGGAAGCAAGGGTTGTTACCTGCTGAAGGACTTGTTGAGGTTGCTTGCTACCTTGAGATGGAAGGTGCAAGACCCCGAGACAAGGGTGGAACTTGATGATCGTTATGGATGATTTGGGTCATGCTTTAGCCACATGGCTAGGGGCCCGGCATGACTCATGGGCTGATTGAAGGGCACACCCTTGGGTGGACTTCTCATGGCCGAACCTTTGGTGGAGGAGCTATGGAGAAGGGGCTCGTGATGACATAGTGATATGGTTGGTGACCGAGTTCACTAAACCTAAGATTGATTACTGGGATGATGATTAGATGGACTTCTCATGGCCGAGACCAAGAGATAGTCTTGGTGGACCTTCGGTGGAGGAGTTCATGATGACATGAGATCGTTGTGACTTTTGGGACATCATATATGGGTGACTTGGAGATTTGACACATTGAGGAGCTGAGGTCAGATGACTTTGGTGCAGTATGGGATGCATACTTCCAGGATACATGTATGGGCATGGCTTGGAAGAGTGACTTGATGTGGAGGATCGATGAGACACTTTGAGGTGATGGGGTCACGATGATGATGATGATGGGTTGAGCCGAGACTCAACTACTTTACACACATGATGATGTTGGGATAAATGTGGCTGGTCATTTGTAGCACATTGACCCCAACACTTCATGGACAACATGTTGTAGATGTGATGGATGGAGTTTTCATGGACCTGAGCATGGATTATGGGGGCTAATTCTTGATGAGTCGGGAATGTGACAGGATGCTTCAAGGAACAACTGATGGTGACATGAGGATGTGCATTCTCATGGTTTGGGCGTGACGGTTGGATTAGCTACCTAGCTAGTTCAGACATGGGGTTGCAAGGTGCACAAGGATGTGTTGGCATTTGTTGGAGTATCATGGCAGCAGTTCACATGAGGACGACACATGATTGAGATGACTTCCTGTTGATGATGATCTTGGTGGTGAGTTGCCGAGATGATATGTTGTCGAGGACGACAACGACTTCAGGTGGAGGAGAATGTAACGCCCTCGAGTCTCGGGCAGGCGTGCACGATGGCGCGAGCGCCCCGTGCACGACGACGGGCGTGTTTTGGCACGACGATGGGCGAACCTCCGACACTTGGACGATGAACCGAAGCTGAGGTGCGGTCACAAAGGCTGCGGATAGGCAGACAACAGGGCGACAAAACAATGTAGTCGGCAGCACAGGTGTGAGGTTGCGGTATGGTTCGACAACATAGACGAGGCACGGTTCAGCAAACCGGGCAAACTGCGTGCGACAAGGAATGAGTCACGGTGGGCTGCAGTTACAGTGCAACGAAAGGTTGGCACGAGGTGACCGAACAGCGAGCCGGTTCGGCGTTATATGGGTGCACGTATGACAGAAGGCACGTAGGCTGGATATGGCTAAGTGCTGAAAAAAGATATGAGGACACATATTATACGATGGATTGGACACACATATGAATATGTGCGTGGATAATTAAAATATAATATGGAAATAATAAACATTTATGCGGGACTTATATGTACAATGGAACGACCATTAAAACATATGAATAACGCATATGATGGAAAAATAAAGTGCAGCCGATATATAAAAATATATCATAGCTTATACGCATTTGTGGAAAGACATATGAATATAAGCGGACGATTAAAAAAGAATAAAATATAAATTAATATATATATAAGTGGCATTATATGCATAATGGGGTTGGCCATGAATAATGCACCCATTAAGGCATAAGGAAGACGTATATGCGATGAAGAGTGGTCATGGAGTTGAGCCGACATGAATATATGGTGTATCGTTATGATTTGGGGAGTCGGCCTTATGGAGGCACACGTCCCTTGGAGAGATGATGCACATATATGTATGGCATGACGAAATGCCATTCGATCAGCAATCAAGCAACCAAGAGGTCTCTCGCAATTCCAGGAAGTGAGCTGCGCAGTTCTAATGCGCATAGCTCATGCGCATGAAGGGTTGAATGCGCGAAGTTAATTCTTGGAGCTCGGTTTAACTAAAGACGGGTTGAGAGATAATTGGTGAACAAAAATACGTGGAACAACAGTTGTCTCTCATACGCTCAGTGGAGCAACGGATTGCGCAGGTTGAGGTTGAGAGGTCGGTTAGGAGTCGACATTTGGATAGCAGGTTGGATATATACAATTGCGCAGACTATATGAGCGTTTGGTACGCTCGGGTAGCAGTGCAGGAGGTTATATATATACACATCAGGTTGTCTCGGCTGGAAATCAGAATTCGGGCAGCAGCTTGGGTACATGTTTGCGCAGGTTTATTTGGGCGCTGGTATACTCGGATAACAGCGCAGGAATTAATATGTGAACAGTGGGCTGTCGGGTTTTGATAATTTGCTTAAGCAGGTTGTCGGGTTTTGATAAGTTGCTTCAGCATATGTATATAAAGGCGCAGGCCTGTTTTGTAATATTCTAAGTGTGGCCGTGGATTTGCCCGGCACACTTGTTTGTGTTGTATTTCTGAAAAATTATCATAATAAATATTATCGTGGGCAGACTCGTTTGGGAGTTGCCCCTCCCATTCTATTTGTCATTGCAATTTGTTATTCGGTTTAAGTTGTACATGAAGATGTTATGAATGGTGTATATTGAAGAACGAAGATTAAAGTTTTTATGTGATTATAAGTTAACAGTTAACGCACGGTTATATCGGTTAATGTTGATTTATAACGGTTAAGGCGTAGTCCATAAGCGTGAACTTGGTTAAAAGTGAACGTTCGGTGGTGCCGCACCCCGCCAGGCACGGAAAAAAAATTAACCGTAGACTTGGGGGCGTGACAGGTGGTATCAGAGCTCGGTCGGAGCTGGTGAACAAGTTTGCTCGTGACAGTTGACAGGTGAAGATAAGGTCATGGAGAACAACCGAGGTATTGTAACCTTGAAGATTTGTGGCAAAGATGTTCAAGCGTTGGCAAACACAGGTGGTTCATATAACCTTATATCGGCACGGTTTGTAGAGGAAGTGGGGCTGATAGCTACTATGGAAAGCTGGGAAATAACCTCGTGGAATCTGGCAATAGGATTGATACGAGATGTACCTGTACAGTTGGAAAGACGTAGAGGTCAGCTAGACTTCGTGGTGATCAATACCGATGGCATTGATGTGGTACTTGGGCGAGATGGACTTCTTCAAATCAGTCAGACAATGGATGAGGTTGCAGACCGAGAAGAAGAAGTCTTGATGGCCGAAGATGTTGAAGACTTAACTATGATGGAGGTTAGACTTGAAAATGATCAAGCTAAGCCCGAATCATGCAGCTCATGGACATGGACCGATGAAGACATTCACATGGAAGGACCATGTGATGATGAGAATATGATGGAGGCCGAACTTGAGTTTAATCAAGTTGAACCAAGGTCATACAGGTTGACAGCATGGATGGACACTCACATGGAAGAACCACATGAGGATGAGGACTCGATGGAGGCAGAACTTGAAGGTGATCAAGTTGAACCAGGATCGTGCAGCTTATCGACATGGATGGGTGAGGTCACTCATATGGAGGAGCCTCATATTGATAAAGTAAGTATGAATACTTGTGTTCCATTTGATCATTTGGTAGATGGACCGTGTGCAGTGGAAGGCAAAATCAGTTTGCCTATGCTATGGAGGATCTTGCCATGGATGACTATGATGGAGCCTTGTATGAGGAAGCAAGGGTTGTTACTTGTTGAAGGACTTGTTGAGGTTGCTTGCTACCTTGAGATGGAAGGTGCAAGAGCCCGAGACAAGGGTGGAACTTGATGATCGTTATGGATGATTTGGGTCATGCTTTAGCCACATGGCTAGGGGCCCGGCATGACTCATGGGCTGATTGAAGGGCACACCCTTGGGTGGACTTCTCATGGCCAAACCTTTGGTGGAGGAGCTATGGAGAAGGGGCTCGTGATGACATAGTGATATGGTTGGTGACCGAGTTCACTAAACCGAAGATTGATTACTGGGATGATGATTAGATGGACTTCTCATGGCCGAGACCAAGAGGTAGTCTTGGTGGACCTTCGGTGGAGGAGTTCATGATGACATGAGATCGTTGTGACTTTTGGGACATCATATATGGGTGACTTGGAGATTTGACACATTGAGGAGCTGAGGTCAGATGACTTTGGTGCAGTATGGGATGCATACTTCCAGGATACATGTATGGGCATGGCTTGGAAGAGTGACTTGATGTGGAGGATCGATGAGAAACTTTGAGGTGATGGGGTCACGATGATGATGATGATGGGTTGAGCCGAGACTCAACTACTTTACACACATGATGATGTTGGGATAAATGTGGCTGGTCATTTGTAGCACATTGACCCCAACACTTCATGGACAACATGTTGTAGATGTGATGGATGGAGTTTTCATGGACCTGAGCATGGATTATGGGGGCTAATTCTTGATGAGTCGGGAATGTGACAGGATGCTTCAAGGAACAACTGATGGTGACATGAGGATGTGCATTCTCATGGTTTGGGCGTGACGGTTGGATTAGCTACCCAGCTAGTTCAGACATGGGGTTGCAAGGTGCACAAGGATGTGTTGGCATTTGTTGGAGTATCATGGCAGCAGTTCACATGAGGACGACACATGATTGAGATGACTTCCTGTTGATGATGATCTTGGTGGTGAGTTGCCGAAATGATATGTTGTCGAGGACGACAACGACTTCAGGTGGAGGAGAATGTAATGCCCTCGAGTCTCGGGCAGGCGTGCACGATGGCGCGAGCGCCCCGTGCACGACGACGGGCGTGTTTTGGCACGACGATGGGCGAACCTCCGACACTTGGACGATGAACCGAAGCTGAGGTGCGGTCACCAAAGCTGCGGATAGGCGGACAACCGGGCGGCACAGTTGTGAGGTTGCGGTATGGTTCGACAACATAGACGAGGCACGGTTCAACAACCGGGCGAACTGCATGCGACAAGGAACAAGTCACGGTGGGCTGCAGTTACAGTGCAACGAAAGGTTGGCACGATGTGACAGAACAACGAGCTGGTTCGGCGTTATATGGATGCACGTATGACAGAAGGCACGTAGGCCGGATATGGCTAAGTGCTGAACAAGGATATGAGGACACATATTATACGATGGATTGGACGCACATATGAATATGTGCGTGGATAATTAAAATATAATATGGAAATAATAACCATTTATATGTGGCTTATATGTATAATGGACAGCCATTAAAAACATAAGGAAGAACGTATATAATGGGAAAATAAAGTGCAGCGATATATAAAAATATATCATAGCTTATACGCATACGTGGAGGGACATATGATTATAAGCGTACGATTAAAAAAGAATAAAATATAAATTAATATATATATAAGTGGCATTATATGCATAATGGGGTCGACCATGAATAATGCACCCATTAAGGCATAAGGAAGACGTATATGCGATGAAGAGTGGTCATGGAGTTGAGCTGACATGAATATATGGTGTATCATTATGATTTGGGGAGTCGGCCTTATGGAGGCACGCGTCCCTTGGAGAGATGATGCACATATATGTATGGCATGACGAAATGCCATTCGATCAGCAATCAAGCAACCAAGAGGTCTCTCGCAATTCCAGGAAGTGAGCTGCGCAGTTCTAATGCGCATAGCTCATGCGCATGAAGGGTTGAATGCGCGAAGTTAATTCTTGGAGCTCGGTTTAACTAAAGACGGGTTGAGAGATAATTGGTGAACAGAAATACGTGGAACGACAACTGTCTCTCATACACTCAGTGGAGCAACGGATTGCGCAGGCTGAGGTTGAGAGGTCGGTTAGGAGTCGACATTTGGACAACAGGTTGGATATATACAATTGCGCAGACTATATGAGCGTTTGGTACGCTCGGGTAGCAGTGTAGGAGGTTATATATATACACAGCAGGTTGTCTCGGCTGGAAATCAGAATTCGGGCAGCAGCTTGGGTACATGTTTGCGCAGGTTTATTTGGGCGCTGGTATACTCGGATAACAGCGCAGGAATTAATATGTGAACAGTGGGCTCTCGGGTTTTGATAATTTTCTTAAGCAGGTTGTCGGGTTGATAAGTTGCTTCAGCATATGTATATGAAGGCGCAGGCCTGTTTTGTAATATTCTAAGTGTCGCCGTGGAATTGCCCGGCACACTTTTTTGTGTTGTATTTTTGAAAAATTATCATAATAAATATTATCGTGGGCAGACTCGTTTGGGAGTTGCCCCTCCCATTCCATTTGTCATTGCAATTTGTTATTTGGTTTAAGTTGTACATGAAGATGTTATGAATGGTGTATATTGAAGAATGAAGATTAAAGTTTTTACGTGATTATAAGTTAACAGTTAACGCATGGTTATATCGGTTAATGTTGATTTATAACGGTTAAGGTGTAGTCCATAAGCGTGAACTTGGTTAAAAGTGAACGTTCGGTGGTGCCGCACCCCGCCGGGCACGGAAAAAAAATTAACCGTAGACTTGGGGGCGTGACACCCTCCCTCCCCCTCCCGGCCGGCCCCCTACCCCGCCCGGGCCGCCCCACCACCTCCCTCCCCCGCCCGGCCAACCCCACCCGGGCCGCCCCACCCCCCTCCCCCCGCCGGCCCCACCCCCCACCCGGGCCGCCCCACCCCCCTCCCCCGCCCAGGCCGCCCCACCCCCCTCCCGCCCCTCCACCTCCCGCGCCCCCTCCCCATCTCCCCGGCCCTGCCCCACCACCTCCCTCCCCCGCCGGCCAACCCCGCCCGGGCCGCCCCACCCTCCTCCCTCCCCCTCCCCCCCCGCCGGCCCCCCCGCCCGGGCCGCCCCACCCCCCTCCCCCGCCCTGCCCCCCCGCCCGGGCCGCCCCACCCCCCTCCCGCCCCTCCACCTCCCGCGCCCCCTCCCCACCTCCCCGGCCCCGCCCCACCCCTCCCGCCCCTCCCCCTCCCGCGCCCCCTCCCCGGCCCCGCCGCCCACCCCGCCCGCACAGGGCCACCCCGGGTCGCCCCGCCCCGCCCGAGGGGCGGAGCGTAGATTCCGGGAATCGACACTTCGCCCTCGGGCGGGGTGGGGCGGCCCGGGAGTGGCACTGTGCAGGCGGCGCCCGCGCAGCACCACCCCCGGGCCGCCCCGCCCTGCCTGAGGGGCGGGGGTGGCGCTGCGTAGGCGGCACCTGCGCAGCGCCGCCCCGCCCGCGCAGCGCCACCCCCGGGCCGCCCCGCCCCGCCCGAGGGGCGGAGCGTCGATTCCGGGAATCGACGAGCGCCACCCCCGGGCCGCCCCGCCCCGCCCGAGGGGCGGAGCGGCCCGGGGGTGGCACTACGCGGGAGGGGAGGGGCGGGAGGGGGGTGGGGCGGCGCGGGCGGGAGGGCCGGGCAGGGGAGGGGGCTGGGGCGGCCTGGGCGGGGGAGGGAGGGGGAGGCCCGGGCGGGGGTGGCCGGGTGGGGGGGGGGGTGGGACGGCCTGGGTGGGGGAGGGAGGGGGAGGGGGAGGGGGGTGGGGTGGCCCGGGCGGGGGTGGCCGAGGGGGGGTGGAGGGGGCCGGCCCGGCCGGGGGAGGGAGGGGGAGGGGGAGGGAGGTGGGGCGGCCCGGGCGAGGGTGGCCGGGTGGGGGGGCCGGCCCGGCCGGGGGAGGGAGGGGGAGGGGGAGGGGGGTGGGGCGGCCCGGGCGGGGGTGGCCGGGGGGGGGGGGGGGGGGGGGGGGGCGTGGTGGAGGGGACCGGCTCGGCCGGGAGAGGGGGAGGGGAGAGGGGGGTAGGGCGGCCCGGGCGGGGGGTGGCCGGGGGGGTGTAGGGCGGCCCAGCCGGGGGAGGGAGGGGGAGGGGGAGGGGGGTGGGGCGGCCCGGGCGGGGGTGTCCGGGGGGTTGGGGCGGCTCGGGCGGGGAGGGAGGGAGGGAGGGGGCGGCCCGGGGGGCCGGAGGGGGAGGGGAGTGGGGCGACTCGGGAGGGGGAGGGGGCGGCAGTTGGGGGCGCCCGGCCGGGGGAGGGAGAGGGAGGGGAAGGGGGAGGGGGTCGGGGCGGCCCGGGCGGGGGGCCCGGGGGTGGGTCGGCGGAGGAGGAGGGCAATTTTGATTATATAAATAAAAATTTTATGGTATATTTTTGTTGTTAATTTAAGTTAATATGTTTTTTTATTTACTAATTTATGTGTTTTTTTTAGGAAAATGGCATCAAGGAAAATTTCTGTGAATCTTTCTGGACCAAGGAGTGTTAAAGGTGTATCTTCAAAAAACATTGGTGAACGAACTCCACCTGAGCTCATACCTACAAATATTTCAAGTGCTATAAGTGATAAGAAGCTAATCTCAGATTGGAAAAGTTCAAAAGAGGTGAAATTTGCATCAAGAGCCTGGTATGTGAAAGAAAGAGAGAGCACAACTGTGAATATATATCTATACATTGATACACCCAATAATAATGAAAATTTGGAGGTGATGGGAAAAGTCATAGATATGTGTTCGGTACCAAACACTGAAGTTGTTTACGTAATTACAAAAGCTGCCAAGTCACATGAAAGGATTAAATACCGATTATCATATTCTTTATATGATAGGAGAGAGGTATCTACAAAGTTGTGTAAACAAATCGTAAATGATATGACACAAAACATGGTAAGTATTGTTATTTGTATTTTTATTTTGCATTTTGAAAATGTCTCGCTATATTTTTTAACTTTGTTTATATTAACATATGATATTTTGTTTGGCAGAATTTTGTTGAAAGCTGTTCAATTATGTTGGGAGGCATTCATTTCATAGAGCATGATATCATGAAAGTTGTCAGCCATTTTTACTCAGTGTCAAAAGAAGATATGCAAAACATGGAAAATGTAGTAATTGATGATGCTACAAAACTACATCCAAAGAATCAGAAAAATGGCCTCTGGTGGATAAATCTAGCAAGGGTAAACAAGTTACTTTTGAGGACGATGAAGTTGAAATTGACAATGAAGCATATGTTGCCATTACTGAAGATGACATTGAAATTGCGGAAGGTCGTAAAAGACCAAAAGTAACAATGCCCAAGAATAGATCTCTTGAGAATGTTAAGACGAAAAAAAGTAGAGTTGAAGATCTTGAAGTAGTCATTACCAGCAGTCAAGAACCTAGTGAAACTTCAAAAGAAAGCAGAGAAATCATTACACTAGGAGCTGATTTAGGTGATGGCATTATCAAAACAAAACAAAATGCCATTTGACAGAATTTGACAAAGAGTAACTTAATTGATGGTGGTTGTACATTTCAGTTAAATGTCAAACAAACCTATAAGGCAAGTGAAGGACAATGCCAATATCAAGTCAGAAAGCCACATCATCTGCATGTTCACAACTTGAAGACATTGATGAGGTACAATCCATATGCTCATGTGGTTAGTTATGTGCTTCTTGTTGATCCACTTCAAGTTCCCAACAAAGAAGAATTTGATAAGTCAAAATGTTTTGAATACAATTATTATGTGCTTGGGGGGAACCATTCTGTTGAAGCTCAAAGGCAATTGATGGAGGAATATCTTAATAACCCACGTTTTGAAACAATGAAATGTATCATTTATGCTGGTTTAAATGAAACAGAAACAAAGTTAGTGGCATGGGATCATAATTCAGATAATGAATATAGGATGTCTCTGAGTTTGATCCAAAAGGTTAGATTTATTCATAGTGAATTCCTAGAAAAATGTGGCGGGGATAAGATCAATATTACTGCAGATTTCCGAAAGGAATGCTGTATGGAAATAGGCTATCAAATTGAAGATAAAGGCAGTTCAAAAAGTGGAAAAGACATCAGATCTAGCGATTTATTCAGAGGTGTTGATAACATTTTCCAATTGGCATTTAGAACTGGAGATATTTGGAATTTGATTGATGACATTTTTAGCATGTGGGAAGACATTCGCATTAAAAACCAGAGGGTCAGAAAGTCTAAGCCATTGATATGTAGCAACAATAAATCAGCGCCTGAACTGAAGCAACTTCCAGACGATATGACCATCACGCCTTGGAGGGCGATGCAAGGAGTGAAAGATGAAAAAATTGTCAAAACAATATTATCTCGTGTGAAGTCGGGGGAATTATCATTGGAAGAAATGTCTGAAGAATTTCAAAAGTAAGTTTGCTGAATTATTTTTACTTATTTCCAGGATTATAGTTATCTTTTAAATAAAACATGTTGTTATTGGTAGTATTTGTTATACATATCATTATATTAACTTTTTCTTACTTTATCTATGCAGTCACAAAGTTTACATGAAAATTCAGGAACAAATGGTTAAATTGTTGAATGAAGATAGTTGGAATGATGTTGTACGCAACTATCCAGATTCAAGTTCTACATCAACATTGAAAGCTTTTATCTTGCATTTAAAAAGGTAACTTGATTTATACATTCAGTTTTAATCATCTGTGTACTATTTTTAATTTAAAACTTACACATACATTTGTTTGTTTGGTAAAAGATGAAGAAAGAAGATAATGGAGCACCAGACAGTTTCAAGACTTGTATTGAAAAAATAAAGATTGAAAGACTGAGAAAGCAACGTATTAAGAATTTTGAACTTGATCCAACTCTTAATCATTTCATTTGGAATGGGCTAGACACTATTCAATATCAAGTAATACAAGCGACTGTGAAGACATTGCGAAACTCGTACCAAAAAGGGATTATGCCCTGGTTATTGCAGATATTCCCCATGGTTTCAATATTCCAAACATTTGCTATGATATTGACCCTTATACTTATCAAGCTTTTAATAAAGTGGTGGCGAGATTTAAGGAAGTGACGTCATCACCATTATGGAGATTTGTGACATTTCATTCAGACACACAATTGGCAATGTTATTGTCAAGCTTCAAGGGGAAAACAAATTCAACGATGCAGCTTACATGGTAAGATGTTTAAAGGTATATTTGATTAATGTTGAAAAATTAATTTATGTACAAGTTAATTGAACTTTTACTATTTTATGTTACAGGCAAAAGTCAAATCTTCTTGACAATGAAGATCAACAATTTATAAATGACTGTGAGTTCATTCATATTGAAAGTTGGGCAAAAGATGATAACCATATGTCTATGATTTTTAATCGGGTGGACAAAAATAGTCATAGCCAAATACTGACTTATGATGTTGTTGTGAGAAAACTAACATATGAAGACAAAGAAATGAAAGGAGAGATAGTTAACATTTATCAGAAACCACAATTATTGATTAACTATCTTATAGACATATGTTCAAATGAAGGAGATTGGGTTCTGGATTTATTTTCTGGCTCAAGTACGTTTTGCCACATGGAATTGAATTTCAATATGTTCTTTTTTTTAATTAATATGTCATTGTACTAATTTACTTCATTATTTTTTTGTGCTTGATAATTAGGTACAACACTAGCATGCTACCTTCAAAAAGGAAGAAATTGCATTGCAATTGAGAAAGATCCATTACAATGCAATTTTATTCAGCAAAGAATTAATGCTCTTCAATTTCTTCCAGATGCACTGCAAGAAATTGGGTTGAAGAAAGGGGACTTTAGTGAATCACGTGTGGCAAAAAAGGCAAAGGAACCCCAACCACCATTACATGGAATGTATGGAAAGACATATATTGGGGGATTTGCAGACATGAAAGACCCATTAGAAGAGGAAAATGAGCAAAATGAGCAAAATGAAACAAAAAATAATGTGGAAGAGGACAATGATGAAACTCTAGAGGATGAAGAGTTTGGATTACGTGACATTGTTGATTAAATTTAAGTTATGCTTGTAACTCAAGCTTTGCAATGTTTTGACTTTGACATTTTATGAGAAGAATAAACACTCAATTAGGGTTGTTATACGTTCAATATTGGTAATATGTGATTTTTGCATTGATTTTAAAGTTAATCATTATTTTTTGAAAAAAAAAGTAGTTATTATTATCTTTTTGACATGAAATTCATAAAAAAAACTATTATTTGACCATTTTTAGTTAATATTTTTGTATAAAAATTGTGATTTTGACATGTTAATTCTAGCGAAAATATTATCAAAACGTTTAGTTTTTTTGTTATATTTATGTTAAAAATGGTTATTTTTTATGTCCATTGTTAAAAAATGTTGTTTTTTAGAAACAATTATTTCATGTGGATTGAAAAATTAATTAAGGATGTTTAAATATGTAGATTATCTAAAATTCAAACTATCGACTTTCTAATTTAAAAACGCAAAACAATAAAAACCCCACAAAAAAAAAAAAAAAAAAAAAAAGAGAGAACAAGAAAATATGAATACAATGACGACTTCAAAAACTATCAAATTTAGAAAATAATTTTTTACATTTCACACACTAGAAAATTTAAAGTAAAAAAATAGGTCTTTTAAAAAAAGGGTGTGATGCAGAATACCCACTTTTTAAAATCAGAATGAAAATCACTACCATTCACTACCATTCTAAAACTTAATGCACATGAAAAAAATTAAAGTTCCAAAAACCATGTTCTTAAAAACACATGTGTATTCTGCATCAACACTTTTGAAAATCGGGTCATTTTTTTGCCACCTCTACAAAACGGGTAACGGTATCAGTTCCCGTTTCAAAGTTTACATTGTTCTTTTTTAGATGGATTTCCAGGATACAATCAGATCCTTGTTCATCCAGAAGACCGATTAAAAACTATGTTTAGAACAAAGTGGGGAACATATGCATATCAGAAAATGCCTTTTGGATTAATGAATGCAGGAGCTATGTTCCAGAGAGTGATGGACATTTCTTTCAAGGGGTTGATTAATAAAAATGTTGTGGTATATCTAGATGATATTACCATATATTCAAAGAAGAGAAATAATCATTTACATGACTTAAAGCAGACCTTTGAAAGATGCAGAAGGTATGGAATTTATCTAAACCCCAAGAAATCAATTTTTGCTCTTAGTGAAGGTAAACTCCTTGGTTTTATTGTATCCAAACATGGAATTTGTATTGATCCAGAAAGAATTAAAACAATTTTAGAAATTCCATTACAACATACCAAAAAATCAATGCAATCTTTTCTTGGCCAAATCAATTTTGTTAAGAGATTTGTCCCCGGATTTTCTCAAATTGTCCTACCATTACAAACAATGATAAAAAAAGATTCGCTTTTTAAATGGGGTGATCATGAAAGAGAAGCATTTAAAGAAATCAAACAAGTTGTAGTTGATGCCCCTTCTCTATCAACTCCCAATTTTTTCTGATCAATTTATTTTATATACTTTTGCCTCTGAATTATCATATGCAACAGTCTTAACACCAACCAAATGAATAGAAAATCGAAGCTCCTATTTCATTTTCAGCTCAAATTTTCAAGGAGCTAAATTAAATTATTAAGGAGTAGAAAAGCAATCCTTTGTAGTTTACAAAGCTATCAAATCATCATGGCCATCACGCCAATGCTAGATTAAGAGAAACCCTACAGTAATGTAAAGAGTCTGCTCCAAGCTTGTCCGTCACTTGAAACTAATTCAATAATAAAATATCTAACATTATGAGGCTTTTAGGTTTGTTACATAGCTCTGGTTCACAAGTATTTTACCATGCTTGGGTAGAAAACACCCACAAAAACATATGAAGTCAATAAATCTAGTTAAGTGGAAGGACAAGCACAATCAACACAGAAGAAAGGAGAGAAAATGAAGACCAATCATCTTTTTTCCAGTGACATCAAAGTTCAAAAGTTATTACATGTGAAAAGAGATTTTAGAAACTCTCAATATCCAACCACATTACATCTCCACTGCATTAAATAGATACTTCTTCTTGTTGAAGGTTGCGCCCTCAAGATGTTGGTTTTGAGAATGCACATGATGTTGAAATAGATGTCACATCCCAATGGTTGTGCCCTCATTATTTTCGAACGATAGGCTAGCCAACGATTGATACATGGCATATGATTGGGTCTAAATGTCAATTGAAGTGCGTCTTCTGTTTTGTGTTAAAACAATAAAAAAATCCATGGATTGAACATGCACCCATTTGGGATAGATGTAATTTCTTGTGTGCCTACACTTGAGTGGACTATGCTTGCTTGTAATAAACTACGACCTTTGTTTCTAATTCACTCTATCCAAAATATGTTTACTTTGTTACATCCATAGACGTACACTAGAGTTAGGGATGTGTGCTGTAAGGGAACTGTCAAAATAAAATGAAAATAAACATAAAATATATAAATAAAATATTAAATAATGATGATGTGCCAATAAGGTTCTCAATCTTTAATTGTAACCTTCAGCCTAATGTGTGTGTGTATACACATCTAACATAACATTAAATAGGTTATTGCAGTCATCATTCAATCATCTATTTTATTCTTCTACTTTAAATTCTATATGTATACCAATCATCTATCTTCATGATTGATATTCTTTAATGAATGAACAATGTTGATTAGATGTTGATCCTTTCTTAGAGCTGAGTAGGGCAGATTAGATGTTGATCCTTTCTTAGAGTCGTTGTATGATGATGAATTGTTTGAACATTTTTAGTCCAATGTTGATTGTTCAATTAGTTATTAGTGCATATTAATGAATTATGTATTGCACATGAACCATATATCTTAATCAAATGAAATTGTAGCATAATAAGGTATATAATCATTAACCTTTAATTCAATCCCACAATTAAAAAGTAAATGGTTGATCAAGTAACCCAAATTAGCAATAAGGATTTTTTAGCAAGAAATGGTTTATATAATGGGTGTGACTGGTGCTATGGCCATAAAATATACCAATGCTAGGCTAGTATGAGAGAGTATTTTTCCCGAATGTTGCTTTAGGTGCACAATAATAGTTAGGCGGCTGAATGGGTGGTTTCGAGATAGATCTAGGGGAACTTTCAATATACTTAAGGTACATGTAAGTAATGTCCATATGTAGTCTTGTCTAATGTGATATTATTCAAATTGGTACCAATAGGGGTAACTTGGAACTCCAACAAAGAAGGCTTTAAGCTCAATGAGTAACCTCCTAAAGTTATGGGGTTTCCTGTGGGAATGACTCCCAAGCCACAATTTTATTCACCTAATGACATGTATTATTGTTTTATATATATATTTCAGAACACGTCTTTAGCCTATATATCTAAGAGAATTTCTTAATAAAAAAGTGTGTCAAAACCATATACTTGTGCTCTTTGACATAGACTGTCATCATAATTCATTCCATTGAGACACATAATTTACATGAAACAAATGATAGGTAAATGTCTCAATTAAATGCTCCAAGTGGCCCTTTAATCATTAGAATGTTTGCAAATTTTTACTTGACTAAAACCTTTCATAGAGATCCCATCACTCAGATTCATTTCATCTCGCTGAGCAAAAACACTACTCAACATAATATAGTAACCATTCAAATGGAAGTTGCAATTAAAGAGTCAAACTTTTAATCATCCTAAGCATGCGAATTAAATGTAATTAGAACATCCAATCCCATAAATAAAAATAAAAATGTATCCGTTGCTTAAGTTCAATAAAACAAGATTTAGAGTGATTGTTGTGTACTGCGAAATTTGTTTTGATGCCAAATGATCTTTAGTTGTCTTCCAACCCCAAATATATTTTAAAAATATAGTAAATGTTTAATTCAGTGTTAACATAAAAATGTTGCTCAAATCTCTTTACTCTGTGACAATGTTTTACTTTGCTCATTATATTCATAATTATAAACA